>NW_019091417.1:95235-241692 GCF_001949145.1 Acanthaster planci
GGGGGTGCAAGTCCAGGTTTTTTTTATATACGTCCGTGAGTGCCGACGACAGAAATCCCATTACAATATTCAGTGTTCGAAAATCCCATTCACATACTGGGCACTGGCTACCGTGTGCGTGGGTGCGCAATATCTGCCTGTAACATAGGCAGCGCACATTGCGCAGGGCATGTACTCAGGAGTTGGCAAATTTCCAAACACGTGGCGCTGAAAGCTGATCACACTGTATGGGACGCCGAAAGGAGAAAAATTTTGCAATCTCTAATCTGCGCTCCTTCCGCTATAACAGTCTCGGAACCCTGAGTCCTATGACGTCATTTAAGATCACATGACATGACTGCGGAGTTGAATTCTTTGCAGACCAACATCTCAAGAATATCAAGTCCAACGAGGCTAAAGTTGGTATGAATCATAGAGCTGTAACATGATGCAAACGGATTTGTATTACATTAAAAAAAAATTGGTGATATCATAATGATGTTCTAATTTTTTTTTTTCACTTTTCCTTACTGACATTCTTTACGATGCATCTCTTCAGCCAAAATTGCTTTTCAAAGCTTTCAAAAGACGAGTGACATGATATTTACAGCGCATACGCCCTATTACCTCCTGAAGAACATGCCCAACTGTGTTGAAACCTGGTACACAGAAAGGGAATAGCTAAAGATTGGAATATGATGGGATAACACCTTCAGGTGAAGTCACTTGACAGTAAATGTGCATCTTTCAGAGCAGTGAACTATATCCGAAAGACTGTGTTGCAACTTTGCAGATAGTTGGAAGGGAATGTAATGGACAACACTTAGGGCCTTTATTGTGAGGATGATTTCACCACGTGAAGAGTCATATGACATTTACAAGTTCACCCTTTAAAGCGCTACATCTTCTGAAGTACATGCCTGATTGAATAGGCATTTGGCAGGTAGCTAGAAAGAGAAATATATGCACTATACACGATATTGAACATAAAGTCAGGACAACACAGTTTGTAATGTTTCAACAGATTGTATTCAATTTCGTCCACGAATTAACTAAATAGCTCACAAACTGAACGAATAGCGTTTTTAAAAGGCTCTGAATCCGAAGCAGCTCTCTGGTTGTTCACGCACATTTTTACTTAGTCTACTTAATTTGCTGTCCCAAGATAAAATTGACTACCTCGTAACACTCATGGAACAACTCAAAGAGAAAGCCAACAAACGTTGATAGATTAACCTGAATGGTCCCGGAAGTATACGCCTGAGTTCTTGCGTGACCTAGCTCCCGAACAGGGTCTAGGTAAGGCTGATGGCTTTGCACTGCGATTGGCTACATTGTACACGACCTGTGACAACGAGATTG
Source organism: Acanthaster planci (assembly GCF_001949145.1). The sequence continues at coordinate 96,577 of NW_019091417.1, forward strand.
TCACTTCCTGCTGGTGAAGCGTTATTTAAATTTGTTGGTTCGCCGATGGCAATGTTTTGGCAAGGGCAAAGTGTCAACTACATAATAAAAACATCGCCTTTGAACAATTACGTGTGGTATTTTATCTTCCCAGTGTTACTGATCACGTATCTTTTGGCGATATAGTTTGAATCATAGGTTATCTTGATCAGTTTTGGATGAATGAATAAAGTGCCGTGAGATATTTTCAGCAACTTGAGTGAGAAAAGAAAAATGTCAAATCGATAACTGCCGCTTTTGTAACCCATTGAGCGAGCTTCCGCGCCTGGTAGAAATGTACCCACAGTGCTCTGTGTGTCGTCAGCTGTGACCCTGTGTGACATATTTACTTTCTGTTTACCTACTTAAAATCTGTGCAAGGTCATCAAGCCTTCCCAGCGCCCTGATCGTCATGCGCTGGGGGCGACGAGCGAACCGCCAGAGCAAAAGCATCCTCTCGTCGGAAAAGAGCCATGTTGGCCAGTAGTGCTCATTTGGTTGGTAGCGATGCGACCATAACGCGTGCATTTCATAGTCGTTCGTGAACCAGGGAAGTTCAGTGATTAAAGGCGATTTTTGGTCCCGACCAAAGAGGCCTGCAATGTTAGGAAAATTGTGCCCTCTTCTGGTCCAGCTCGGGGCTCATAGAGCCCTTTCACACGATTGTGGTGTTGTCTACGATACATATATCAAATCGACAGGTAAGCCATGCTACTGTTGCGCTTCTGCAATTTGTGAACTTGAAGAAATGTGCGAGGCATCAGACCTTATTTTTAATGGGAAAGGAACTAACTAATGATAAAGCACGTACCGTGCACTTAAGTTCAGGACGCTTAAATAATTTAACCCCAGAAGTATTCTGTAGAACAGCTTTATTTCTCGAGATACACTACCACACAAGTCTCCGCAGTTAACAGCCCTGACTGAGGTTCTACAAAAGCCATAATGCTCCTGAAAACAGATTTTCCAGGGTACCAGTAGGCTTAAGGCCATCTACCGATATAACATACAAGGCCATTCATTTCTAAGATCCTTGCTAAGAGGAATCTAAATAAACGGACTTACGGGTATGCAGATATTTCAGAATATTTACCTTTAATTTTGTCATTCTTAAGCCCGGAAATATCAATGTTATTCTTTTGTTATCTTTAACTGACTTCAGGTGTACAAATAATCCAGTGTGCTATATACTGACTCATATTATGTCTGAATATCTAACAAAGTTTCTCATTTGTAGAGCCCAAACACCATCATACCAGTTCAATTTAATACACTGGAGCTGCACATATAATTGTTCTGAGGCACATATATTTCAGAACACTCAACATTTTAACAGCTGGTTATTATTTTGAGCCCACCCATCGATGCCATTATTAAAGTTGACTGCGGAACGAATTGTACATGAAATCAGGATTGTGCTAATTATACAAAAGTTTCAGAAGAATTGTACAGAAGTTGTACAAATAATCATGGTTTATGGTACCAGTAATTGAAAACTGACAAAATTTCTGTACATAAACAAGTGCAGTTGCATAATGAATTCAATTTCAATGGAAAATTGCCAATTATTTTTGATGGTAAAATTAAAACAAATGTCAGTAATGCTGCAAAAGTCAAAAGAAAAACTTAGAGAAAGTAAGATTGTTTTGATTCTTGCCGAAGTACTGGGATTTCACCTTTACAGATATTCCCCCAACTACAGCTAATATTGATATAAATGGATAGAGGATCACATGCTTTTTCAGATGCTACCACGATTGCAAGATTTTGTTAATTTTGAGACCTTTTATGCTGGGTTATATAGAGCCATCTTTGCGCGAGAACAGGACCGTGAATACACGTAACATTGTAAAATCTCTCAACACTGCTATGCTTTTCCCTGTCGAGAACGTTTGTACAGGAATCTTTCTATTTTAGTAAACCAGAAACTCAGTACCCATACAACTGGCCAATCGGTAACTAAGACACTTAAACAGTTCATTTTAAAGGTAACCAGCCAATCAAAGATCTTGTTCTACGCTATTTATTTGTTACAAAAAGACGAAATTTCAGTGTTGCAATTTCATGATTGATTATTATGACATAAAAGTCTGGCAGGAATGGCGAAGGGGCAAGACACCACACATACATTTCAGTTATTTTTAAGCTAAAAATAATGTCTACCTCTAGGAAAAATTGTATACATGTATCATGAAAAACAATACATATATATCTGTAAGTTAGTAAAAAATATGTGTACAATCATGATCATTTGGGAAACCTAACAACTCGTTTCAAGAGTTAAGTTAAATTTTAAAAAAATATAGTTCTACTCCTTTTTGAAATGCCATTTGATGTAATCATAAAAAACTGGAACATTTCAGAGTTTCATTTCACGATAATTTGGAAGCAGTTTAAGTTTTAGAATTATATCAGTACATGTATGCACTACACTCCTACTACAAAATGTATATTACCTCACTGACAAATACCCACCAGTGTGCACAAGTAATACTAAAATGGTCGTTTCATTCATCCCTAGGCCTGTTGGTTGTATATCTGGTTTGCCAGACTTTAATTTGTGGTGTCCTCGGACGCTGCCCTGTTGTGACGGTTCTCCAGGGCCCACTGCATGGCCCAGATGGCTAGAGGGCGCATGTAGCCCGTGGACCGGAAGTGTTGCGTCTCCAAGATTGCTTCTGGAGTCTGGAAACCCAAGCCTGCTCGATTGTAGCAGGTGTGGTAGATCCCACTGGCTGTTTGAAAGCCTTTTTTCACCAGTCCCTATGGTTTAGAAGAGATATGAATATATTCTCAGTCACAGGAATGTTTGGCAGTCAACATTCAATTTACATAGATGTGCACTGAAACGTGCTCGCCTTTGACGTCTCGCAACATTCTGGTGTACACAAAATTGCCAATAGAAATACACAGATTGGAAAATACAAGCACCTCCATTGTCATGGTACACTTCCTAAAATTCCTCTGCCATCATGTTACGTCACGTGAAAAACCTTTATGAAAAGATATGATGAAGGTTAAACTTCCTAATTCCTTCCAAATCCTCCACTGTGTAGGAAGCCAGTGATTTATTCATGGTAAAAATTTCAAGAGATGTCCAAGCAAGCTGTCAAAGGTACATTAATACCGACCAACTGACATCTTTAGCCATGCAATGTCTTCCAAACCTGTGGTTGTATTCAGTGATGCAGATTTATCAGAGTTGACCACGTTTAACCAAGATAAAGGATTGTTTGTAAAACACGAAGTATCCCATTATTTTTTTTTCATGAAAATTTCAATTGGGGCTGTTACAACTGATAAATTTTCCGCACTATTGTTCTTTTGGTGCTGGTGTTGCTGTGAAAGTGACCTACTGGAAGCCTGGAACAATCTAGGCCTGGGACGGTTCATCCCTAGTTTATACCTCTTGGATCATGTGAGCAGCTAGGCCATACGTCACCCCAGTCCACACCTCCTCACACTGTAAGCTGGCAGAGTAGTCGATTTTCCCGTTAGGTTTCACCCCATTTGTGGCCCCGAGCAGCCCCTCCCTGAAGGGCAAGACATTCTTCTGGTAGATAGTCTCGAGTGCACTAAGCACATGGTCTGTGGGGAAGATGTCCACACCTGACCGGTCTTTGGTCAGATTGCAAGCCCTCAAGTACCACTGGCCAGCGGTCTGGTCAGCCATGCAGGTCTTGCTGTTGCTATCATAGTTGTAATACTTGCCTGGACAAAGGGTTTTGAACATTGAAAGATCACTTTGTTTTTATTGTTTGTGACAGATACAAAACTGAGGTTTCGTCTGGAAGTATCTTTAGAGCTTAAAGAACTGGGGAATGGATGATTTTAAAGTGGAATAAGTAATCATGCAGTGCTTTGATGAATAAGAAAGCTTAATGACATTGGAAAATGAAATTCAAGTTATAGAAGACAAGATGTGAAACTTCAGCCTCTACCATTCCAGAGTTTGTCTTCATAAGACTTCCGGCCCTTGTCTAGTAGTGCGGAATATTCGGAGGCATCGGTGTCCTCATGGCCTAGAATGTGAGCCATTTCCACCATACAACGCAGGGCAGCTAACCACAATCCACCGCAGTATGCACTACCAAGGGAATCAACAACAGAAGTAAGCTCCAATTCAACACGGGACAGGTGCTCTATTCTTCAAAACCGGTTACAAGTAACAACAGGGATGACGTACGGTACCTTTAGAAAGAAACTTCACGACAATGAAAAGAAACAAAAGTAATAACTTCCACTCATCAATTAAAATAATTCTGAAATTTCAAAACGTCTGATTACTGTGGATCAACGCTTTAATCACAAGAGCTAGAATTTAGCTGGAGATTAGAACTAGAAATTTTAGTGGCAATAAGGTTACAGAAGTGAGAAGAACAGTCCAACCTTGCTCCTGTCATGGCCCAGGAATCGTAAGTCTGATCAGCTGTACCAGAATTGTCAATCAAACCATCGTCGTCAATGTCTTGTAGCTTGGCTGTTTCCATGACAGCCTACAGTCAAAACAAAAAATTCTTTTGTACACTTTATATATCTTGCTGGACAAATTTGGTGTGCGACTGATACTGTTCCTCGTTCTATACCTTGCACTTTGGGTACATCTCCCTGAGAAATGCGAGGTCTTGGATTTGGTAGAAGTCCCGGAAAGTAATCAGGACAAACTTGAGGTTTAGGTCTTTCCACTTGCAGGTATCATGCTGGTAGTAACCGTTGATTCGTTTCCATGGTTCCTCCTCTATGTCAAGTGAGAACAGCAGAAACAAAATATGAGGTTTCGATCTCAAACAAAATAAAATATAGCTGCAGAACAGCTAACAGCACTGGCTGCTATCAAATGCTGCTAGCAATGTCCATAACTGGAAAAACATTAAAACTGCCTGGTCCTTTGGCAAAATGACCATTTGCAGACAGAAGAGTGACAGCCAAAACCTGTAGAACCTACCAGGATCTCCAATGTCATGTGGTACACAGTTAGCCAGCTTCCGTTTGGCTGGTTGGCCACTGGCTATCTGGTAATAGGATTCGTCATCTGTTGCATGGACACAAGTCCCTAGGGGGAGAGAAAACTACAACTACTGAAATTCTACATACCTACACAAAAAGTACCTTCAGGCACATAAAAACTATAATCCAAAATATTGTTGGAATCGGCAAACAGTGACCCTTGACAATGTAAATCACCTTCAGTCGAAAGACAAAGCAGTCCTTAAGCCTACTCCAGTAGCAAATTTCTTGCAAAGTAATTTTTTAAAGCCCTCCAATCTACTACTGTTTGGAAACTAATGTTTATTGCCAAAGACGTCCTCTCTCGACTTGCAAGAGAAAAAAAATTGTCTTTTCAGTAAAGATACAACGAATTTCCTCTCAATTTTAGGCAGAAAAGCTTGAAGGAAAATATGACCCTATTAACTGGTATTGACCTTCTCTGTGATGAATCAAAATCTCACCAATAAAGTCTTGGAAACATAACTGAAGTTGTGGCCACAACATGGTCAGGGCAAAGGACGCATAGAAATGAACGTCATATGTGTTGAACATTCTGTACTCATGACCTGAAAACAAAAATGTCCAATATCAAAAAGAAAGTTTCTGCAAAACCTCTGTGTCCAAAATGTCAAAATATGCCAAGTCGTAGACTCAGTAACGCAAACTTGGGCTTTATGTGTAATCTCTGTGACCTTCCACAAGATCTGAAATGTACATAGTCCGACCACCTGTCATTAGACCTTCCAGTCCAGATCACTTACCCTCAAGGTAGGCAAACATGCCCATGTCCTTTTTGAGTTTGGCTATTCTAGAAGATGGGTCTTGCGTCCTGTCCCCTGCACTACTGCTAGCTTGGTCTTCCTGCGATTCAACCCAGATGGAGCCACCATCTGTCATGAAATACAGCTCATTGAACAACGCAGACTTGTACCAAGCTGGGTAAGATCTGAAGTGACAAACACATGATGGAAAATACAATATTTAGTTAAGAACGGCCCACTGCTTAATTCCCCCGCTCAAATTAAACCTGCAGAGCTACGCCCTTGTGAAATCAAATCGCGCTCCTCACAATCTGGCATAGGATAACATACTCTTCATCAAGGATCGGTTTCTGCCAGGACTCTATTGCCTTCTCCCAACGGCTGTAGCTGCGTAGAGCATAGCTGCACAGTTTGATAGCCGCCTTGCCGTCGTGACCAAACCAGCGTGTGTAGCGCCTGTAAAGACATTCATAAATATATTCAACTGAACTCACAAGTAGCCTCTGTGAGCCGAGTAGCAAAGTGGGTAGCCATATACAGCTTTTAATCAAGTTCTGTAATATTTTCCTCACAAGCTTCCAAAAGTAGTAAACATACAGAACTCTATTTTTGTCAGTGAATAGTAAAACCAAATGCCATCAAAATCCTTACCCTCCATTTCTTTTTAAACCTGACAAAGTCTGCAGAAGACCGAAATGAGTGCCCTATCACTAGGATTATCACTCTCTCCATAATATCATGACACCATGGCTTCTTTACACACACTGTTAGCACTCAGTTTCAGCCTTTCAAGGTGTATATATCTGTTAAGGTGAATTGACATCATTGTACCTGTTGTAGGAGTGGCCGTTGCCCTTAAAATGAATGCGGGGCATGTCCCAGGCCAGGACAAACTCCATCTTTCCTCGACTCTTCTTGGCCACTCGATCAGATGCACAGACTGCTGCTGCTGTCAGCTCACCCTCCTCCGTCTCGTAAGTTGGCACTGTGGAGAGGCACTTGCACTTAGAATCCAACAATAATCCCCATTTCTTCCAGTTATCTATATTTCTTTTCACTGTCGACACAGTTACACATAGAATTCATCAATGAAATTTCACATACAGGCTACAAGAGGCTCCATCCACAAGCTAGCTTATAGTCACTTCTAGTGGCACACGAGTAATTGTTGGTAGAACCCAAGAATTCAGACACATATCATATTCACCTGCTGAGGAGTTAAGATGCCCATCTTCCAGTAAGTCCTCCCAAATTTCATCAGCACTGGTGTTAGGATCAAAATCTGTACAGTATGAGACCTTGACTCCCTCCTGGGCACATATAGTAGATACAATAAAACAAACAATTCTAAAATGAGCTCTCAGATCCCTTAACCAGGCCAAACACTGTTAGCAGACCTTGTTTTAGATAAGTAAATCTTACCTGATTGGCTGCAGCTACAGCCATGGTGCATCTCATGGAGGACTTGTCATCATGCAGCAACACACCCTCACAGGAACCTTCCGTATCCTTGTTGCAGAACCCTTCATTCCAACGGCTTCCGTTTTTATCGCTCGGTGCACCAATCCCGTTCTGCCACGTGAACATGATACTGACATCGACCGGGGTTGAAGCATGATTATCGACCTCCCAAACAAACACACCCACAGGAAGACAGGTGTCCTGATGGTAGAGATGGAATAAGCACAGAAACAGATTAATCTACATAAACATTTTGGTAGACCTGGAAACATAGTCTGATGTCCTAAATTTAACAACAAAGAATAAAGACATAGAAAGACACAAAGATATTCAGAAGTCACAGGACTATTAGGACTGAAAGAAAATGAGTAAATGAATGAATGAATGAGTAAATGAATGAAAATGAGAAAATGAGTAAAACCTGAAGACTCAGACCACATTTTTTTTCAGTTCACCATGCACATCTCACGAATTTACAAAGGATTGATTGCATGTGGATATGTTCAACAGGAACATGAGGGTAGAAAATTACCCTCATAGATAGCTCATGACCAGAGAATGTTTCTCAGTAATAACTGAGGACCAACCTTATAATCATTTGGAAATACGGATGAGACCTGCCGACACACAAGTGTGACATCTTGCTCTGGTATCCTGTACACAGTCCATGCTCGTGGATACAGGCCGTGGTAGTGAGCTCGATCACCAGGGAAATGCCACTGCCAGGACTGAGTGAGGTGCTTGTTGGAAACTTTTCCGGGGTACAAGACCTGTTGGTACACTGGCTGATTGGGCCTCTGGATCCTGACTATAAACTGTGGGCAGAGAGACCTACCCATGAGTATACCCAGCAAGAAATGAGACCGAGGGGTACCCCCCCCAACATGTCCAATCCCTATACACATTTCAGACTATTGTTATTTAACACATCCCCCAAGATGTCTGAAAGGAATTCCCCAGATTCCTGCGAGACAATGACCAACACAAAGCAGGGGGGTTCTCTCTGTCTCATACCTTGCTGCATATGCCCATGAGATACCCGGCGTGATATGTGGGAAAGGGGACCCCCCTTATGTGATGCACAAGTTTTATACTCTAAGGCTATAGTGCCTACTGCACCCCCTCGGAAATCTGAAAGGAATTCCCAAGATTCCACCAACACAAAAGAAGACACAACAGCTAGAGGGGGTCCCCATTTGCCACATATCTTGCATCATGTGGATCATGAAGCAAGATAGGGGACGGAGAGCAGGGCCCCCCCGCACCTTTTTGTCATCGTTTGATTGGAATATCAGGAATTCTTTTCAGACATCTAGGGGGCATCTGGTAGTTAACAATACTCTATGGCGTATAGGGATTGGACATGTGGGGGGGGGGTACCCCTCCGTCCCATATCTTGCTGGGTATAGACCAGACCAAAAAGAAAAAGACTGGTCGTGAATGGCAGGATAGAGCTAAGTTCAAAATTTAGAAAACAATGAAGGAAACACCTTGTGCATTAAACCTAAATTGATATTCCATGCCTTAATTGTGCACTCAAGCATGATATTTCATTCAAATACGTAGGTCCTTCCTGTACAAACAATTTGGGCACCTGCTTTTCCAAAAATGCAGAAAAGTGAAAATACTGCACACCGAAATGTGCTTTGTTCATTGGCAACGTAAATCCCCAAAGCCCACTTGCATTATCATGCATATCCCATGTACACAAAAGAATTTATGGCCTTTTGTACTTTGACCGTGCCTTGTTGCCTAGCCCGTTCCTTGACCACATGGGGATGACATCACACCATGCCATGCACCACGAGCTTGGCTGGAGGTTATTCATGAATATCAAGTGCTTGGCTGAGCAAATTTGATTTCACCATCAAAGTGATTTGCAGCCAGAGGTGGTGTGTCAAAGATAGGATGACACAACGAGAATATAAGCAATTAAGAGTGGACAAGGGATGTACTGTACATGTAAGCTCATTGTAAGGGCGTGGTAGCTACTAGGGTGGATTTTGCCCCTTTACCGTTTCTCCAATGTCATTGTTTTTACTTAATCAGTAACAGATTGCGCAAATTTAAAGTCAGATTCACCTTCATCAATTTCTGAGTATAGGCCTACACATTGTAAAATGTAAAGTTTTCACTGCAGAGTGTCCATAACCATTGAATTTTCACAGACTGCACATGCGTATTTTCTAATCAGGTGTTTACAGTAAATTTAAATTAGCAAGTCTGAGTTGAAATGTCATAATATGTAGCCCTTTTCCCTTTTGTCATTTGGTATCTTGCCCTATTTCCCTTTGGGTCGTTCAAACATTTATGCAATTTAAATGCTTACAAGCAATGAATGAATTACGACGTTTTATTCTGAAAGCATTTAATTTTCACACACAGAAAAAATAAAAACAAGTGAAGATTTTGTATGAAGAATAAGGCCAATAAAATGCCATTTTATTCACACCGGAACTACTTGACATCTGTGAGAGCCGGCAGGATCATGATAAAAATACGAGCGAAACGTTTCCCTTGGCATCACATGCTCCTCACATTTATTATGAAATCATAAATAACTGCTTTGACAGCCAAGAAATTAGTGGTGTATTCCACTGTTGCACGTCAGTGGATTTTTACATGGTAAATGTGAACTGCTCTCAAATCCTGACCCTCCCCCAAAATGATTATTAATTTTTGTAGCTAACCAATTCTAACTTGTGGATAAGAATTTATTTTAAATATGGGATTCTTTCGCTTAGTAATAAAAAGTTGCATTCCAAAAATATTTTATCTTTTTATGCATAAGAAAGAATTTCTGAATTTTGTTGACATTTTTGGCACATTATAAAATGATGAAAAGTTATCCCAGTGATTTTCAATGATGCCAATTCACATTCATAAGGGTTTCTCTCTACAGTTAAAGTGCAAAAAAATGAAAAATGAAACGAAATTTTGACGGCTATGTTACTGGCATGGAACTGCCCAATTAAAAGAAAAGACGAATACTCCCCATTCACGTCTCAGCTTACCTGGTTCACTTCCACTACGTTGTAGGTGTATATACCCGGTGTGAGGGACCATCGACAGAACTCACCCTTCCAACCTCTGTTGATTGCCCCACAGCCTATCCCGCCGATGGGAACCCCTGTAAAATGAATGGAGTATTCTAATTCTTGATCGGAACATGTGTTCCTGTAGTCTTTCCTTGTTTTTAAATATCAATAAAAAGAGCATTAAGAGTTCCAACAAAAGTTGTACAAACAAAATCTCACAAGAGACTACTCTTTGCTGCTATCAGCCAAAAGTCAAGTCTGAGTTGAGGGGGTTGGGTGGCATCAAACTACAAACAGAGATAAAAGTCCAGTTGATCAAAGAAAGACAAGAAGACACCGTTGCAGAAACATTTACATTCCAAAGTAATTGAATACCGTCGTGTTAAATACTCTAGAGGCAAAACATACGTTGGAAGAGCAATAAGAAGAACTGTTACAGAAAATCGGTGAGTTTAATCGTAGATCGGTTGGAATCTAGACATTATCGTTTCGTTTTATATCAACGTGACGCGATATCAACCGTTAATTAAGAGGGAGTTCTTACGTACCGCTCCCCAAGTGTTTACAACTTTAAAAAGTGATACAAAACAAAAATCAACAATGTTTCCGCTGGTCTTTAAGAGCGCCTCCGGGACTCTACAAAGACAAAGTCAAAACCCAAATCCAAAACAACCCAAACTATAAACTTCATGAAGAAAAACCTTCGCATATGCACAGTCTGACGGGCTAGAATTCTCAAACGTCGATTTTCCTACACCGGAGTCTCTAGTCCCTCGTTTAGATACCCAGAACAATTCAGAGATCAACGTATTTGGTTATGAGTCCAAAGACGGTGTGTTTCCCCTCTACCTATCTAAACAGTGTTTAGACAAAGAACCTGTGAACTTACTATTTCTCAGTAACGTCAAAACCTCCCAATATTGTTGGAAAATAAACAAGACGCTCCCTTCGTGATCTACGCTGATTTCGAATCTATTTTGAAAAAGGCAGAAGACATCTAAAGCCCCTCTACTACAAAAACAGCAACAACAAAACACACAAGCATGTAAGCTGTCTGGTTTTTCTTATGCCTTAGTTCGATGTGACGGTGTCTTCACGAGCCGAGAGATCTATAGAGGCCCGGGCTTTTCAACAAGATTCATATAGTCTCTAACCAAAGAAAAAGATGAAATCAACGCCTTGCCTGCTAACCCTAAGCCACTGTCTTGGACTCCAGAAGTACAAAAGTATTTTGCCACTGTTGGATTTGCGAAAAGCTCTTCTATCCAAACCATCCTTACAACTGTCAATGTCTAATACCCGAAGAACCGACCAGAAGCAAAGAAAGAAGAGTTTTCTTTTAAAAACCGCAAAGGACACACGGAGTACCTTTCTCTGTATTGTAAATATCGCTTCAACAATTTTTTTAGAAAGGGCAGAGATCACTGTCACGTGACGGGCAAGTTCAGAGGCGCTGTCTACGCCTGCCGCAATCTCAAAACAGACAGCTATTCCAGTCGTGTTACACAATTTAGAAAACTACGATGCCCACTTGATTATGCAAGGCGCTTCTACTTTCAACCTAGGCAAACTCTGTTGTATTGCTAAAAACTTCGAAAAGTACATAAGTAAGGCCAATTCAGGGTCATCGACTCGTTTCACTTGATGGCAACTTCGCTCGAGAAGTTGATCAAAGACTGTCCTCGTTACGCTTTTTTTTTACTCGAAAAATGTTTCGCTGAGCGCAAAGAGCTTCTTTTACCAAAACGTTTACCCTTACGAATACTGGTACATAAACTCGTTTGAAAAGTTTAAAGAGACGCAGATACCACCGCAAACAGAATTTTATAGCAGCTTCCAACAAGAAACCATCAGTAAGAAAGACTACGCCAGATCCAAACGAGTTTGGAACACTTTTGATTGTAAGACCTTTCGCGACTACCACGACCTCTATGTAGAAAAAGACACGTTGTTACTCGCTGGCGTGTTTGAAAAGTTCCGCAAGGTGTGTCGAGTGAATTATGGTCTCGATCCAGCCAAAATATGTGGCACCCGGTCTGTCTTGGGACCCTTTGCTGAAAAGCTCTCGCGTCGAGCTAGAGCTACTCACGGACGTCGACGAGCACTTATTTTTTGAACGAGCTAAACGAGGTGGTATTTCAAGTGTCCCCCCGTCGTATCTGTTGTACCTAGACACCAACAACTTACACAGGTGGGCAGTGTCGCTACCATTGCCTTACCGAAGATTTTGCTGGGTCAAACAAACCAGACGAGTTTACCACAGAGCACGTGTTGTCGCTCTCTTTAAAATCAGACACCGGCTATTTACTCGAAGTGGACCTGGACTATCCTCAAGACCTCCACAATTTGCACAACGACTTTCCTTTAGCTCCGGAGAACTTTAAGATACCCACAGATTGGTTTTCTGAGTATCAACGAGACCTTCTGGACCGCAAACTCACAGAACTAACAGCTACAGTCGATAAGCTTACGTGTACGCTTCTACCTAAGAGCGAGTATGTGGTGCACCATCTTACGCTCCAACTGTACTTGCGTCTTGGACTCACACTACAAAAAGTACATTGCGTCTTGGCGTATAAGCAAAAGCCTTGCAATCATACAGATAAAAATACTTAACTTCGCATCCAGCCAACTCTGACTTTGCGAAAGACTTTTTTTTAATCATGAACAACATTTTTTTGGGGGGGGGAATCGATGGAGAACGTGAGAAGTCGGGTCAACGGTTATTTATTTCGCGACAAAAAAAAGACGCCAGCAAGTTCAAGCGTCTGTTTTTGCAACCCAGTTACAAAACAACCACGGCTCTCCCAGAGTGTCAGTTGTTGTTTGTCGAAATGTACAGAACAAAACCACGCTTAACAAGCCGATCTATCGCGGCGTTAGTATTCTCGATGTATCTAGAACGTTCAGGTACAAGTTTTATTACATGCAACTAAAACGCGACTATCAAGACAGAGTGCGCTTGCTGTATACAGACACCGATTCTTTGTTTATCGCGGTGTTTACCGTAGACGTGTACGCAGACTTGAAACAAATCAAAGGCAATCTGGATTTTTCCAACTACTCACCCGAGCATCCGCTATACGATCCCCAAAACAAAAAAGGTCATTGGTAAATTCTAAGATGAGTTTGGCTGTAAACTCGTGTCTGAGTGTGTGTGCATCCGACCTAAGATGTATTCCATCTTAACAGTTATCATCCCAACGTTTAAAAAACAAAAGACGTCACTAAAGTCGTTACGAGCAAACAAATCAGACACTAGGATTACAAAAGCTACTTGTTCCTGTGAGAACTAAAGTTCTTTCAACAATGTTTATTTCGGTCCGAAAAACTTCTCCTTTAAACCATGAATCAAAACAAATTACCTCTGAGTCCTCTGGATACTAAATGGTTCTTGTTACCAAACAGTGTGTACACTTTAGCTTACGCTCACAACAGAATTCAAGCTCAAACCGTAGCAGATCTGGAGGGTAACTCCGTGTCCTTTAGTGTATCTAGAAGCAACGTTAACAACCGTTAAAACATGTATTTGAAAGTTTTTGTAAAGTACATGTATATACCCCGTGGCAGGCAGATAAATTTGCCACACAGTCTGATCTACGGAATTCTGGAAGTGTCAGTCGACTTGTCGAGATCCTGACATATTTTGTCTCACGATGATGACATATTACGGGCAATATGGCGAGACAATGAAATGTTTTATCGTAGGATGAAGACATCCTGTAATGGAAATGACAACATCCCGCGATAATTTATGGGATGGGATGACAATATCCTAAAAGTTGGATGACTACATGATGAGTTAATTTATCCTTGGATGACGACATCGTAAAAGTGATTTGACGACATTATTTATCAATGGGTACCTTGACAAACCACCTCGAAAACAGGTGGCCTGAGATGGTAGAGTTTTCAAAGCATCGTCCTGTTGCCATACATGATATTATTTAGATGATGTCTCACCGCCTGTTACAGGTTGTTAGGTAGACATCACACTTGGTAGATGTCTCTGGATGATGACATCCTCATCTAATGATTATCGTCATTATCTGAGGATGTCATGGAATGATTGATTTAAATAAACCAATAAGAAATCTCATCATCCAACTTTTACGATGTTGTCATCCTATGATAAATTATCTGAGATTGTCATCACCCAACATTTATGATATTGTCATCCCGTGATAAATTATCTCAGGATGTCGACATCTTGTCTTTATTATGTCGTCATCCCCAGAAAAACATGTCAGGATCTCAACAAGTCGGACGGCACCTCCAGAGCTCCGTAGTTTTCTTAACACGTTCTCACCGCGCTCTAATCGAAGCCGGTTTTTTTGGGCAAGTGCTTCATAGTGCTTTAGCCTTTCAAGTAGCCTTTAAGACTATAAAAGAAGCAAAACAGTTCTTTCTCTTTGTCCATGTTTAACTTGTTTTCCTTGTTCTGTTCCTTGTTCACCTTGTCTTTGTCTACCTTGTCAATGCTTTTCTTGCTTTCCTTGTTTTTTCAAATATAAAGAGTTTAAGCAAATCGATACGCAAGGTAACTGCCGGGCACGGCTAAACTCACTTTCGAACTGGAGCTAGACGGAGGATCAGACAACCACCACACTGTTTCGTCTGAACTGAATACTTAAATCACGTTTACAATGTATAAGAAGGATCACCCCAGGGGCCTCATTGTCGTATTATAAAAAGGTTCTAAAGCCTCTCAACCTTAAATGTCATCAACCAAAAAAAGACATGTGCGGTATTCGTAGCACACATGGGACTAGTTCCGAAGACAAAAAGCAAGAGCTCAAAACAGAATATGATTGACACATGCAAGACGAAGAAAACGTCCCTGAGTTGAAAGTACTTGTATGCGAAAGATAAAGCCACTAAATAAGATCAGCACTCTGAAGCCGTGTTTGACCTTGAACAAGTTATCTACCTCCCGAGGTCAAATAGATCAGAGTTGTTTTAAAAGCGACGTTTGAGTTGTTTCAATTTCACAAAATATAATTTGGGTATTGTCATGTTTCTCATGAGGGACAAACAGGTCGTGGCTTCTGTGAGCTTGCATCGTATGTTCATTCGTTTTTGAAGCAAGTCGACGCACAGGGCATCAGAGCTGTTGATCTTTTAGCTGATGGTTGCTTTGGTCAAAATAAGAGATCGATTGTGCCTGCCATGATGATGATATACTTTGTGAACAACTCGAAATCAGTTCAAAGGGTTACTCTTCCCTTTTTAAAGTGAACCATGGACAATCGAGGGAGATACCATCCACAGTACTATGGAATAAGCATTGTCACGAGTGGGAGAAATATGAGTTCCTTCACAGCCGCTCTCAGTCATCAAGATGGCAAAAAAAAATCCAACACCTTATCATGTAGTTTCAGTGTCATTACTGATGTTCAAGACTGGAAATCATACAGCCAAAGGCTTGATATTTTACGAGTGAGGTTCTCAGAGGATGGCAAAAAGTTGAATGGACCAAGTTCAAGTAGGTTCAGGTTGACAAACGTGAAAAAGAGCAGATTTGCTCTCATACAGATCCTGCATTTTCAATAGTCGACATAAGGAACAGTCGTCGCCACACAGCGACTTTTGACAGTCAGGCACCAGAGCCTCTTTACACACCTCAGTCTCCAAAGCTGTTATACGACAAGTTTGAAGATCTGCTAAGCCTCTGCTCCGGACCAACTCCACTCATCTCACATCCACTGACTACCAATCCTTTTATCGTCGACTTCCACTCCATCCTCGTTAATCTTAAACGTAGCTATCATTACACTGCATATTTTGACATAATTTTAGCTGAAAGTAATTAACAGTCACATTAGTGCCTAGCGATACACAGACCTACGCTGGTTTGTTCTAGATACACATGCTCACAAATTTCAGTTATCATGCACATCAACTTTTCAAAATGCTTTCGGTTTCATGGAAACAAAAACTTAAATAAAGGTGCTCAAACAATTTAAAGTGTCCGCTTGAATTCTTATCCTGTATTGAAAATGCTTGCCTGGTCTGAGATACCGCAGCAGCATTCTTCTTTCTGTTAATAGTGGATTTTGTCTTCGTCACTGTTTTGACTTTTTCATGTAAAGTAACTCGTGTAAGTCATTTTTACGGTTGAACTAATATACCTATACCGTCAAAACTGAGTAGTGAAAAATAGAAATTAAGACTATTTTGGCTGACCTCAGCTCTTAGTAATTATGAGATTATTTGTGGGAGATTTAAAGACTGTTACCTTGTAAAATAAATGGAAATGTTGTTTTCATGAAATTTCACTTTTGGAAGATAATGCAATCCAGGTCTAAGATGCTGTCAGCATTTTTCAATTTGGATTTTTTTACTGCCACTCATTTTGACGGAGATGGATTGGTACAATTATTTTGTATAAAGATAGGCATGTTGGCCTCATCTTTGGCGTTTTACGATTAGTGATTCAAAAATACCGTCCATTCTGTGTGGACTGAGGGGATTTTTGCTGAAGATTTCGTCAGCTGACTCCAGCTCTTACTCAAATTATCAAATTATTTGGGGGGGGTTGAAAAGACGAATAAAATAAATGGAAATGTTTGGCAGGAATTTCTCTTTAAAGAAAGCCCGTTAGGTCTGAGATGCCAACAGCATTTGTCTTGCTCTTTGATACTGTATTTGTCTGTACCGCTAATCAGTTTGAGAGAGAAATTTAATCAACTGGTTGGTAGAATTCTGCTTTTTCTACAGAGGAAGGCTTGCTTGCTCCGTTTTCGCTGTTTAACTGGCATATCAACTATTTAAACACGGACACGTTGAAGGCTTTCGAGCAATAGGAAGAGCTAAACAAAGTTATTTATGAATTTGGAGTAATAAACACGCATAGTGGGATTCTTTGAAACATGCATGGACAGCTTTACATCAGTATATCTTTCGATTACATATGTTTTGTTGTACTGTTTTATATGATGAGTTATCATTATTTGGATGGGAAACGAAAAGGTAGCCTAACGATTTTTAAAATAACTGTAAACAAGTGTATAAATTTTCGATTCAGTTAATGTTGGAGAACAACTTCCATTTTAACAATGTAAATAAGATTTATTTTTAATGTTGGTATATTGCCAATGGGGTAAAAGAAACACGAAGTGTTGATATTCCTGCAGAGGGATTCTTTGATCCTTTTGTAGAAAATGAATTTACTGAATGAAATATCAAAATAAATGAAAATTATTCTTTGGTCCCTTTTATTGAAAATGAATCCATTGAAATAAAATATTGAAATAAATGAAAATAAAACCCCTTACGATTCTAGTATAATTGCTGCATTGATCTTGTCGCCTTTCTTGTGAGTGCACATCCGTGTTGGAAAGGAACATACAAAAGGCCATAATAGATATAGGAAATCTGTAGTAAGAAATATTGTTGAATCGTAAATCATTGAATTGTGAATCGTTAATCGTTCTTAACCTCTTATGTAGTATGCATGAGCTACAAAAGCATTAATTTATATGTTATCTGTTTGTGCAGAGCTCATTCGGGACCTTTCTAACGATGCAAACGTTAATCACATTTGAAATATTTCACAAGGAGACGTGAACTGTATCTTTTTGTGGGGTGCGGGAAGTAAGTTTCGGCCACTTTTGGTTTCACGAAGGGACGGGCATCTTTGTGTGCGGCGCACAAGTAGAATATGACACTTTTGAGTTTTCACGAAGGGACAGGTGTCCTTTTCTATTATTGTACGAATAATTCAATTCATTCAATAAAAAACCACATTTAATATCAATTTAACCACTGAACAGTCTATCCAATGTGAACAAATCGCGAGATATGCAATTTTTAGGTTTGTTTATCAGGTTTTTAAGTAAGAATATTTTCAAAGGCGATTATCTCACAATATCATTTTTCTCAGATTCGACACGCCCGTCCCTTTGTGAAAACGGTGACGAATTTTAACGTGGCACTGAATCACTACAACTTAAATAGAACCAAAAATAACTCGTGACGACAGACTAACCTCGCACAAAATAATCACTGCGTCACCAGGGTTTAGTTTGCAAAGCAATAACAACGTGGCAATGAGTCACTGCAAACTGAATAGAACCAAAAGTGAATCGTCACGTATGTTTCATTCCAATTCAACGTGTGGAAATTAAGGACTTTGACCGTGCGCGGAGGTTACTTGACCGGACCGGACCCTCGTGAACCATATAGAAACGTCCTCAACAACCTGGCAATCCTCTGTTGAGCCTTCTCATATGAAGACCTCGTTTACACAAAGTAATTAACAAACGATCACATTGAAACTCTTTGTTTGTGCTCTAGAAGGCTTAAACCGAATAAAACACTGCAGAATCATGAAAACAAATGCTACATAAATATGAAATTTAGCCTGAAAGTGGTTGCTAAGGTAATAAATTACAATGTATTTCCATTTCAATCGATCACTTGGTCTTTTGCACTAAATTTCTCAAGTTTTCCAGAGAGACACTGCATACGACTGACCAGAATCTCAACTACATAGTACAATCAGTTCTATGTGGCTAATTTTTTTGTTCGCCTTTCATGAGTTATATTTGATACTTCTGCGCAACACAATCTATGTGTTTTACATGCACAAAACCGATCCAGCCACGTACTGCGTGCACGGTACATTGCGGCCTGTCATGTTTGAGGCGTACCGCGGCGTATGTACAAGTATATGGAAATTTTCGACGGGTGTGGTTCATGCGTGTATATTACATGTAAAACTGGGGATTGTACCGTGAATTCAACATTTTCCTGCCAATTTTATAGTGACAGCTAGACCTCGGTTCCAATAATAAACTTCATGTTAACTTACTCTACTTTTGTGTTCGTCTTTCGTTCCCAAGTCACTGAATTCTTACGCTCGCAACTTAGATTATGCGGGATGAACGGAATCGGTGCTGAGTTATAGTACGTCGATATGCAAACGCATCCGGTTGGGAAGAGAAAAAAATCTAGCGCAAAACAATCAGCAAATCTGAAACCTTCAGACCTATTTCCACCACAGCCCACTTTTTCCAACTTCAGGAAAACTTCCAATTCTTTATTTCGAGCCTTCAAAAATCGAATCAAAACGAGTGGAGACTGCACGACGGGAGGCGCGATGGGTGTGTCCAAAACAGGCACTTTCCAACTACTATATTATATTATATTATATTATATTTGATCAATCATTTGATCAATCATTCATACAGATATTCGGGAAAGATAAAGCTGCAAATATATTGAACTCACCGTACAGTGTTTTAAAAGGGATTGGCACAATATCGATGAATGGTCGGCGTCCAAGCATCCACATTTTCCACACGAATTTAAGATACCTGCCAATAATAAAAGAATTCCCCTCTTAATTAAAATGCAAATACTCCATTTAAATCATGACAGAATAAAATTTAAGGTGTGCTGTGAAGCTTTTGTTTACTTACTGCTCTGAACATACAAAATAACGAATCAGTGAGGAAGGGAACAGTGAGTTCAGTCAAATGGACACAAAAATGCAGGATGTTTTTGTATACAAAACCATTATGGGTCGACGTCCAACATAATTCATCGGCTTCAACGCGTCGCACAGCGCCGCACTCCAGCCTCCCTAGATCCGCCGAAGCGCGGCACCATGCGCCGCTGGAGGACAACATGCATAACAATGTTGTCATTGTTGGATGCACTTCATAGACATGGCGTCCAGCATTCAGTGAACCCGGGGTCCCGCGATAAACAGACAGAAATTTTCAAGTTTTAAGTAGCACTTACCTGAGAAAGATATAGTTTATAAATTCGTTTTATCTTTATTTTGAAATTCTTACACGAATGATTTGCAGCTCATTTATTTTCAACACGGACCCTAAAAATGTAAAAAAAATTAGAGCTTATTTGTCCGTTTGCTAACAGAACAGAAGGCTTTTTCGCATTCTTTTGTACATTTGAGCAACTAAGGCATCATCACATCAAGTCATTTTCATATATAACACCCCTCTTTTAAGATATCTGCAAAGTTTCAACTTGATAGAACATGTACTTCAGGAGATATTGGGCTTTAGGCAGTGCACCTTTAATGTCACGTGACTTGTTTCCTGATGACGCCATCACATAAGGTCAATATTCCTCTAGAACATTCCCTTTTCAAGATATCTGCAAGATTTGAACCTGATCGAATAGCTACTTCAGGAGATATATAGCTTTAAAGACTGCACATTTAATGTCACGTGACTTGTCTCCTGATAATATCATCATCACTTGAGGTTAATTTTCCTCCAAAGGCCTTGCGTTTGAAGATATCTGCAAGATTAAAACCCGATAGGACATCTATTTCAGGAGATATAGGGCTGTTAAGGTGTGCATTTAATATCACGTGACTTTTTCTCCCGATGACGTCATCATCACATAAGGTCAAAACTCCTCTAAAGCACTCTCTTTTCAAGATACATGTGTCTGCAAGATTTGGACCGGATGGGAAAGCTACTTCAGGAGATATAGGGCCTTAAAGAGTGTATTCTCCGTTGACATGGATCTGCAAACTCCCCCCTTATTTACAAAATCATAAATATGCATAACATTATAAAAAACATTATTCTTTGATAATCTCTAACGTAATAATAATTGACTGCACATGTCAGATTTTCTGTGTACAAAAATTCAGAAAGAGAGTGCAGGACCGCTGTCGATGACATCTGTTGCACTATCCTGGACATTTTGGCGCAAAAACTGAATTTTACTTTTTGTAACTGTGACTAGAAAGTTGTAATCTGTGATAAACACTAAGAAACCACTCTTGCTTTCAATTGGAAAACGCCATGTGAGATCTGTGAGTTAAGGGTCAAGTGATGTCATTGACTTCATCATCCGCCGGGTCTGGAGTTCATGACCTAATACGTCCCCACACAGATCAGGTGTCAGCCATATTTTTTAAGCAAACAAAGAGTAGAATCCATGCAAAATTAATAACATTTGACATTTCTATAATGTTATTATGAAAAAAGCAAAATATCGGTATTGGACAAAATATGATGTCGACGGTGACTACATTGGTATGTGATTTGAATAATATTCTACCCGACCGAATTTAATGGAATATTCAAAATTTAATCATAAATCACATGATGACGTCATCATGACTGAACTATTTACGTATTATCTTCGATTTATGGGGAATACTACTTTTAACTCTGGGGTAGCTTGGAACAGGTGTGACTTAAGCTGATGAAAAATGGTTGAACCACGTCAGGTTTCAATCTCCTCTTGACATTGCTTGTGAGCACGAAACCTGTTACCCTCGACAAAATTGCGAGCAGTCTCCACTACTGTAGGTAACATCTCATCGACTGATGGACGTCCCCATGTCTTTTGTCATTCTCAAGAGCACTGAGGGCCACGTTCGTACTCTTGAGCTAACGCAGTAATGACAAAATTCACGTTTGCTTTGATGTCCATGGTTTCTTAACAGTCCAATCAGAATGGCGAAAACGTTTTCATTCATAAACGAACTTTCTTAGGAGGAAGCAGAATAAAAGCTAAGAGCATTGGGGAGTTGGGGAAGATTAATGTTGGCTGTTGGCTATCAAGACGTCACCACGTGCAGAAAGCTCAAAGGGGTTCTCAGAAACATCAGCCACAATGAGTGATATACACGTGCTGCGCCCTCAGTGTTTAAAACACTGT
Organism: Acanthaster planci; assembly: GCF_001949145.1. Next base: position 118,499 of record NW_019091417.1, read on the forward strand.
GGCTTTTTTCTGGAATGACTTCACAGTTTTGCTCATGAATATGGAAATCTCATCAGCATAAAAATCAAAAAGGCAGTAATGTACCCTCTGAAATTGTGAAACAAAAGTTGAATATGAGGTTAACTAAGACACTAAGGTGCATTTTGAAGGTTCGCATTGAAACAAATTGCTTGCAGCTACCCTTAAAATATGTGCAATTTTGACTAGATACAACTAGGCCTATAAACTACAAGTTCATTGACAAGGATACAATGTTACCCAACTTTGAATTAGTTTTAGGAATAATATAGCTTGCAAAACAATAGGACCGGGGCAATTGAGCATTGACTGGGTAACATGGGTCCCATGTTGCACATAATGGGTCCCAGATGGGCTCACACTAGTGGGCAAATGCCAAAATGTTGCGACGGGACCCAAGTTGGGCCCAAGTGGGCAATTTGGGTAACTTCTAGCTACGCTTGATCTGCCCGAACGAATCCTAAGTGGAACCCATACTGGTTTGCTGGTTGATTGTAAATTGATGTTGGTCATATGTGACTTCTCAACAATATTTCACAACCGATTCCTTGCACCCGTGAAACAGTAAAACTTTTGATTTCTTTTTAAATTATTGTTATAATAACAAAATTGTTCTTGAAAGTGGATTAGAATTAAATGGCTATTTTGTTTTCTCGTTGAAAATCTTGCCGGAATTTGAAGCATTCTTATTGGCTGAAACAAGAGGAGTGATCTTGGTCCTTGACCTGTAGTCAGCACTTTTATGGGCAGTGCCGACCACGGGGGAAGTGGGGAACCTGCCCATTGCCTTCTTAATTTTCGAAACCTCAAGATTCAGAATTCGTTCTTTGTACTGATCTTCTTGTGTACACGATTTCTGCCAAAAAAGTTAAATTAATACTAGTAATACCTTGTGTATGTTTGTTTAGGATAAAGAGCATTAGGCCTATTGGGCAATGAACAGATTTCCCATGGAAACCACGACGTGCAACTGAACTGAAGATAGGATAAAAGTATGTGGCAAACGCTGCGCAAATGTACATGTAGCCTACGTGGACAAACATGTACATGTACATGCACACTAGTACTACTACTACGTCCATTGTCATGACTGGAAGCACGACACGCTTGACCGTGCGAGTTAGTTATTAATCTTAATCAAGTGCATGCTAGGTCCCAGTGTTTTTTGCACTTGTGCATGGTGTGCAAATATCTAACGGTATCGCGTGAGCTGGCCAAGTACATGCCCCATTCATTGTGTCATTGTGTTGAGGCGGGATCTTTGCCCTAGGATAAAAGCGGCTATATATAGGCCTTCGTTAATTCAGGATTTTGGTTATTTGTGCTGGCATTAATTAATTAACTTATGCTGGTAGTACCTAGGCCTATAAAAAATGCCAGTCAGGGGGATGATTAAACACATTAGTCGAAACAGATAGGCCAACATTGGTATTGTCATTAATTTGTTTCTTGCAGACTATCCTTCTCAATACAGTTAGGCTTTGGAACTTTTGTTCGAAAAATTGACGATACAGCTATCATTTAACTTGTTGATCACTGTGGAGAAAGCGTACGCGTGTGGTGAATCAAAGTCTTTTTGAAATTCAGCAAGCTTCAGGTTTATGTCAAACATGTTCACTGTGTTACATCGACCTTCATCTCAGGAAAATGAGCACTCCATTTGTCCTTGGTGAGTTGTTGCAATATCGTTAAAAAAATTGTAATTTTCAGTGTTCCTTTGTGGCAAGTTGATATAGACTGCAGTTTGTATAGCTTGTATAGTACAGCAGTTTGTATATTTACTGAAATGGAGTCTGTTGCTGTTCAATTTAAGGCATCACAGCTTTTTTAATGTGTCTTGTAATAGGTGTGAGCTAAGAAACATTTATTTGGCCGTCTTAGCTCTGCCAAAAATTCACTTTTATTAACTTTTTTTTATGTAAGTTATAATGAAGAAACTGCTCAGCTTATCACCTCTGCAGTTTCACTCATTAAGTTGCGGTTCAAATGCCTTAATTACCTTTGATTACCCAAATTTATTTTCCAGAAAAGATATTTGATGAAATTGCCAAAATTACTCAGCAGCTGACAGAGAATAGAAGAATGGCAGCTTGCCGGAGGTGCTCCACCCTAAGCTCAGGAAGACAATGCCGACGTGGAGGTCAAGTGCAGCACAGCGATTTGGACAGCGGTTCTTTCAAGAAAGAAAATCGTAAGTGATGGCTCTTCTGTGAGATTTTGAGTTATTTCTCTTCCATGTGTGTTGTCTGCTGTCCAGTGCCACAAATCATTTGGTTATTTTTTAAGCTTAAGCACAAAAATATCGTAGGATGCTAATTGTACTGTTCCACACTAGATGTGTAATGCCATATGTGTGTGTTAAAAGACCAACGGTCTTAAAATGCTACCATTACCCTTTGTTCAGTTCAAAACCTGTCCAAGCAGGAACATGACAGGGAACATTATTTTGGCCTACTTGTGGTTCCAAAGGGGAACACAAACGTGGATTGTACATGCAGGCTTAAAGTGCATTGGGCATGGGACGTGCGGACCACGTTCAGCTCTACGTCCAGTTTCTGCTTAAGATCTTGTAATCTCGATGTACATGCACGTGCCTGTGATCGCCTTTGTTAGTTTGGGCCCGAGGTATTCCTGCTCAGCGTAAGATATAAGTATCTCACCTCACAGTACAAGTACCATTTCCTGGTGGGTTCCAACTCATCGAGGGTGACACATGAGTTGACCACCACACTCACTGAATCAGTGTCAGTCTCCGTAAAGTGGCAAATTTTAAATGGTTTAAATTCCACATATATACCATCGTATAAAACTGGAAAATTATCATCGATTGTAAAGTACACATTGGCGTGCACTTTGTTCCAGGTCACAAAGCTTCGTCTGCTGGGAAGAACAGCTTAAAGAGCCTTGTGAAGCGTATCATGAGCTCAATCTTCACTCATGAGCTGGGTTTGCATTTTAGCAGTACTGGCAGCTGGGACAACTCAGCAAACACATAATGCTGTGACAAAAATCGTTGAAGGCCGCACCAAAGTTGTGACTAAAACATTTTGAATTAATATTTTTATTACAACATAGATGGCTTGTTTAATTAATGTTATCTAATTGTTATTGCGAAATATTTGAAACAGGTTTTAGAATTACCGCTAATGGGTCACTTGGGAGACATTCCCACAGGAACGTGCTCAAAATTTTTCCAACTTTACTGTCCCATAATTTAATATTCCCCAATCTGATCTGAACCAAACTTTGTATGTTTTCATTTTTAATAGGCCCTAAACTATCGTCTCTCAAAATAAGGACAGTCAAATTCGGCCTCCTTCTGGTAGTTTGAAAATGGGGAAGCACTGAAATGTCTCCCTAAAGCCAATGTCTCCCTAATGCTTAAAAATTTACCACAAAATGTCTCCCAAATGACTTATTTGAAAATATTATAGCGAAAACAAATGTTGTTAAAGTTATATGTCCATTATCTTATTTATAGAAGTCATCGCATTTGTACCCTTATGTTTTGAGAAAGTTAGCTTCATGTGTTTTTATAGAAATGCTTAAGACGTTTTAATTAGCAAGATGTTGAAGCATGAAAATGACGTGGTAACGGCAATATTGTCATTTTATTTTTAAATGACGGTATAGTGATATAGCCTTACAAACATTTTCATGACATCTTTGTGATTTTTAACGAAAAGTATGGGCATTGTTTTCGACATTGGTAAGAAGTTTTGCCAACAATATCCCTTAATATCATTAAAATGTCATTAAAATGTCTCTAAGACCATGTCACGATAACATTTTTGTAGACTATTATGAACACATTAGGCATAACATGTCTATCACATTTTAAAAACACAAATGTATTTGCTGGGAAGCAGGCCTGGGAGGACTTCCTAATGATTGTTAAGATTATAAAGATGAAGAGTTTTGGTGCCAATTTGCAACATGTTAATATACAAATGACACTTGAAGTCCTTTTTTTTGTTTCCATGTTGTGTAGTTTGTGGTTCTTAAGCTTGCATTTTCATTGGTGAATTCGGGAGAGCCCATTATACAGGATAAAGGGGGAATTATGGGAGGATCCATTAATAATCAGAGGATACACAAGGCTAAGAGACCGAAGAAAAAAGGAGGGGAGCAGAAATGGAAGAAAAAACTTCTTCCCATTTTTACATCATCCTCATAGCTTCCACTTAAAGCACCTTTTTTCTTGTTTTGTGTAGAAAGCATTCGAAAGACACCGAGGATCATGCATCCGTCTTGGACGGATCCATCGACTCAGCCATCAGTGACTGCATGGATTAGCTGATCGAGGGACTGTTAAGGGGGGCAAAGCGGAACCAAGCTGCATCGGCTGGCATCCCACAACATTGGAGAACGAGAATGATAATGATATGAATTTAATTAGTTCCTCTTTGTTTTCCTCCTGCGTTTCTTATTTACTAATATGCAATGTTGCAGTTATAACCGGGCACGTGCAGGCCATTCGGGGTCTCAGGTCACGTGATATAAACATCATAGTTAGGCATGGCAACGTATGCTTTGTAATCAGGTTTGGGAATTGACGGTGACTGCGTTTTAGTCGAAACCAATCGTCTCTCTGCTAGTCTGTTTGCCTGTTCACGTTGAAAATCTTTTCAGGTGAAAGTTCCCAGCAAACAATTTCACGTTTGAGAACGTTTTGTGAAAGAACTTCTTTCGTTTTTACAACGTTGTAAATAAACGTTTTTAGGATGGCTTAATGTGGACACATTTGGCCGTTTGAAGCACGATAACTTCCCACGTTTTACGAATTTTCCTCCTACAATTTTTCTCCTGACGACCTATTGGACGTTCAACAAACCAACTTACATGAAGTCAAACTGTTTATAAACGTTAAAAATGTTTAAACGATGAAGTTCTTAGGTTCTATTTTTATTTGTAACCTCCTTTCCGCTGTCATGGACGTTTTGTTACGTATTTGTGACGTTACATTTTGAGGACGTTCGGGACAGGCATTTTGGACGTTACAACCAAGTCGCATGCTACTAACGTTTTGTAAACGTTAAAAAGGTACGTGGTGGTAACGTTTTTTTATTTTATTTATAACCAACTTCTTACTACCATTAACGTTTTAGTACATACCAGAAACAGTCATTGAACGTTTTGTAAATGAGGCTAGACCTTGGCAATTAGCCGTAGAAGAGCCACGTTTTTATAAAGTAAGCACAAAAGCATAAATTTCATACCCTAAATAATTCAATCCATGAAATTCTTATACATGTAATTAATGCAAAAAGTGATTGAGTGATTTGCAAGAATTGACAGGGAAATGAGGCTTTATCACTTCGCTTGATTTAAGCGCTTGTATTTGTTCTGGGTGGCAAAACAAATTGTAATTTTGAAATTACAATTAAACTAGAGTGGAGTTTATATACAATTGTAAAGCTTGCCCTTCAATTTTGCTGGGCTTCTGCACTTTGTATAATAGGTAAATATGGTCCGACTTGGTAAAGAGCCTACACAAATCTATATACATGTACAACATTAACATTTAAACTATGAGGAGACAACGTGCATTCTTATTGAAATCATACACTAAAACATAACATAACTGGCAAGCGGGCGGACGGACAGGGCGGCTTAGCGTAGCGGTTCTTTCCTCGCTTTGTACGAATGAGGCCCGGGTTCGAGTCGCAGCTTGGCCCAGGCTTTAAGTGCATTTGGTTTCCAGTCCACACTCGCTCTCGCGGGCTTTCTCCGGGTACTCCGGTTTCCTCCTGCCTCTAAAACTGGACCTCCGTCCTAACTCCGTAATGTGATGCTGATTAATTAATAGGGTGTATGAATTTGCGCAAATAGCCTGAGTTGCTGAAAGCGCCATCAAAACAAAACAACAACAATAACAGTCAGCATCGATCATTCCGAGCGGGCAGCTTTGGGGGTAACAACTCCTTGACCGTTCGTGAGTGTAAAGCTCTGCCATGAATAACCTATCTATCACTCCCGAATAAATAGCTCAGATTTGGACGAGCAGTACTCTGATTATTGTCCAATGATAATACAGTAATATCCAGCCTTACTAGCAGCAGTTGCTCGTTGTAAATATGGAGACGATGTATATAACTCTTCGGAATAAAACAGTAGTGTGTGTGGCTTAGTCAATCCAATGACTCTCTTTCTTTATGCTAACGGCTCCCTACCCTAAGAGACACGTTACACTATCAAGCCTTTTTCCTGTCCAATTACGAAATGCTCGTCTCTATTGCCAAAGGCTCTCCAACATGTCCCAGCTTTCAGCATGATGTGCCAGGCTACTCCATTGTGTTTATGGCTCCCTGATATTGAGAACAAACCCCAAACTTGTGTCAAACTTGTGCTGAGTTGACCTTGCACACATGTACACCTGCTCATAATGCTGGAACATTTATACCCTGTGGCCACAAACTGTCGATAATATAATGTACGTTCACAAGCAGTAGTATATAAAATCCGCCAAGCCCATTCGAACTAATGGGATCCCATTGTTTTAGTTTCATTTCTAAATTTACATGTAAGACTACATCCAGTTCATTGAGCTCCACAACAAAACAACGGCTAAATTTGCAGCTTGCCAATTAATATAAAATCCTGAGAAGTTGGATCGAATTTGTACCACTAAATCACGTTGATTCAAGACAAAGACAACTGTAACAGAGTTTTTTTTCTATGCGACAATTTAAACTGAATGAAAATAGTGCCTAGTGACATAAATTATGCAAATGCAAATTTAATGTAATGTAAAAAATAATGTTCAGAGTAAAACCATACTTATAGCCAGGCTATTCTTTGAACGTTCTAAATACCATGTATTGTAAACTTTCCAAACGCAACGTATTTTCAACAGTGCCACAAACCCCGTTTTTAAGCGTGTACACCACTTCATGAACCGACATGCAAATTAAAACGTTTTATAAACGTTTGAAAAACGTTCTGTATGACGAAAACATAAGTGACCTATGCAGAACCTAAGTGAAAAGTTTTCGGACATTTTGTCTTTGCTGGGAGGTTAGGCGATTAATCTTTGGGTGAATGAACCTGGGCCCAATTTCCTGAAGCTGTTTAGTAGAAAACCTTTGACTTTTTTGGTGGTGAAAACTTCAAAATCTGGTAATTTGTTAAGTAAAAAAAAGTGCATATTGCATCACATCAAAATGATCCTACCCTAATAAATTCAGGGTGTGAAATTGATTTTGGTGGTACCGGTGGCGCTGATGGCCCGATTGTAGCCGATGTGAGGTCATTACTTTTTGGTTTTTTCACATGTAACCAATTGGCCATGATATTCGTTACATGTCGGAATAGAATAATTCCAACACCATTGTTAAGCCATCTCCAGAACCTTTTTTTTATGATACTATATGCCTCAATCTATCCACTTTAAACAAATTGTCACGTGCCTATTGCATATGCTCAATTTACAAATGTACCAGTTAATTTTTTTACGAACAAGCATGTGAAATTATACGTAAAGGTGAAATCTTATTCTGGACAATATACGATCATCTAGTTAGTTGTGAAAAGGCATTTTACCTGTTCAACTCCTTTAATCCACATGTGTGCACATGTAAATCCCAATTTTACCCAGGTTTACCCAGAATGCCTTCTTGGGCCCCAAATACTCGGGTGCATTTCCCATATGGGGGCCAGTTGGACAAAATTGGGCCCCATTCGAATCCCAGTTTGCCCTATTGGGACCTATATAGTTTAGTTGTCCGTTTGGTCCCCATTGTTCCCAGTTTTGTCCGATTAGTACGCAAATGAGCCTCAATTTTTTGCTGGCAGGGGTGCTTGTAATTACATGGCCCTTTGGTCATTTAAATCATGTGTACATTATTGTACAGTTGTACTTACCTGAAGAACGTCGGGATAAGTTTGATCAGTTCAAAGAATCGCAGTCCCTTTAGTGGCCCCCATTTCTCTGGGAACTCGTAGTCCAGTGGCACTCTCCAACCAAATTCCGGCACTCCAAAATGTTCCAAGGACAACTCCATCGAGTTACCTGATTCCCAGGTCTCACTAGCCATAATGTGTGCTTGTATAATCTAAAAAGAAAAAAATGTGCACAAAACAAAACTTAAGAAATAAGAAGGAATTTGGGGTCCCCTTGAAAATTCTCCTTGTGGATAAAATAAACCTAACAAGGGATTTTTAAAGAACACTTTCTAGGAATTCGAAATAGCAAAGGCAGAAATGGGGAAAACAAAAGAAAGATAAAATATAAGTGATTCAACTGTCAACTAAAAACACTCAATATTTATTTTTAAAAAAAAGTACCTGTAGAAGGTTCAAATGTCAGTACAGTCTGGTTAAAGATCACTGACTGTGAGGTGGCAAACTCTAGCAAGGCAGATATCTCTCGTCAAGATGGAGAAAGGTGCATGTATCCCTATAAACACATACACTCTTCCTTCCTGGTCTGCTAATGGAGAGGTTTACTGGACATGCAGAGGACATGGTCTCACTCGCAGTGGACTTTGTTCAAACAGGTCAAAGTTCTGGGGCACTTTGGTTAAAAATTAACCAGGGGAATGCATTTATAATCACAGGCTAAATGGATGCTGCTTAATAAAAAAAGGCTAGGATCTAGGAAACCACTTCATTAATTTAAAAGCAACATCACAAATAAGGATGTATCAATTAATATCCTCACCACCGTTCAAATATAATACCAAGACAAATAACAAACGTACATAAATAAATCGGTGACCCTATGCAATGCAATGCTATTTATACCTGTAACAACAAAGGGCCCTTAAAGGCTAGCAGTCGGTTAACGACTGATAACGCTACCCTGTTAAAATAAGACAGTAAATAAATAAAACTAGAGGTAGTATTTGTTAAACAACAACCACAGATCTGTTTCGGATTTCCTGTTGTCAGCTAATAGTATTTGATTTTGAGCTATGACAATTTTTTTCTTGGACCTTTTCTGGAGCTGGACTAAGAGTGCAAACCTAATATACAGTCAGTCACATCGACAAAAGTGTCGAAAACTGGCTCTTGAAACAACATGTACAAAACCTATGACAAAAAAAATACAAACTTCAATTAAGAAATTGCAAGATGACGTCATCATAACGCCATTAGTCCGGAATAATTCTTGTATCAGGGTCTTTGTTGGCTGTAACTTTGAAACATCCGGATGTTACCAAAATGGTGGCTTGAAAAATTTGCAAATCAATGGGCTAAAACACATGCTGAAATACTGCACCTGTTCATGTCACGGGATTTACATTTAAACTGAATTTTTAAAATGAAATATTACTTGATATTCTTACTCTTGGGTATATTTTAAATCAAATAAAGAGCAGAAAGATACGATTTCTCTTTCGTTCTCATATAGTATTATTCAGCCGAAGTTAGTGTCTACTTACACATTATGATCGGTAAAACGTGTAGAAACCTATTTAGAAAAACTGCAGCTTAAATCTCATGTCGCGGGACCCCAGATGGTGTCATTTAGACAATTTTGTTCTGGGATACTCTCTCCATGGTGGACTACAAATGTACATAAATGGAATAAGTCAGATTGACCAGAGTGATGAAGACTGCACCTTTGAAAAACGTGTACAAAACCAATGGGGGGAAATTCAATGTCCACAAATCAAAACTCCAAATTCTTTTATCAGGGTCATTGTTGGCTGTACCTTTGATGAAGATCAAAGATCTCAAAGTTACAAAACTGGAGGTGTTTAAACGCGCTTAACGCGTACAAAGTTAATGGGCTGATATAAATATTGAAAAATCAATAATAAATCAGAGGATAACGTCATGATGACGTCATCCATTTGGAATAATTTTTATCAGGTTCATGGTTGGCTATCACTTTGATAACGATCAAATATTGCAAAGTTATCAAAATGGTGGCTTGAAAATATGTCTGAAGTCAATGGGCTAAAAACACATGAATAAAAGTGCTCCTTTAAGTTCTTGTCACGTGTTTTAACTGAATTTTGTTTTGAACTATTACTTGATATTTTGACTCTTGTTTCAAATCGAATAACAGAGCGATTGATATAATAGTGTGTAGTAGAAATACGTGAACAAACCCTATCGCGAAAAATTAAATATTCAAAATTCTAAAATTAATCTCGTGATGACGTTGTCATGACACATTTCTAGTAGGACCGTCCTCAGATATTTTTTAAAGTCTTCCCGGGCCAAGTTTGAAATCAATCAGATCTATGAAACTAAAGAAGTCACCTTCCAAGCAAAAGACGTGTACAAACCCTATGGGGAAAGTCTGAAAAAGGAAAAGAAACTAGACCTCTGTGCGTTTGTCTTATGGAAAAACACAGGGCTTTTTTAGCATTTTAGATTTTCAAACAACTGTCAAAGAAACCCAGTTTAATGAACTCAAATGAAGACTGAACTGTTCACGATATGCAAGGTTTGAGCCCAATCGGATACGTCCTTCACGAGATATAGTGCGTTGACGAGGGCATCTTTAATATCACGTGACTTTTCACAAGATGACGTCATCATCATATCCGGTCAATTTGGTCTCAAGCACTCCCCTTGTATGATATCTGTAAGGTTTGAACCTTAATCGGACATGTATTTCATGAGATATAGACTTTATCATGATGCTTCCATGTTTGTCTTGTCCCCCGTAGACCGTTGATAATAACAATTCTTATATTGATAAAAGGGAACAGACTATTACTCCTTCCAGCCTCAGTTTGGTCCTATTATTTTGAATATTAGAAAAGCAAGATGGCTGCCCCATGAAAGAGGTCTATAGTGCTTTGAGGAGTGCACCTTTAATGTGTCACGTGACATGATAATCTCATGACGTCATCATTACATGACATCAATTTTCATCTATAACAGTTCCCTTTAAAATACCTGCCAAGTTTCAATTTAATTGTACGTGCACTTCAGGAGATATAGCATTTTAAAGAATGCACCTTTAATGTCACGTGACTCGTCGACTGATGACATTGTCATCACTTCAGTGAGGTCAACCTCTGTTTATAAATCGTCCCGTCCTAACTATCCGCTGCACGGTTTCAACCCAATCAGACATTTACAGACAAAATACAAATACAAAACATTATTGTTATCGCGGATAGAGCGCAGCTTAGAGATTGCAAACATTTCTTCTTTTGGCGTCCCATACCATACGACCTGCTCTCTGCACCACCATGTGCTTGGCAATTTTTCAACTCCTGCGCATATGCCCTACGCACTGTGCGCCACCTATGTGACAGGCAAATCTACACATTTTTTAGCCAATGCACAGTATTCAAATGGGATTTTCAAATTCACAAATAATTTAAGGGGGTTTTCGTTGTGGGTGTATCATCTGTGTGAAGAAGTTCATCACTTATACACTTCATGCAGTTGACTTCAATGTTTTTGTTATTATACACAGCTTCCACTGTATTTCTTAATAGCGCCCTCTTTTGACTGGTAATCTTTGAACCATGCTCTATACTCGTCCATAGACAATAGATTTCTCACAGTGAATTTGCACGTCATTTTCCCACATTTTCAGGGCACAAATCTCCCTATCGTTCCTTGCTAACTGTATATAGCGCCCAGTGAAGCATTGCATGTAAGTTTATTCCATTTTTATCCTTTATCAAGAGGTATTTCAAGTAGTTTAGATGGCTTTACTTTGTTTACACATGTACATACCCACATCTTCACATGTTAAGGATGCAACAGTATATGGACATACCAAGCGATCCACATGTTCATGGAATGGCAATTTTTTTACGCTTATAGGCCTGTTAAATAGACATTTCCATAGGTCCACATGTGCATTAAGGGCTATGTGAGATCAGTATTTACATGTACATGTACTACTTTGACTAGTTATGTACCATGAATCTCAGTGTATTTTGGGACTAGAGACTCATACATGTGTCTTTTTTGTGTAGTATTCATAGCTTGAAGTGTTCATAGCTTGTCGTGTTGATAGCTTGTAGTGTTTTCTTGTTTGATACGCAATTTTACTCCATGTCAATGACATCATCATCCAGTGTGACCAAGTAAAACACCAGAGGTACATGCGGAGCTATTTCCTGACTATATATTATTTCGTCAGTGGGAGTTTGGCTGGCTGCCAAATTTTGATTAGAAACATCTTAAGGAGGGCAGTACAGTTTTAGCTATTATCTAACAAATAATTAACGCTTCAATCTTTAACAGATGATTCTTTACCGAATTTTGAAGAAATCATAACTTCCGGTATGATGACGTCATCGGCCCCATATTTCAAACAAGTTAACTGGATGAAGATCATCGCTTACATCAATTCCCAGGCGATTCAGACGAACTCCGCCACAGACATCTATTCAAAATTCATTTTTCAGAATTTTTAGCCTGTCGTTAGAGGTCGCTTGACAATTACGTGACGTCATCAGTATATGACTTGAAGAATACTGTGCCCCAACAGACTAACACTGTTGAAAACAACTTGATACCTATTACCCTTTTTAAACAATAAGCCCACTTCTGGTTTCTACCAGAAGGAAGGGTCACGTGATTGGACCCACACAAGATGAATCGAAGACCCAATTTTACTCTGGCACTTGCTGCAAACATAGTTTTGTTGATTTTATATGGATTTTTACAACATTAACATGAAATTTAAATACTCAAAAATTGAATAATAAATCACTTGATGACGTCATCATAACGTAATCATTTTGGTATTATCTTTGCTTCCAGGTTTTTGCTTAGTATAACTTTGATGATGATCGACGATTGCTAAGTTACTAAAATGGCGCCTCGAAAACGTGTACAGTCAATGGGCTGAACTAAATATTAAAAAATCTATGAGAAATCACTTGATGACGTAATGTTTCTAGGACCATCTTTGCATAAGGGTTCTACAAGTACAAGTTTGATGAAGATCCGACGTTGCAAAAGCACTAAAGTCGTGTACAGAAAAACATGCACAAAACAAAGGGGCCTTTGAGCAGAAGAGGAGGAAGAAGGAAGAAAACTATAGGTTTTGTCTGTCTTAAGGACAGAGCAAAGGGCATTTTTGCATTTCCTTTTTTTATAAAGAAAAAAGCATGTATTTTTCCAAACAATTTACTTACATGTACATTTCATCGATTTTCGTAGAGTTTAAACCTTGTTTATGATACGCACGTACAGTTGTATTACTACGTTTGATAACTGGAGATGCACCTGAGAACCAGTGTTAAGAGATTTTCTAGAATATTTATCTTCAGCTTTGGATGGTACAGTACCGCCAGTGTTTTCCATTAAAAATAATACAGATATGAGATGCGTCTATCATTAAATTTAAAATGGTAGATGGTTTTGACATTTTAGTAAGCAAGGTTTGTGTAGCTGGATTGCTATATAAAAATAAAAGTGTAAGAAAGACACCTACATTATGCACTTAATGTTTGCAAGTAGTCTGTTTATACTCTGCATTGGCTTAATCTTGGCCAGCTGGGTTTACAACAGGCACAGGCATTACATCCACAAGCAGGTGTACACCTCATGTTCTGTTTGAAACAAGCGCATCGAGCACTTCTGCACTTCGATTTACATGCAGAATTGACCAGCTCAAGACAGGCGTCTGGTATTGGAGGAACACTTGTCCAAACGGCTTTTAGGGAGCCTGACTCCAACTTCCAGGCTGAAACCGCAGTGGGAGATGAGACACAGATCTGTTTTTGATCAGCCTGCAACCAGGTTTTTGCTTAGTGGTTGGCACGTCTAGCGTGAAGTTCTATCGCATCCTTTGTCGGTGGCAGTGCACTAAACCCTACTTTGGCTTTTCCAAAAAGATGAAGTCTAGCCTGATCTACTGTTAACAGCTCTGGAGTGCCATACAAATGACAAATGAAATGCTCGACTTGCGCAACATCCCCATCACGACCGATTCCTTCAACAAGCTGTGGATGGTTCTGGAAGATTTTCCAGCATGACTTTTTCCCATGCCCAGTGAATGACGAGGTTGTATCGCAGCCTGTCAGGGCAAGGAAACTCAAAATGTTGTCTCTCATAGTTGGCGAGAGTCATTGGGAAATCTCGTATACTGGGTAACATTTCCTTCTCTGAGCTGTTCCTGTAATCATCTAAACATCCGCCTTTAAGGTTGAGAGGAAATGCCAGGAGAAGCAAGACATCAGTATCCCTGCAGAAAACCAGCACTCTTTCATATCCACTTCTGACGGCTTCACACGCAGGTAGTATAATCCTTGTGTCAGCCTCTTCATGGTTTGCTTGCAACTCTATGTTCTGTTTTCTGGTTGATCTTGCTGTTGTCACGTTGGAGAACCCCCCTCCAGTCACATATTCATATATGCCAGGGAGCTCTTTGCCTCTCTCCAAGATAGCTTCCGAAAACAACCTTGCCAGGTCAGCTTTGTTTTCATCAAGGGCGATGAACTGGTTCAATACATGTTGGAGTGGTACATGACGTCCGTTAATGAGTTTTCTGGTAGGTTTCTTTTTACCCATTCGTTCGGACCTAGTAACTGCCTTGATAGAGCTTCCCCTGTGTACCGATCAAACACTACATCAACTCTTGTCTTGTGCTCTTCAAAGGTCAGCCCGTAGAAATGCAGCTTCCTCTTCGTCATTATCTACGTGGAGGAAGTGTTGTATGTCCTGGGTGATTCGTGACCTTTCTGACCATGTGATGCAAAATCTGTCTCTGGCTTGATCATTCTGGGTGATGCCAATGATACCATTTTGCATCTTACATGTTCTGTTTATCCACTCAGTGGCTTGATTAGCTGGAATGTGATCTCTTCACAACAAAATTACCACTTACAAACTCGGCATGGACCCCCGGTGCTGATTCCTTCAGAAGTTTCATATCTGCGAGATACACAGGTCCCCACCGTGCATAGTTTGTGTTGTCATAAATGGTAAGCCATGGCAACATTGCTACAAATGCTTCAAGATGAAGAATCCAATTACCGTCTCGCTCAGCTCTAATGAAGACAAGAAGGGTCTCTACCATTTCCATGGATGTTGACCACAGGCTGAAGCTGGGATTGCCAAGGTGCTTGTCGTTGAACTCTTTGATCAAGTTCTAAATGTTTTCTTTATGCAGAAGATCTGACAGTAGCTTTACTGTTTTGGAAAGGTCTTCAGTGTCACAACTAGTGCTCTTTTTGAACAACTCAGCCACGTTGTGGGCATGATGATTTGACTTCTGCATCACGTATGTGATCGTTTTCAACAAGCCCGGATTCAAACACAGATCATTTGATGTGCCACAGAGCTTCATACCCAAGCTGATGTCCTCTCACAGAACGGTAGTATGATTTACCTTCAAGCATGGTCTCTGTAGTGTTGGCAGCATACACACCTGACTCTGTCCAGAGGTCGTCAAGACCAGCATTTTCCATATGTTGCCCAATGGCATTCAAGAAGTTGAAGCAGACACGCAGTCCTCCCAGGAGAAAAATTACTTTTTCAAACTTCGGATTGGCCCATACAAGTTCCTTGCCTCTACTGTAAAGTGGCTGGTAAGCAGTTATAATGGTGTACTCCTGACCAACGTGTCTAGAAATTTTCACGAAGCGGTTGATCACAGTTGAAAGTGTATTTTTGTCATCTGCTGGTGCCTGAAGAATTGGTAGCATCCCTGCTTTTTGTGACAGGGGGTCAACGGTACTGGTGACCTCGTCGAATAATCTCCAAACAGGAACATACTGTTCCTCTCCGTTATCATGTACACGGGACACTACCCAAGCTAAGTCTTTAGCCCTTGCTATTTTACTTTCATCACAACTGTTGTGGAACCACTCTTTCTCAATTTCTATACTATTGCTGAATAGATGTGACGGTCTTTGGCCTGAAGGTAGGACAGCACGATCAAGTCCTTGGAACTCTTGTAGCTGATTTGGTTTGATAGTTCTTGACCTCAGGATTCGCTTGCTGTCTAGAGACCCTGGAGTCTGTTGTGGAGCTGGTCCTCTCTGCCATACCATCATCTGTGTGCAATGGAATGTGTTCTTTCCATTTAGTGTTGCTTCCAATACGTCAATGTTGTCACAGGAGCAGTGGATCATTCTCTCTTCTGTGATACTGTATGGAATGTAGACATTGCCATTTTTGGCGAACCTCTCAAGAATGTTATGGGCTGTGGTTGTGTCAATTCTTCGCACTGTGTCAATATCAATGGTATGGTTGGCAGTATGAAACAAGTCAACAAGTGCCTCAGAGCGGGTTGCTTGGTGAAGAGCGCAAGACCTAAGCCAACGTGCTTAGTGAACTTCCGCCTATTGGAAACCGCGTATACAATGTCTGGGGTAATGCTGCACACATTTCGCTTGATGGTGCTGTCTTCCTCAGTGCCTGAATGCACCACATCAATGCCCCCAAAAGGCAAGCGTAGAAACAGATACAGGCTGTTCGGTGTTACCTCATCCACATGTTTTGGTCAAAGTCTTGCCAGGTGTTGCAATGCCCAGGGGTGTCAAGTACACCTTCTCTGATTCTAAGGGCCACATGAACCATCTCTTGAAAGATATTACCTTGTGCGATCCTTATCATGGTGTCCTCTTCATCATCTGTAGATTCTGAATCTGAAGACAACACTTCTTGCTGACGGGACTTTGTAAGGGTCTTGGAAACGATGAAGTCAGACTTCTCACCAGGATACATTAGGAGAAACCCTACCTTAAGGGTACGAACGTATTAGCCTGTTGTTCAACCAGAAGTTGAATCTTTTCACAGAAGGTTGTTCTCCGGGATAGACATCTTAGTGGGATTGAAGTACCCCTTTCAGCACACATACTTTGGTATCTGACCTCATGCTGTAAACATGACCACGAGACAACCCTACACCCAAGTCTCGGCACAGTTTCATCATAAATTCATCCTCCATCGACTCCTCAGGATCACCAAATGATTTGACCTTTCAAGACCTTCTCTCAAATTCCCTCAAGCACACAAGATGATAACAGCCTTCAGCTGCAATCTAGTCACTGATGCCTGAAAGTCTCATGCTCATCACAGGATGAGCATAAGTTTGCTAAGTTCAGTCAGGGCTGCCGACTTTTCTAGTGTCTGTACACTGTGAACCTGTTTACTGCGTTGTTCTTGGCAAAAAATGCAGCGTCCAGTTGATTGCTGACTTAGAACTTTGTTTAGTTGGGGCTGAATACACTAAACACTGGGCTGAGTCAGCACTTGTTGATGCATCTAAATGAGCCTGTCGTTGCTTTCTTGATCTGTCTAATTTGCCCTCAGAACTGAATGTTGAATAGCATGTTTTGTGCCATCTGATTTCTGGTACGATGAAGTCTTCCTCTGAGAAAGATACTAGTCTCTCAAGTACATCCACATATCTGGTGTCAGCAAGTTTTCTGCGCTGCTGACCAACCTCACATGCTCTGGCATTCCCTTCGATGGATGCTACGCGAAGTTCTCCCGCACTGCTTTGACAGAAGAAGCATGTCAACTTGTCAATGTCTTTATGTTGTCGCTTGTGTTTAATTGTACACACCGGATCCATGGTTGACAACAAAACTTGGATGCTTACAAATTGTAAATGATTCTGTAAATGGAAACAACCAGAACTCCCATATTTATTATAGAGGAGACATAGTACATGCAGGTACTCACACTTTCCTACATGCGTAGCAATTGCACGTACATCATCAAAAAAATACTTGGTGGACCATTCCTTCATTCTTCCCAAATACTCTATCCAAGTGAAAATTTGTGCCTGCTGATTGAAACTCGTGACCAGACAAACTCGATTTCTGATCCAACAGATACAGTAGTTCCATGTTTTTTAATCAAGTATCCACTGGAAGGGGTTCTTTTTAAGACTCTACCCATATGAGTTCAGAGTGATTTCTCACTCTAAAACGTATAGTCCCTTATTTCAATCTTTTGGATCTAGAGAAAAGTGTAAACACTATGTACATGTATTATAATCCTTAACATGTTTAATACATAACAGCAAGTAAAATCCGCATTATTAAAATTACCCAGCTTATCTATTGATCAAACATTTCAAAATATGAACTAATAGAATCTTACTAGTATCTGTCTGTCCATGCAGTTACCAATTACTGTCAATAATACTTCTACTGGAATGTGTCCATTGTTTGGCTGCACATGTACGCCACCGTACTTAATGGCTACCATGTTGGACACTCACTGACTTATTCTGTCCCACTTGAGGGGGCTATAACAGCACCATAAGCAATTAAACAGATGTATTTAAAAGACACAATTTAGTGTTTCAACTCAGTAACACCTACACGTATGTAGGTTAGTAAATGTGGGTAAATTTTTCTTTTTAAAGTAGTTAGGAGTGGCACTAAAACAATCGAAGACCAAATTTTAAGAAAAAAGACCTCTTACGTTTCGTTTTGTAATGCATCTGTGCACAAAACAAAAGTCCAATTGGCAATTACATAAATTAGGGCTATCAAATGATATTGATGATGGGTTTTATGGAAAGATATGCAAGTGTGAGTGATATTTGGGTCACAGCCCAAATATACAATTTTGACCCCAGATGATCTTTCGTGACCTTAAAATGACCTTTAAATTCAAAATTGACGATGGCATCCACCCACACCTTGTTTGTCATGACATAGATAATTGATTGAGCATAGTTGCCAGCTATTACCTAAAAATGCCATGAAAAATATTTCTAGAGGACTTTCTCAGATTTGGCTGGCCCACTATTATGACAATTTTGTTCTCGGACCCTCTCTTTGTGGTGGACTACGAGTGTACACAAATATCAAATCAATTAGTTTGACCAGAGTTCGAAGTCTGGCAGTTGAAAAACGTGTACAAAACCTATGGGGAAAAATTAAATATTCTAACCCCCCAAAATCTAACGATAACGTCATCATGACGTCATAAATTTGGACGTATTAATGTATCGGGGTCTTTCTGGGCTGTAACTTTGGTTATAATCAAAGATCGCTAAATCACCGAAATATTGTCATGAATACGTGTACAAAGTCAATGGGCTGAAACAAATATCCAAAAATAAATATCAAATCACTTGATGACGTCATCATAACATCATTGCTCTAGACACGTCTTCAGATAAGGGTCCTTCACTGATGTAAGTTTGATGAAGATCCGAAGTTGCTAAGGGACTGAAGTCGGTGGTGGAAGAAACGTGTACAAAACAAAGGGGATTTGGGTCTGAAGAAGATGAAGAAACTAGAGGTCATCTGTCTCTTTGCCAACAGAACAGATCTGGCTTTTTGCATTCCTTTCATTAAGTTGAACAGCAAATCTACTGCACAAACCTTATTTAGGGCGTAATTATTTCATCGTGACCATTCGGGTCCACGGTTTCAACCCAATCAGGCATGTACATGTACTTCAGGAAATAACTAATATGCTTTAAAGAGTGCAGGTACTACGTTGTTTAACTCCTCATCTGATGACGTAATCATCATATCAGGTAAATCCTCGAGTACAACACTTCCTTTTCTATCTGCGAACTTTCAACTCGATGAGATATGAATTTCAGGAGATAGAGGGCTGAATTTTTAAGGTCACAGAACTTGTCACGTGGTGAGGTCAACATTAAATGAGATCAATAATCGTCTAAATCACTTCCTTTCCAAGATATCTGCAAAGTTTGATCCGAATTGGATAAGTACTTCACAAGATATAATGCGTTGAAGAGTGCACCTTTAATGCCGTCAAGATGACGTCATGATCACACCAGGTCAATTTTTGCCTACAGCACTTCCTTTCCAAGATATCAGCAAGGTTTCAACCCAATCAGACGTGCACTTCAAAAGATATATAGTTTTGTTCGTTGGCCCGCCATAGGCATTTTCACTTGATTTGCATGATTGGCGTTCCACAGCAACGCCCCAGCCATACAATTTGATTCACGGAATCATTCAATTGTTTCCCTCTATAACATGAACGGCCCTCCGGCCTGACCATTCAGATGAAGTCTCACACCCCGAGCAATTGCGTAGTTTTCTTACTTGTTTCATTTGCCGCGTTTTCCATTTCTTTATTCACTCTTGCCAAAGCTTATCATTTACGTTATGTCCACTACAAGCGAATGTGATCCAGCCGAAATATTCGACATATTCAAAGATTATTTTGACTCGAAATTCAGCGCCGTTTCAAGGCCCAAAGACGATTCTTCGGCTTCGAAGGAACTCAAGCTAAAGTTGGAGGCTAAAGATCTGTCCCGTCCTGGCAATATCGCACAATTCGAGTTCTGTGCTCAGCTTGAAGTTCTGCTGTATAAGGTTCACTCGGCCATCTCCTCCAACAACTCCGAGGAAGCACTGAAGGCTGTCGAGGAAGGGCTCGGTCTGTTGGCAGATCGGAAAAAGAAAATTCGAATCGCTGATTCTTGTAAGGCCGGTTCTTTTTCGAGGTACTGTAAACAACCCTTAATACTTTGTCAATTTCAACTATCCGTGACACACGACCTCCCCATGCTGAATAAATACACTTGGAAGTACAATCCATTGCCTCTCCTCTCTCCTTAGCGAAGTAGCACGAGCGAAGTAGCACGCTTTGAAGAGTGCACCTTTAATGTCATGTGACAAGGTTCACCCGAGGTCACACATGAGGTCAATAATCGTCTAAATCACTTCCCTTTCAAGACATGCGCAAGTTTTGAACCCAATTGGACATACAGTATATATTGAGGGTCCACGCAAACAGTAGCCAATCCATAGTACGCGAAAAGGATTTTCGAGTTTGCAAATATTCCAAGGGGGTTTTCGTCGTCAGCGCTTCATCTGTGTTAAAGAAGTACACCACTTGTGCACTTCATGCAGTTGACTTCAATGTTATAGCTATCATCGAATGAACAACCCATGCTTAAATCTGTTACGGTTGATTTTTTACCGATTTTTGAACAATAAAAGAACTTTTTATCATAACTTCCGATCTGATGACATTATAGGCCCCAAATTTCACACGTGTTTCAGCCGATTCAGACAAACTTCGCCACCGACATCTAATCAAAATTCATTTCTCAGAATTTTTAACCTGTCGCTACAGGCGCTTGACAATATCGTGACATCTGAAGTAGATGATTTGAAGAATGCTATACCCCGACAGATTAACAATGTTGAAAACAACTTGATACCTATTACCACTTTTAAACAATAAGCCCACTTCTGGTTTCAACCGGAAGGAAGGGTCACATGATTTGACCCACACGAGGTGAATTGAAGACCACAATTATCCTGCCACCTGCTGCAAACAAAATGTTGCGGGAAGCAACGGTTGATTTTACACGGTTTTTTAAAAACTTAACATAATATTCAAATATTAATATTTTAATAATAAATCACTTGATGACGTCATCATGACGTAATTATTTGAATGAAAATCGCTAAGTTACCAAAATGGGGCCTTGGAAACGTGTACAAAGTCAATGGGCTAAATAAATATTAAAAATTCAATAAAAATCACTTGATACAATCATCTTCATGTCGTTGTTCTATGTACATCTTTAAACTAAGGTCCTTTACTGATGTAAGTTTGATGAAGATCCCAAGTTGCAGAAGGACCAAAGTCGATGTGGAAGAAACGTGTACAAAACAAATGGAAGAAGGGAGAAAAAAAAGAATGCCTTTTCGCAAGATTATAAAAAAGCCGAAAACAGATCAAAAAGAACGCCTTTTCGCAAGATTGTAAAAAAGCCGAAAACAGATCAAAAAGAACGCCTTTTCGCAAGATTGCAAAAAAGCCGAAAACAGAACAAAAAGAACGCCTTTTCGCAAGATTGCAAAAAAGCCGAAAACAAAACAAAAAGAATGCCTTTTCGCAAGATTGCAAAAAAGCCGAAAACAGAACAAAAAGAATGCCTTTTCGCAAGATTGCAAAAAAGCCAAAAACAGAACAAAAAGAATGCCTTTTCGCAAGATTGCAAAAAAGCCAAAAACAGAACAAAAAGAATGCCTTTTCGCAAGATTGCAAAAAAGCCAAAAACAGAACAAAAAGAATGCCTTTTTTGCAACTTGCGAAACACTCCCCAAAAAAGGACAAAAAGAATGCCTTTTTCCCAAATTGCCAAAAAGCCAAAAAAGAAACCCAGAAGAAAAAATGCCCTTTTTTGCAAAATTGCGAAAAAGCCAAAAAAGAATGTTTTTCGCAAAATTGTGAAAAAGCCAAAAAAATTGACAAAAATTACTCCTTTTCCGTAGCTTGTGGAAAAGCCAAAAAAAAAGAATAAAAAAGAATGTCTTTTTTGCAAAGTTGCGAAAAGCCTAAACGGACGTAACGCCTTTTCCGCAAAATTGTGAAAAAGGTCAAAAAAGCCCTTGGTGAGAAGAATGCCGTTTTCGCAAAGTTGCAAAGAAGCCAAAAAAAGGACAAAAAGAATGTCATTTATCAAAGTTGCAAAAAGGCCAAAAACGAACAGAAGTAATGCCTTTTTGCAAAATTGCGCAAAAATTGTGAAAAAGCAAAAAAGCCTTTTCGAAAAATTGCAAAAAACAAAAAAACAACAAAACTAAACGAATGCAATAGCTGTTCCGGCTGCTAGCCGAAACTGATAAAAGAAAATAAATTTACCATCCACAAATGATTAAGTATGCTAACCTTAAAATAACAGCACTTCAATATTTTTAGTAAACTCTGCTGCTGTCCATAAAGTCCACGTAGACTCTTCTATACAAAACAGTGTCACTGACTGACTCAGGGACTAGGTCTTGGGGGTGTATGGCATCTCTTTATCTTTCACGACCGTACAGGGTTATTTGAATAGGCAGGAAGTAAGCCGGATGAAGAACGAGATCCCTCGAGTTCTGTACAAGGTCCGCATTTGCTTCAACTCCCGAATCCTTGGTCAACACCACATCACATTCTTATCCTTTTAAAATTCCTGTTGTCTTTTTTCCCCCCAAATCAGTAATTATGCTGACAACAAAAGCCAAAGATTTGACTAAGATTGTAGTTTAGTTGGATGTTAACTCTAGACACACACAGGAAAAAAAATGAGCTGCAACAATTCACTAGACTTCAAAAAAGAATGAAGAGTAGTTTATTTGAGTAACCAAAACGCTAAAATGTCAGAGCTCTTGAAAAACTGTACATGTACAAATAACAACTTGTAAACCTATTTTTTGTGCCTCATCATACAAACTAGTGCAACACTGCCAAGAACCAAATTATGAAGCAGTAATTTCTTGTTTTAATGAGTACCATGCCGAGAGAAATGAAAAATACCAACAAGTACAGTATTTCCCTCTCATGATTTATAAAAAACCGAAAGATGGAAATTTTATTTTCTGTAAGGCAATTGGCAGGCCAGGAGATTAGCAGCAATGTTTGATCAGATTGCTGATTGGCTTAAGGGTCAGGCTTGTAAAACTATGTCAAGGGAAATATTCAAATAGCTTCTAAGCACACCGACAAAATATCTGTTCGGCAGACGCAGGTTTTCTGCCAAAACGTCAGTTGATGCATATTGCTCATTTCTCAGTGGATTTCTGCTATTCCTGCTGTTACTGGGCCCTTAAAATCCCACGATACTCCAGGCCAGCCCTTCTGACCAAACCTTCTTACCCCTAAAATTGTAAAAAAAAAAAGCATAACGGACAAGCTCCTCAAACCTTCTCTCTGCTCAATTCTACAGGCAAAAAGTAACTTGCAGTTGAACAGAAATTCATGATGGTGACAAAGATTTAGAATGAAAAATTTTACATAATTCTTTTCAAACAAATTTTTTCTAGAATGACCAACTACATTAAAATACCGGGACTTAAAAAGCGATGTCACCCTAGACAGAGAATTTGTATCCCAAAAGGGCATTGCCCTGCAATAAGAATATTTCTCTGAAACATTTCATGGAGACCTGGTGCTTTATGTAAATGAAGGTCATGACCAAAGTGACATCCATGACCTGCGACACCCATTTTAGGATGTTCAGAACTTCCAGTCCTGCAAGTACTGAAACAAACATGCTCCTTCTGAAAAGCAGTATCAAGTGACTTGCCACACGTAGACACTATCCAATCAAATCACATGACAAAAGCACAAGTTTATGTCCATTTGCGAAAGCGGTCACATGATGATCAGCAGTCCTTGCTACTGGTTGACTCAATCTTCACATGATTTCTCCAAGATAAATTTGCTTATCACTTGAGCAAGACAGAACTGCAGACAAGGAAAAATAAACTAAATTAGAATGAAAATTTAAATATCTTCTCATATGAGGACACACTTTTATAAATATTACCAGAGAAACTCAAACAAAAAAGTTTCTTACTGATTGGTTCATGAGGATGGAAGGCTACATCGTTGACGGACCCCGAGTGGCCTGGCAGTTTATACAAGATACGTCTTGAAGTTGTGTCCCACACATACACAAATCGATCGGCAGATCCTGCAGCTATTTTGCTTCCATCTGGAGACCAGGCACATCTCAACAAGTTCTGAAACACACAACAGAGAGAGTTACTCTCAGTCTCTATGTGCTACATGTATACCTAGGGCACTGAACGGCTTATTCACAACGGCCAATTAAAGACACATCATCATGACACACAATGGTGTTCAATGGGTATAGCAGATACAGCGTGGCTGCGGGTGTCTAATGACATGGCTATGGCTAAAACTAAACACTGCAGACGTGAAAGCCAATGACTTGCACCTGCAGCCATTTCCCATACATGCACATCTCACCTCCTGTCTTAGCCCAATGATCTAGACAAGTGTCCTCACATCACAGGAGGTACCTTATCGGCAATTGCAAGTGCCCCTGAAAGTGCCTCATTAAGGCATTTTTGTAGTACTTTCGCTAAAACACTGAGAATTGAGGAACCTTTGTTGATTCTTTTAGTTTTTCAGGGCAGAGAAGTTGAATTTGTGTTACAGCATCTCCAAATGTCCATAGTTTTTTGTGGTCCGTGTAAAGACCATTATAAGTGCACTGCCACTGCTGCATTATCTTTCATAAATACAATGTACAATGCATGATTAACGGCGGAGGTGGTCAACTGAACCCCCAAAACAGATTTTTAAGAGGACAATTAAAAAAAAACCATTACATGAGAATTGACACAATTTTTTTTCTCTGCTTCAATGACAGCTCAAGTGCATACTATCTCCTGAGTTGTTTCACATTTTCTTGAACGGCAATGAAGCACTGTTATCTTTACATGAATTAGCAAATTTGGTCAGAAATTTGAATTCGGTATTTACTTATACAAAGTCCTGCAATGAAAGAGGTAGTTTGCATTAAAGGTGACAATTGCTGGAACACCATTCCAAACAAAAAATGAAGGGATGACCTTAGCCTCATACATAAACAAGCAAATTCATTTTCAAATCGCAGGATGGCAGACCAGAACTAATCTGCCAAACAATGGCGGCCTTAGATGATGTTGTCATAAATTTCAAAATACAGTTTGGTACTTGACGCTGAATTTAATACCCAGTGCTGGCTAAAAATGGCACTAGCACTCATCATGTCTGCTCATTTTCTAAACATTACCACTGTACTAATATGGTACATTTCCAAGCAGATCCACTCCTCACAGGTGCTAATACTCAACCCACTGAAAAAGTCAAGGTATAAACCCAGCTTGATTAGTCAACTCGGTAATGGATATATAACAATTATTTACATGTTGTCTTTTGAAAATTTCCCTTGAGATAAAGGTGTACTATTTCTTGTCAACTTCCTATAAATTGACTGTTGATAAAACTGAAATATAGGTGGAATGCAAAATGATTCACGAAAATTCTGACATGTACAATGTGACAATCAAATGACACATTTTCAATATTTTATTCTGAGTTTTAAGCATCACCATTGGGAAGATGCCTGTTACTTTCATTACCAAAGTGTGACAACATGTATTCAGGAAAGATGGGTATTCATGTAATTAAATGTAGAAGTCACAGAACCAAAGTGTGAAAGTGTATCTAACTTAAAAAACTATCATTTCAGAGGTACCTTTCACTTGCATTATTAAGCATGACTGTCCAGAAATTGTGGAACCACGATTACCACAACCCAGGAACCTACACAAATCAGTACACGAAACCTGATTCGACAGGCAGGAGCACACATTTGACTTTTTACATAAACAGCAGATGTTATTCAAGATCTCAGATGACACTGGAGACTGTTATCCATACAATTTTCATCACTTCGGTTCCAATTCTCTGTCCACGATTGGATGGAAAGGGCTGTTTTATGAACTGTTGGAGCATCCTCCAATGGGCCCTGGCTTGATAGTTGGCCAACTTTGAGTTTAGGGGTACAATGCTTTTGATGATGAAAAGGAGTTTCAGGTGAATGTCCTCAGCCACTCTGGGAAAGTTTTCAAGTGTTTTGTTCCTCCAAATAGCCGGCCAACCATACCATCACTGTCTCAGCAGCTCTGGCACCAACCTCAGATAGTGTAGGTGGTAGCTTAATATCAAGGTTATTATGGGCCCTAAGTTCTTCTCGCAGAGTCACTACAGGGGAGCACAACTTGTGAAGATGAGGCCGGAGAGGGGAGGAGAGAAGAGTGTGTCCACTTGATTGGCAACATTGTCTCACTGACTGATGACAGTATCTGAGTCATAAACCCGATGACCAGAACTGTTTAATGTACATGTATGGTCCAACATCAGATTTGTCAACGAAGACAAATTGACCAGCTGTGGGCTTCCAAGGAGGATGAGAGGAGAGCCGGAGGTACTTCTTCAGGTCTCCATTTAGGGTAGAGAGTACTGAAAATGAATAAAAGAGAATAATTGACAAAACTGTACACCAAGACGCAAGACGGATTGGAGCAATAAACACAGATAACAAAAAAGGACAACATGACAACATAATGTATTTTCATTAAAATTTTATCCCCGTGTGGCCTCTTTGGAGGTAGGTAGAGCAATGGTTACCTTTGGCAGCTCTGAGTGCAATGTACATGTATTATGAACTAGGACCCTGGCATATACATACAGTTACTAAATGCTAAACTTTCCTTTTCTTTCCAAACATAAAATAAATATATCAAGGACAAATTTTAGCCCTTCAAATTAGGATCTGAAGCCCTTCCCCCCTCGGCTGTAGCACTGCATACATCAGAATTGACTATTCATTTGCATATGTCAAAGAAACAGTGCTCACCACTTGCTGTCTTCATTTCCTTGTGTGGCTATACATCACTTTCGCACATCTTTGGTAGCAGTCCTTGAGATATCTGACGTCATTTGCATTGCATACCTTCCCTCTACCAAAGTGAATATGTCATGCACACAAGTATGTGTGTGACAGGCATCAGCGCAAGAACCAGCGCATGAATCTGCATAAGCACGTACTCGATTTGTTTGCGCTACACTTGCTGGCTCAAAATGGCATCACACTTTGGTACTTCATAGAAAAGCTTTTACTGTTGCTTCAGCAGAACTACAAAGCATACCTACACACACAAAACAAATCAGACAATCAAAATAGTCACTATATTCAGCTTATAACTCAGAAATTATGAGAGGTCACGATTCAATTTGACACATTCCTGATTTTTTTCTCATCTTTAAAACGTTAGAAAAAAATAACAGAGGTGTCTCAGTAAATGGACATACCAATGTCATTAAATTACCATATCAGAGAGTACACCACTGATAGAGGGCCAAACAAGCCGTGGTAAAGTCAAAAATTGCAATCAACATGACCAATATTTTCAGAGCAATACATCAATACAACAGATTTATCAACTGCAGTAATACTCACCACCATTAACACTTTCTGCAAGGCACAGCTTGTCGTTCACTTGTTTCTGTCTACCAGGATGATGGAGAATCTCCCTCAAATTTGCAAATAATGCAAGAAACTGGAAGTGTTGTTCTACTACCAGCAGTTGAGTTGCCAAAGCTGTAACCCTGTGTGCTTTGGTGATGTACTAAGTGCTCTTTTTAGTTTGTGGACAGTTGAGCCACAATCGGTTCCCGATTCAATGTTTTGCTTCTTGCGTGTGGTTTCTTTGCCTCTTAATCAGGACTTTTCGTAAAACAACTTGCATCCTCTCCTTCCAAGTTTTACCGCTGTAATGTGTACATTTTTACTTCTAATACTCCACCTTTTTTCTGAGAACTGCATAACGTACATATTGTCCTATCCCGCAGAGTGCAGCAAGCACTCTGGTCTTCTGATTTGTGGACTTGAGATCACAACAAAATATTATCTGGTTCATCATGTCCGTTGTTTTGAACAAAGCAAAAAGCCGATTTGACAACAGTCACCAGGTCCATAGAATCATGAGTGCAGGCAACTTAAAGAGGATTTCTCCCTACTACTGCACACTCATTGATGTAAAGTTGCTTAATCCATCATTTATACAGTGCTTCACGGGATGGAAGCGTCCTACATTCAAAGCCCACTGGTACATAAAAAGAACCAAACTTGAATCGTGAATATTTTAAAACTGCAGGAAATTAGGAGTTGCAAATATAAACTTTCCATTTAACACTTCCCGATCTGTTGAAATGCGGTTCAGTTTCCTTAGTTCTTGAGGATACACCATGAGGCTAAACAATATGAGGGGTCATGAAACTGCTTCTTTATAGCAAAGGCACGTGCACTGAAGTATTAGGCTGCAGAGTATGTTTGTAGCGAGATGAACTAACACATTACCTGCTCAAAATTGTGCTGTGCTCCTTGGAATAGCTTCACACATCGCTCCTGGGGTGCAAACGGTCTGATATCCCAGATTCTTACTGTCAAACGGGAATTACAAACAGAGAAAACTGAAGCCCAGAGGGAAACTAACCCCTTGAGTCCTACATGCGATGGATGTTGTGGGCAGATTCAGCAAAACTTCCAGTGATGAAAATATAATATCAATATGATTTTGAGTGAGGCATTGCAGTGGTTTGTCAGAGACTAGTGCCCAATGACTTACATGTGTTGTCCATGGAATTTGACAGCAGATATGACCCATCTCCACTGAGTGACAGACCCGTCACAGAGTCTGTGTGGCCTGGCATCTTGTAGAGCAAACC
The DNA here is from genome assembly GCF_001949145.1 of Acanthaster planci. The sequence goes on from NW_019091417.1 coordinate 147,431, forward strand.
ATTTTTCCGAAGATCCCATACCTGATGGTGGAAAAATTACAGCAAGTCTTGAGAATAGCTGCTGCAGTAGACAACGTCTCATGGAGCATATCGGTGAAAGCGATGCTTGGGAGTTTGTATCCATTGTTGACTTTCTTGACACATGTATCAATCTATCAACACCAGAATCGAATGCTATGTACATGTATCTCTGTTACAACAAATGCAACATATCTGATGTGATGCTGTGCCATGTACCTTGATGTCATTATCAATGCCAGCAGAGATGATCTGATCACTGGTGTCATTGAAAGTGACGGCTAAGACTTGGTAGGTGTTCTGAAAAGTCTGGACCACACCTCGCTTCCGACTGTCCCACAGCTAAAAATAAACAAGAAGTTAACCATTTCAGTTCTCACACAATCAACTATTTATCTGCAATTTTGCTAAGTGTTGAATCAGACTTTTTGACCAGAATCTAGATTTTCTCTTCTCCCTTGGGTTAATATTACATTAAAGTTAAGCATGCATTAAAATGCATTGTAAGTCTTTCTAGAAGACCAGTCAGTGGCCAGATAACAGTCGCTGTCCAGAAAACAGACTCCATGCAAGAGCGACAGATCAGTGGAACAAAATGAGCACTGATGGACAAAGTGAAGGGCGTTCAGGTTGAAACGTACAGAAGATTTCGGATACCTTTATTGTGCCATCATCTCCCCCGCTAACAATCAACGATGGGCCTCTTCTGGCTGGAAACACAGAATTGACAAAGGCGGTGTGACCGCGCATCTTCTTGATTCGGACACCGGTTGCCGTGTCCCATAAACACAAGAGCTTATCAGTGCTGCAGGACACCAGTTGCCTGAGAAGACAATGGAAAGTTAGACATTGGAAGAGCTACATGTACATGTATGCAGCTTAAAGTGAACACCACGTGGGCTGACCTTGGTAACTGTCAGCAGCTACTGCACAGGTGCATTAGCAATCTGACTTGGTGATCTTAAAACTGCGCGGGTATTTCAATAATCTGATTTATAACTTTCAAACTTCTCATTACATGTATAAAAGTCAAGGAAGTCTTTGCAAAACAAAGCAAAGGCACAGTAGCCCTAACTCTCCTTAATCCTCCCAAATCCTCTTGGTGGTTTTGGAGGAAATTGGAGGATTGCGCCTTGAGGAAGAATGGCAGAAAGGTGTGGCTGATTGCAACGGATGCATCGTGTCAAGGTTGTGGGTTAGACCTTGTATTGCTCAGGATCAGTGCATAAATTCATGTTAAGATTGCACATGAAATTATTCATAGCAGGGGGCATATGGCCGAGTCGTTAGGGTTTGTAGCTTCTGATCATAGGGTTGGGGGTTCGAATCCAGCTGGTGGCAGCATGTTGTGATCTTAGGCAAGTCGCTTTACCCCTATGTGCCTCTCTCCACCCAGGAGTAAAATGGATACCTGTGAGGGCAGACACGGTCATGTTTAGCCGTTTGCGCCAAAAATGGCTGCATTAGGCTAGTATACTCCCCAGGGAGCTGAGATGGTTTCAGGAATGTTCAGATGATGTGAGCCCAACGTGCAAGGATAATAATAAGCGCACATTCCATGATACGCGCCGACTATCATTAACCCTAACCCCCTAGGGTGTACGTAAATTCGTATTGAAATTGAAGGATTTGGGACTGTTAGGGTTATTATTATTGGCACTGCCTCAACACAATGATAGAGGATTCTGCTGGATTGAGGCAGTGGGCACCCCTCAAAAGGAGCATATGCAAGCAATATAGGAGGATTTGGGAGGACTGGACTGATTGCAATCCTTTTGCAAGGATAATTGCAGGAACTTTAAGAATTGAAGAAGATGCCTAGCAAACAGGCCTGGGGGTATTTGGTAGGCAATATGAGGGTTTTGGCTTTTACATCTTACCCATCAGTTGTGTATTGTATTTCCATAATTGCACCCTGATGTCCACTGAGTACAGCATAATTGTCACATTCACCATAGACACTCCACATAACTAAACAGAGATAAACAAAAATAACATGATAGGACTGGAATGTTAACCGCACTGGCCAAATCTAAGACCCCTTTATTTTTCATAAATTCCAGTATTTTGATGGGCATTCAGGACTGCGTAACATGCAAAGTTTTCAACCACATACACGTTAATGTTTAAACTGATGACTCTATCTATAAATGTACGATTAGATTTACAGCAGGGCAAACACTAAACAATACCGTAACTTTCAGAATATGGGCCACAGGTTATGCTTTGATTCTCAAGCTGAAAAATGTCTCTACAGCTCATACAAGTATGCTGGGTGGCTTATAAGGCTAACTTTGGCTATGGCTAAAATCAGTCACAAAGGCTGCAACCGGGCCACGCGTACCAGGTGTACCACTTGCAGGTGGTGCGGTCATGTTTTTATTGGTTGCTGTTTACATCTGAAACCTCAAACAATAAATAAACATTTGAGTTGTCTGGATTTCGAGTTATTAATGGAATTTCCCGATTCATGGAGTCAAAAAACACATACATGAATTGAGTACACAGGCCTAATCTTAAACTTTACTTGCTCTGCTGCCATGGCAACATTTTTTAGTGATTATTTCCCACTTTTTATTCAATCTCATGGTGTATTTTTTGCAGACAAATAATAATTTTATTAAGATTTTTATTTTATTTTATTTCATTTTATTTCTATTTATTAGCCACATCCAACAGCAGAAATACTGCCAATTACAGGAATGGAAATAAATAAACTCACATAAAAAAAGCCATTTAAATTGTGATACATAATTGCTAAACAAAAATACTAGATAATAAAAAATGGATATGTGTGTACATGTACATGTATAAATAGAGAATAACAAAAAAAATTAATAATTATTGTTGTAACCTAAAGATTTCTTTCTATCATGAAATAAAAAGCAACCACACGTCTTCCTGTGGCAGATCTTTCATCTTTTCACTGATCGTGTTTAAAGTGGCATGCCACAGAATTTGTTTGGTTTTTTCACTTGGGTTTTCTGATGAGAACACTTTCTGTGGTCATATGGTTATTGACATGAGTCAGCAATTGGACTGTCCATGAATGGGTCTTTGATAGCAGTCAGGCTAGCCTGAAGGCAGGGTTTACACGATCGCGGTCGTGGCAGATTTTTCATTTCTAATGGTTGCAGAGATATTTTTCTTTAAATCAAAGCCTATCCTTTTGGCAAGAAATACCGCAGTCAGCGTACAAGACAAAACAATCTTTCGACTTCACTGACTTTGAGTTACTAAGATTTTATATGTCCCCGACTGAATAACTTTTACTGGCCACTGGAAAAACGGGCAAAAGCTGATGCACGGCCAATGCAGCACCACAGCCCACAAAAAGTATTAAGTTTGAGAACTTCAATTCACTTTTTATGGTGACAGTCGTTCGCATTTTGCTTGCTCTTATTAGGATTGAAGTTGCCTGTGTCGTGGAACCATTGATATACTGTACATGCTACATTGGCGCTTCAGCATGCAGCACAATGAAATTCGTGGTTGGATCGTAAGTGCTGCAGAGCGGCTTATACACTTGTGTGACTTACACGTCAACTTTAAATCTTAATTTACTGATTTTTGCAAACTGCTACTGATACACTGAGCAGCTTATATTCTAAAAATTACAGTACATGTACCTTCCTTATCCCAAAACCAATTAGTTTTCTCAGAGTCTGCAGTTACATGTACATGTACCACTCAACAATCTCACACTTTTCTGAAAACCACCACACATCAGCAGAGTTTCTTGCACTGCGGTACTCTGGATTAAAACCAGCTAAACCTGGTGTACACTGTTCCCTGCCATTTTTTTTCCCAACGTGGGTCATTCTATAAATTTGAGGTTCATGTTACACCTGACAGTGACTGGTGACTTTATAGGTTTAGAACACATTCAATTATTTCCAAGAGTAATTAAGTAATGCAAATAACCAGCCATACAAATAAAAAATAGTTCAAATCCATGCTAATCATATCCTTTGTCAAATTACACAGGTCAGGTGTAACGGGGACCAAAAAATACGTCACATGTTGGATACAGATTGACCCACTGAGTGACTGTTTCTGCTCCATCTGGCATGGGGAAGGTAAAAAAGACATAACCAGCAAAACTTCACAAGTAGACGAGGAGACTTACAGATATTTCTGTCAAATGACCCTGAGGCCAATGTGTTCCCATCCGGATGGAATTTGGCGGTGAAGATTTCTGCTCCATGGCCGGTGAGGAGCATGATGGGGGCTAGAAGGCTGGATGTACGTGGAGGACCCTGAAATTTACACATAACGAAAACAAGATGTGAAAAGGGTTCTGTGGAAGCTACTCTTGTACCAAGGGCAACTATTTACACCCGCTTGTCTTGGGTGCAATCCAAGGATAAGTTTCCTATTTGTTGTGCACTGCTTCATTCTCCAAGATATTAGCTTGACTGGGGGGGGGGGGATGGAATCTTGCGCACGCTACATGTGTATGCTGCCCTGTGAAGCTGTGGATTGATATTCAAGCGCAAACCATATATATACTTGTAATTTTGCCAATTACCCATTTTCAGAAGAGACTTAAATTTTTGCGCATTCCTTCACTGGGAACCAACGTGGTGTGGGAAGATTCTACCCATGGGAATGAGGTTACGTTATTGGACTGGTCACCATCCCTATTATACGTTTGAAGCACTGGAATGGAATGGGAACCAGTCTTCTGCGTCAACAGACATGCATCACAGCATGCAGTTCAAATGTGCGGCTCATTTACAATGTAAGTGAGGCAGGACCGTAAGTAAAAGGTCTGAATTTTGCCAAAAGAGCTCATAGAGGGTAAGAAAAAATTGAACATGCATATCAATGAGATGTTATTTAGTGTGGATGGCTTATGACATGTTTGGGGAAGATTTAATTAACAAGGTGCAGTTTTAGGCAAAATTAACGGGCACATTCAGAATCACATAGCGTTTCAAACCAATGAAAATTTGAACTGTAAGTCACACAAAGTTCTTGAAGTACTGCATATGTGCCTGGGAAAATATCGTTTAGTCCTATAAATTTGCCAGTACTGGGTGAATATACATTTTGTTTTGTGGGGATTACTAAAAATGTTATCAGTTAACCATGTTAACCCACAGAAAATTGAAAAGAAATTGAAAGATTAGGGACCAGACCAACCCCAGACTTGGGGCCAGTCTACTAGACTCCCTCCGTATCCTAGACCCCATAGCAGTCCGTTCAAAAAGGGGAGACTCTCCGAAAATGCCTTCTATGAAACTCCTTTTGCATACATTACATCACTCGCGCCATTAATAATCTGATGATATATTACTTTGGGCAATTTCCAATGTGTAGAACTTAAAGTCTAGAGGGGATCTACGTAATAACACTGTTTGGTTCCCAGACCAAACAGATCCCGACTGTGTTTGGCATCGGTCAGTGACTGGGAGTTAATCGCTGTGGTGAACGAATAGCCCAAATTGAAGCCAAACAGGCCCAATGTACATGCACACCTCTAGTGTCCGGATACCGGGCAATAGGGCTACTTCACAATGTAGGCTGGGTAATGTGAACACATACCGCTGGAACAACGCTCCCACCCACGGAAGCAGCGACTAACTCATTTCTGGGTCGCTTCACTGCAACCAAAGCTTGATCCTCTGCTTTTCTCTTCACTTCTATCATCGCTAATTTGTCAGTAGGTCTATACTGCTACTGTAGTTTCGACGAAAACAAACCGTTCAGCGCAAAGCCACGCTGAAGTACTCGCACTCAACCTCGATTCCATGGGCTGCGTGTGCCTTCTTCCAAGGCATGGTGGGAGCCATCACGGTGAGACAAGGTCGTACCCATGGAAACGAGGTTGAGTAGCACTTCTTACTTGCTCCCCGCTGAGAGCGCTATTCAGAATAATCAAGCGCTGATGCAAAATTTCCTATGAGATTTCGCTCCCCCAAACTTTGTCCCTTGGTAGCGGTAATCGCCCTAATTATGGGAAATAAATCAAGCACATTGATGTCGTAAATACACCTTTCAGGAAAATCTCTATTGTTATGACCATTAAAGAGTAACGCGTTTCCCAAGACCCCATCTTGCGTTCAAGGTTTAATTCGATTGCGACTGAGATGCCTAGCTGCTTGCCTTTGGCTTTATGAGAGGTCTATCTGTATCCTCCTCTGTATGTATAGTCAGCAAGGCATCCATAAGGCCAGATGACGCATCACACCAATTGTATAAAGTTTGCACTTCAAAAGGGGGGGGGGGTTGAAGGAAGATTAGTTTAAACAGATCGACCCATCAATGAAGAAATGCCCAACTGCTTCCTTGAAAGCTGACACAAATATTGCATTAGATTGTGGCATGTAGTTCCAACCCTTGATTGCAGGCCTACTGGGAAAGAAGATATTTAAAAAAAAAACCTTGGGGCGTGTACGGATTTACAGTTGTTTTTGTATGACCTCTGGAGATTCTGACATTTGAGTGAGGATACCATCAGACTAAACATCGACCAACTTGCTGGTTACCTTGATCATCATGGATAACCTGTGATTTTACACACGCCGTGTCTCAAGGGATGGCCAATCAAGTTCCTTGAGTGTCTTTGTCACGGTTCTAGGTGATGTAATATAGTTGTTGGAAATAAATCTAGCGGCTTGTCTTCGAAACTGTTCGAGACAATTAATGTCAGACACCAAGTGGGGATCCCAAGTAGATGATGAGTATTCCAGCAATGGTCGAACCACTGTGTAGTCTGTTTCTTTGACCTTTGGAGTACAGCTCCACATATTCCTCCTCGGGATATATATTACCCTCTGGGCTTTCTTGGAGGTATGAATTTATGTACTAGGTTCTTGCCTTGAGGAGTTGTTTTTTTCATAGCCTCGCGAGACTGTTTGAAGGCTTGCTAATCTTTTTCCTCATTTCCTTTTTTGCTTTTTTGTAGATACGTCTTTTTTTCTGTTTTCTGTGTTAAGATCATTACTGAACCACGGTAGATTATATGTACTTGATGAGAACTAGTAAGGTACATGCTTTTCCAAAAGATCAAGTAGTGCCTGTTGGGTGTGCTTCCATTGAAATCTGGCGATTTTCCTTCTGTTGGTGCTTTGTAGATTGCTGACAGGCCTTAATGTCATTTAGTATCCCTTTTGTGTTTGCTTTTTGCCTCATATAAACTTTCCTATTGAGTTGCTTCTGCCTCTTTAAAGCTACATCAATGTCAACTAGAACCATGTCGTGGTCAGAAATTCCTTCCACAATCTCAGTGTTTCGCTAATTACACCTTTGTTATTAATGAGAACTAGAACAAGGATGTTACGTGTGTCTCACAGCTGTGACCGAGTCGGCTCTTTGAAACCATATTGTGATCTTGATGAGCCTATCTCCAGCCGTTTTACTAAGACGTTGTGATCCTGTAACAAAGTAATCGTTCCAGTTTGTGTTCGGCAGCTTAAAGTCTCCCAAAATAACAACATTGGAGTTTATTTCCCTTTAAGTGTAGCCACAGATTTCGTCAGCTCGTCAACTTGACTAAATTTATCCTCTGACGATCGATAAAATGTTCCAATCATGACTACTTTGGATTTACTTTTTTTGGTTTCCGTTCATATAACTTTGCAATTACTCTCCATGTTGGAACATTCAAGATTCAAAATTCAAATTTATTATTGTCCATGCAAAAATTCACATAGAAATTTACTTTCCATTGGCTTGTTGCAAGCAGTAAGTTATTGCATTCATCATNACAATCACACTCAATAACAAAACAACAAGATTGCATTAAACTAACATAAATGGCAATCACAGTCTAAAAGGATAATGATTTCCTAATTGATATTGCATATTCTCACCCTTTATTACCAATGAAAGTGTGTCGAGGGGGAGATATCCAAATACATAGTTACCGCCTCACATTTGCATAATATGAGTGAATTGAATTGGGAATAGATGACTGTCTGTATCGAAGCCGATGTGTGATGTGAGGGGGGGGGCACAGACGAATCCCAGAACCTGTAACATTCGTTGAGTGGACGGGTTATGTCTGACATTATCTTTTGTACTTTGGCAAGAAGACAAGTGCCAAATGCTTGGACAGGGGTAAGTTCTTGGCCTATTAATCTCTGTGCCATTTTCCGAGTACGATCTAGTCTGCCCTTTTGTTCTTTGTTCAAACTACCAAAGGTTCAAATAAAATTAAAGTAACCACACTCTGAACATCTGATTGATAAAAGAGGGTCATGAGACACCAACTCGGTTGAAACTGCGTGGAACACCCCCCCCCGTGGTGTTTGTGTCTCTATCCTTTCTGAAGACTTTGTAGGTAGATGGGAGTATCTCCTCACTCTTAATGGTTGAATTAAGCCATGACTCTGTACCACAAATAATATCTGGTTGCTGCACCTTTATGAGGACTTGAAGATCAGTATTCGTCTCTAACACTTTGATAGTTGATCAATAAACATCGTCCACCGACAGTGTGTTGGTGGCCCCCCCATTGATTGAGATCAAAACGCGCGTGCCCTCGAGGTTTTTGGATTATTGTTATTGGACAGGGACCCTGCAAAATGCCTTTCCGTGTTTCATAAAAACATGAATGGTAGACAAAATCTTTTGTTTTGTATTTTTTTAATTGGTAAAATGTACGCAAAAAAGTAGGCCTATTGCGCTCTTTAGAAAGAGCGCCCTTATTAACCCTAAAAGAGTGGAGGGGGCACTATTTCGCCCCTTGAGATTTTTTTCTACTACCGCTGAAGCGCATTTTTCAGGAACTGAATCTTGAGGTTTTTCACAGCAGCTTTTTGTAGTCATTTCGACGCCAAGTATGGGAAAACGGAACATACGGATGTTGCGCAGCGCGCTTTTTCGAGAAAGGTCAGCCAAGAATAAATGTTTCCACTGCGGTGCTGAATACATGAAGGCTCGCACGCAGTATAGCCTTGAACTTCAAATGACTATGACAACAGAACTATACGTCTGATTGAGTTCAAACTTCACATTATTGAAAGGGCTTTACAAATCGATCTTGGCACAACCGAGTTCTTGGGGGGGGGGCGCCCCCAGCTGTAAAATGGGCCAAAATAACCCGGCTCTCAATTCTGTCTTGTCCCCCACACGGCAAAAAATGTGCTAAGCCACGCTCTGTAACCTCAACTCGAGCAGAGGCAAAACGTCAAGCGATGTTTACGGGAAAAAATCCGAATGCACAATCAAAAAGAAGAAAAACACAGAAGCATAAGCGTCCAAATACCAGAGTCATCAACGTTTTTATTGTAAAAAAAAATTCATTTTAATCTCTTATTTTGAAAATAACACCGTTCATCATTTTCATTCAAAATTAAAATATGTATGTATGATTAGACTTTGATAGAAAACGTTAATCATAAAGCTATACATCAACAAAGAATATAAACAACAGTACATGTAACCATTAATGTGTCTTCACTTAGAACTGCGTTAAAGGTAAAGGTTGGCGACAATACCATGGAAAAGCATCTCGTTTATATTTGTGATTCTCACCAGAACACACAAAAGACACGGTGCTACTGTAAACTTTACCTTTGCTTGCCACCTTAATTATGAAAAACTCTAAATCTCAATAGAACTGCAGTAACAATCAATTTATCACCAATTCCTATTCATTTCATCAAGACAAAACATCTCAAACCGTCACCAACGCCACAAACTAAAATTCATGTCCAAGTGGGTGCCAGTTCGTGGAACCCGCGTCATCATCAATAACTCTGGTTTAACGTCCGGTACCGGTAGTGCGCGAGCACATCGCACACTGATGTGGACTGACTAATTTTCGTTTCCAGGAACTGACAATTGAAGCCTGTTGCGGCAATACAAGAGCAGAAAAATAAGCTTTGAACGGTTCGGCATTAATTTAATTTCATCCACATGGTTGTACCCTTCCAGAGAAATGAAATAAAAAACGTTTTAACTGGTGAAATTATTAAAATCAGTGTAAATGCATGAAAACGAAAATGTAAGGAAGGCGCACTGGACGTGCCCCACTGAAATTGAAATAAACCCGATTCTGTGAAATACACGCCTACTGGCAGGCGGTAAACTCACGCACAACTGAGGGTCAAGTTGGTGGTGTCGGTGACGAAACAATACGAGCGATTCACAATAATTGTGCGCCTCCAAGAGTTTGCAATGCGTTGGCCAATCACAACGCGCGAAATCTGTCAACCCTTTCCAAACACGCCGGGTCGACAGATTTCACGGATTGTGGTTGGCCAACGCGTTGCAAACATTTTGGAGGCGCACCATTGACATCGCCTGTATACAATCGATGTTGGCACGAAAATCATAAAAGGAATCATCCAAATTGACCAGTTAAATGATGGCGTCAGTCATTTACGCTAGCCTAATAATTCTACAGTTTTGTGAGAGTTGATGCAGGGAGGGTTCCCCATTGTTTACTCTTGTACACTCAAATTCTACAGAATTGTACATTAATTAATTTCCACAATCTCACGAACGTTTCCCATAATAGTTGACAATAACAAGTTAAACTCACACACAATGTTTTGAAACCTGAGGAAAGCAACAGTGGAGGCGGTAATTCTGAACACTGTCAACAGTACCACGATGCTCGTCATATTAAGGTACATGTGTATAAATATCAACGAAGTTTCCCGAAATGATAAATTAGCTTTCATGAATTTAGTAAAAGTCAATAAATGTACATTTCCCATTGTGTCAAAGACCATTCTAACACCCAAATTAACAAGAACACAAATAAAGTTAAAAAGAAAAAACAAAGTAATTTCCTTATTAAGACGTAATGCCATTCGGGATAAAAGCACGTGATTCTAGCTAACTGGCAGGACTGATCTCTTGCTCGCTTCCCAACTGATCATTCCAATTGATGATTATAAACCACAGAACAGAATTCTCAACTGATATACGTGTAGGCTATGTGGAGGAAGATAACACCCTCGAACACAGATGTTGAAACAAATTGTACACGACATTGAACACATACCAAGAAAGACCTATAACGCGCTGTGGGAATCGCATTTGATCGTGCACATTTTTTGGCGTTTCAGCCAATCAGAGGTTTGCACTTTTTTGTGCATGTTTTCTTTTCCTCTAACCGTCATAACCAAACGAATATTTAAATTAATAGATAAACCTGAAAAAATTGCGAGTTACCTGGAGTCCCTTTAAGCTGAATTTTCTTTTAAAACCGCATTCTGATATGACCATTGGAATGATCCAGTGATGAGGTAGCACCATGCGGGGTGAAGGTTAAAGTATTAGTTCTCTATCATACATCTTCCCAAAATGCATCATACGAAGAGAACAGTGCTTGTCCTGTAGTTGGTTGTAGTTCCAAAGGACTTATGTAAATATAGGTCTATGGAATGTTTGAACTCTTTTGAATTACAAAGATAAATATAATTGAAATGTTACTGTGCTGAATAATTATTTGTCGAGCTTGGACACTTTATAGTTGGCAGTATATGCTAGGATTCGAACTCTCCACCAACCTCTGTACACGATGACAATGGTACCTTGTCTTCAATGAGTACTTTTGACAGTTATTTTACAGTTTGCATTGAAGCATCAACGGTGATAAATAAAGATTAAAACCACCACTGCTCTGGTCTGGTTTCAGCCCCATCTAGCACACTTCCTCAAGGAAACCACCCCATTTGACTTTGAACGTGCCAGTCCGCCACGTGACCTTGTTCCTCACGCAACCTTTCAGAAAATGGTACAATGTGGTGCACTCGCGGTAGGCCCAGGCAACTGCAAAATCAAACTTGTTGAAGTTTAAAGGTTCCGTCTGTAAATAAACAAAGAATAAAAAACCTTTGATAAACGTTCTGCCTGGACCAAACATCGGGCCCTCGATCAGATTCTTTTAAAAAGGAAAATAAGGTTTTAAACATAACCTATAACTGACTAGGTGTCAAACCATTCGAAGTATCAGACACTGATTTGTTCTCTTCACAAATCGAAATCCAGGAATTTAAACTGTGAACTAACAGGCTACGTAACTTGATTTTTACAGAGTAACCCGTTGAAAACGTGGACATTTCGACCATTTCCCCTAAACAGGACTTTTGCCACCCTCTTAACTGAGAGTTTTTTAGCTTCTCACCTGTAAAGCATAGAGTTGTATATAATCCAACAGGAACCACTGAAGAACATGTAGCATAATGAACAGAATAGGGTCGAAATTGAATAAATAATAGACGGCCCAGGCACAGCATAAACCGCACACTAACATCTCAGAGAATGGCTCTAGTATGATGGTGGACGGTACAGAAGAGGTTCGTACGGTTGTCCATCTGTATACCAAGCAAACGAAAGGAACCAATCAACATTGGGAACTCGACATAAATAAAATAGTTAATTTGAAAATCAAAACGATATCATGCTTTTCGAATTAAAAGCCTTCCTTTCAGACACAGACGGATATGTTTATGAAACTCGAGTAGGGTGTCATGCAAGTCTCAAATGAATTCATTAAGAGTATTGGATTGACCTAATGGCTTCCCCCGCGACGGGCACTCAAGTGAAAAGCATCTCATTCCAACGTCACATAACAAACCAACCATACAATTAGAGTCTGTTAAATCCGTTGGTATATTGCTCAGGGTTGTTTATGAGACAATACTGCAATGCATGATGTTTTCAACGGAACATGTCAATACGGCCGCTTCACAATAGCGCGCAATCAAGAGTTTGCAACGCGTCGGCCAATCACAATATACGAAATTTGTCGACCCAATGCGCGTTTGGAAAGGGTCGACAAATTTCGCACGTTATGATTGGCCAATGTATTGCAAACTCTTGGTGGCGCACTATTGTGAATCGCCGGTATTGTTATCTGCATTGGAGACTTTTTTCTGAAAAAAATGTAAGAAAATGAAGCTATTACACAGGACTCCTACCTGACCATTCTTTTGCCGAACGATTTAACAGAGTAGTTGCCTGGATTCTGCATGGCTGGAAAACTGCTTAGTTTGATCTTGAGACCACTGTGATAACACAACAAAATATTGCCACATGGAAAAAACACAAATGAAAAATACACCCACGTTAAAATGCACGACTGTTTCATGTTTAAATGCTTTTCACCAAGTTTCACTTTGACAGTAGGAAATTACTCTGAATCGAGAGGGCTTGAAGTAAGGAATTGATATTTTTTGTTCACCTTTTGACTGTAGCAAGTCCCATGTAGCAATCCTCCGATATGTACTTCGCTAATTCTTCGAAACCGCCGGCCGCGGCAATGACACTACGTCTGAGGAGATTAGACATACCGGTGACACAGGTGAATCCCAAAATGTTTATGCACACATACAAGCGAGCATGGGACCCACCAAAGTATGCCTGCGGACAAAAAAAAAGATTTGGGTAATTAATGAAAAGAACTGAAACCTTTCTGTCTTTTTGTTTAAAAAATGCACATGTATTCCGTGATAATGAAACAGAACCAAATCCACAATCAGTAAAAAAGGAAGAAGAAAACCCATTCTAAAAATAAAAAGTAAAGGCATGGATGTACCTTGTCTAGCGTGGCGCCAAACCCTTTTCTGTTACAGCAAAAGGGAAGTGCGTGAATCAAGCCGGCATCAGGAGTCATGTTGTAAACCATCTCCGTCAAAGTGTTCGCGTAAACTGATAAGAACAATAGGAACGAAAATCAGATACGACAGTATCGCTTTAAACTGAGAGTTTGTGTTTAGAAACCCAAGTTCTCTTCGGTGGTTATCATCTGTCCAGTTGTGAACAACTTCCCCTGTCAGTTGTGTTAGCATCTAACGTTATCTTTTTCTATTTACTTTGCAAAAATTTGTTTTGGAGGGACTTGGCCATACACACGGCATGAAGCACAAAGCCCGAACAAATCTTGCAAGCCGACCAAAAAGGCCAGAGTTTATCCTAACTTCACAGAGGGGGGCCGTTCAAGGTTGTTTTGATAAACTTCAAAGTAAATTCTCTGAACTTACCCATTTTTATTCCACTATCACTTATCATGATGAGATCGTAACGCGACGCACAGTATCCTGGCATCAGGTTGTTCAATTTTGGATTATTTCCAACTTTACAACCACCTGTATTCACAGGAAAATTTCGAGATCAATGATTGCTTGCCCAACATTTACATCAAAGACATGATGACTCTGAATAAACGGAAAAATTGAATTAACTGATCAGATTGACTAAACAAGTGTATTTCAAAATCCTCTAATTCACGAAGTAAAATCTTTTCGTTTAAAGTGTTTCATCAAACAACTGCACTGGCTTTCATGTCACTCACCAACGAAAAGTTTGGCATCAACGTGTGGATATCTTTCCATTAGCGATTCAACTACTTTGCGTGCGGGGTCGTTTTCCTCTTGTACACAAAAAAGAAGCTCAAACTGTAAGGAAAGGCCAAAGAAACAGAAGATACTTGAGAACAAGGAGGCTTAATGGAAAGGAAAGTAGAGAGTCTTATCTTTACTCCACTTATACAAACACCTTCTTGTAATGGGCAATAGCACAGCACTGGATAAGGCCAGTTACCATGGCTAAAATCGGTTGAAAACCGATAACAGAATTGCCTCGCCAGCCATTTCAAAAACTAGAACGCTTCATCGGAGGATTCGACGTCCAGGAAAACAGAGGAGATAAAAATAATAAAAATGCTCTGAAAAACCTGTGCCCCAAAACATTGAGAATTCAGGGTATTGGGCTTCACCCTGACTTTATTGAATATTTATGCCAATAAAATAAATGTACGTGTGTCGCGGGAAGACTGCTTGCTAGAACTGATTTCAATACTCCTTTCTTCCCTATTATATACAGATCCCACGCCCCGTTACGCAACAAGGTATGCGTTGCTCGAATTTCTAAGACAATAGTTTCCCGCTATTCTCCGAAACGCGGGAAACAGATATTAGTTAGTTGCTGATGGGTCCAGATGAGCGTTACTGTACAACAACCGATGCTCTTGCCGGGTGGATACACGTATGTGCGTTACAACCGCATACTAGTGTCTTGCTGGGTGCGGTTCTGTGTTACGACAGTCATCAATCTTCTCATGGCCTGCAGACGCGTGTTACAAATGATGCACCGATCGTCTTGATGGGTGCAGCGGTACCGACCGTACACAAAGCATGACTGTTATACAAATAGCAACTTGACTCTGCTGTGAATAATACGTCACACTTCGCATCAAGTCATAAAATCACACGAGGCTGACGGCGATATACACATGAATACTGAATTCAATGCAATGAAAATTGACTTGAGGTATCTGCGGGCATCAGTGGCCGCCAACCCCCGAATCTTTCAGAACTTGCCAAAGGCCTGTTCGTACATGTGGGTCTTCACTGGCTGCTCATTAGTCGGGACATTCCCCTCCACCAGGGGTGCTAGTTTTTTTTTAGAATATAATGGAAGGAAGACGATTTAAAGGGGCTGTATGAAAAAGCCCAAAATTTAGTCTCCCTTAAGAAAGGCCATCCATGGTTACTCAATCAAGTTCTTAAATTTCTCCTTCGGAAAAAATTCTGGCCCCTGAAAATTTGATTTTGGATCCGCCCTCTCGCAGAAGTACACGTATAAAGGAACGAAGTTGTGCAGAAGACACTCTGCGTTTTTGTATGCTGTTTATCTGTTTATCATCTTAACATGCAGAAGAGAAAAATGTTACATAATAAATGCGTTACGTATAAGTGGTTGAAAGACGTAATGATTAGCAAACGAACTGAAATTGACTAACAGTGACGTATGTCACGTAAAAAGGTCATTGCTTGTGAATCAAGTCCAAGAAGAAGGACCGAAGTCATATAATTTTTTCCTTGCAATAAATTCAAGAGTCACGTTAAGACGCTCGTATTCAAAATCTCTTTAAACGGCAAACGTGATTTGTTATCAAACAGCCAAACGAACCGTCAATATACTTACTCTGGGATAATCTAATTTGAAGAAGGTCTCCAAGTTGTCTTCTAAGTTTGAATCCACGCCGACTAGTGGTTTGAGAATCGATACGCCAGGTAAGTCTTCCCGAATCACGTGGGTCGGATTTCTGTGCATACAAAGCTTTCTATATGCAAACAGGAATAAAAACGAGCTCTGTCAAAGCAAGATTCAGTATCGAAAAAAAATTAAAACGCTCTGTAGTCTTTACGTTTAAACTCAGAATTCAAAAAAAAAAATTGCAGACATATCGAAATCAATCGGACACATCGATCGTTGAAATGGTGTTAAACTATAGCACGAAACAGGCGAATCTTTTCAGGTTTGTGAAAACTGAACGCGTGGCAAATAGTAAGCGCAATATCCCCAGCTCTATCGGGCTTGAATTACAGAACAAAATGGGCACCAGAAGTTTTGTTTCGCTGTATAAAGAAATAGAATTCAGAACAGGCCAAGTGTTAGTCACGTTAACTGCTTGGTGCACCGATCTCCTCTGAGTTTGGATGTTCTTACATGAAATAAATCAGCTCTAGCAACAGTTTGATACAGTCGTACTGGCTATTGGCCTACTAACAATCTACAAATAATTTGCGGAAATCCTCTAAATTTAACAAAAGTAAAACAAATTCTCAAATTATATTAATAGAAGTATAAGCCATAAAACACCCCAACAAAAACATAAAAAAGAAAACCAAGGCATTCAAAGGCAAGTTGCAGGACTCCACACCAATGCAGTTTTGTTCAACCATTTCCCTGAACATGACAGGCACACTAGTACTAGTAGTCGAGTAATTATTTCATTTCAACATAATGTCCCTTCACTGTACACAGTCACATCAGGTTTAAGGAGCCTATAGACATTACGTAATTAAACGGCCTCGGTCCGCTTGGGTCATGCATGGGTGGACAATATAACCTGTAACAGCGCGATGCCACACTCCGTATAGCGTAGTCGACAACCTGACAGTCATTCCATGCATGCCAGCATTATGACATACACTCAAACCTCATTAATAAGAGGTACTCCGGACTTGGCAAATTATTAGCTTGCTATAACAGGAACTTTGTATCAGGAATGAAAACAATGATTGAAAAAGGGTTGGGACCTAACATTTTCTTGTTCCAAGGAGAATGGTGTTCTAACAGTCCTCTTATTAACGAGATTCGACTGTGTTTATACGCAACTGCTGTTCATGTTGATTATTACCATTGCAAGATTTGTCAAAGGACTCGCTCATGCTCAAACTTATTTGGGAAACCTCGCAATTTAAAGTCATGATTTTGGTTTCTTTAAGTTTTGGCACTTCTAATTACAAACGCAAAATACTCAATGGACTCTTGCAGATTGAATAAATGTTTGGAGCAATATACATGTGTGTATACCTGTACGTATGCATTCGTATCACAGGCTCCCTTCAAATCTTTCATTCAAGTCATTTGAATGACACATCTCGCCAGAATAAATAAAAAATGTAATCTTTGCACCATTTCGAGGGGAAAATGTATTTGAAAATTGATCGTACGTCCTGGGGTATCCAAATGTACCGTTGATTTTACGCTAGCAGTACAGAAAGCAGCTGAACACAGGGTTCATGGATGAGTTATGTCTACAGAAGTACATGTACAATTCCTGTTTGTTTGAATGAAAGGATCAGTGACAATTTCCTAACCATATACATACGATGGGCCCAGCAATTAATATAGCAGCCTAAATGTAGCTCAAATGAATATTATTGGTGTACTAAGGTAATCAGGTATTTGGGCCATATGTCTATGGCTAACAGACGAGGTGGGACAGTAAAACAGTGCGAAAATTGAAAATTTGACGCTTAATTAATTAATCGAGTCGAGGTTCAATGTCATGTAAGCCTGGACTTCAGCTAAAGCTAATAACATTTTTTCTAGGAGACTCTTATCCAGTGGTCTGCAACTGCTCAATGTAACATGTTAATTCTTAGAAACAGAGAGGTGCCTCTAAAAGATTACTATGCACAAAATACATGTAGGCCTCCGTGTTCCACACGCACTAGCCTTCCCGTAAACCAATGTAAACTAAATACATGTTTCATTTCGTACGTGTAGAATTAATTATTCCATGCTGAAACTCATTCCTGGGACTTACAAAAACAATGACTGTAAATCATTCTCAAGACTCGTCATAAACTTTATGTGACCGGTTGAAAATGTTTATTTGTATTTGCCAGCATTATAAATTTATGCACTGAGCATTGATCCATGGAACAAAGATGGAGTCCATGGTCGTAACGTTGACCATTTTTACTTCCACGGTCACATCGCAAGCAAGTAGCTCTATGGTTACACCATAACTGAAAACGGTGCGAGGGTTATGCTGCAGCATGCATTATTCTATTAACTATGGATAACCATGACAAAGGACTGCTGTTAGACCATTCAATTTCACTCGAATTTAGTCATCTGGATGTTGTGCTGGGAACAGAAGGCCAGGGCCGTTTGGGGTGTGTCTGTGCCATTGACGACGGAGTAGTTAATTTATGTGGCCGTTATAGCACAGCATACCATCATGATCGACCATGGGGAATATTTGTTACGTTAATTTTAATGTTAGGTGACTGGTTCTGTACGCAGTCTGTACTTACATGTAGAGAATTGCCATGAAGTGGAAAAGATAAAGGCACACAGCCTCCAGACACACGAAGAACCATGCAAGGCCGAAGACACAGCTATACAAATAGAAGACGTAATCCATGGTCGGACTCGAAGCTGGAAGGGTCCAGTGATTTCTTCAATTCACACCAACGTAATCTGTGAAAACGCCGTTAGGTCCAGGCCATGTCATTTAGGCCTACACAGCATCACACGATTCACACCCCATCAGCTGCGGTAGCCGTTTACAGTCCTCCATTTTTATACGGTGAATCTTCCTCTTTCAACTCCAGAAATAGTCTTACCAAATATCCAGACATTTCAAAGTAAAAAGGTGTAGCTGTTAACACAAGTTGAATCCCTTGTACTGCAATAAAATGGACATGTAGGGACCCTAGGCATCCAGCTCACAGCTCGCGTTAATAATCATGACCTGAGTAATTATTAGGCTGTATACATGTACAATGTGCATGTATACACGGGAAAGACACACGACCACGGTGCAAGGTCCACACCATGTCCACACGAACTGTTTGATCATGGATCCACGGAGCATGTTCAAACACAGAGAGCAAAACAAGAAGGTCACTTGGAGTACGGCAAAGTGATATTCGTCTCAGTGCTGAGTGACCTCTTTATGATGATACCAAAGCTTGCCCAGTTGGCCGACCACAGAATGGCGAAAATGTGTTGAAGTTTCAAGCAAAACGCACGTGACTGTGACTCGAGCTACATGTACACACAACTGAAAACTAAGTGCTACCTGCACATATCGATCGGTGTAAGTGCGAGTCTATTCGAGTGTTGTGGAGACCGCGTGAATTTTGCGTCGTGGATGCGTTCAGCCATCCGTGAATTGTGTAATATGCATACAACGAAACCGCACACAGTCTGTGCACCTACAGAGAGCGGCATGGCAGTCCTTCTGACGTCATCCGTTCACTCGGCCAAGGACGACAGCGAAACTTAACAATGTGAACGAAAATGAGTCACTACGGGATTACCGATTCTTGTCTAAAATGACCTACTCTGAGAATGGAATCTTAACTCTATTTGAAAATGACACACGTGACGCAACATAATTATGCATCGTCAGGATTTTTCCAAGGCAGGCTTTTCTGTGTGGACCCGGGGGGGGGTCACACGCATCAACAGAAAACTAGCCAATAATTGTGGTGGAAGGGTTTCATTCCAGGGTGTTTTCAAGCAGAGTCGGTGATTTTAACCAGTTTTCCTCCTTTTTTGTTTCTTTCGCTTTCCTTTTTTTTCCTTTTCCTTTTTTTTTTCTTAGGGAAAGAACGGAAGTTTCATCACTAGTAATTGTCAAGTTATCCTTCCGTCCCAGAAAAACGAAAGCAAGCTCAAGCACGTGGAACGTCACCACCAATCCTTCCGATAATAAAGCATGAACTTTGTAGCTGCTGCGCCGGTGCAGAAATTTCCTGCTTTCTAGAGTTCTTTTGTATTGCTTTTGAAAAAAAAAAAGCAAAAGAAGTCTATAAAAATAAATTCAATGGCGCCGGGGTTCAGTATTAACAAAAAAGGCGCTCAGAACTTACAGGTAGGGGGATAAAGGTGTCGCTGAAAATAGGATCGGACTGGGCATGTTTGAAAAACTTCACTCTGGAAAAGAAGGGAAGTATAAAAGGGGAAAATTGCGCCGGGTAGGCCTTTACCTCCTGGAATCCGCTACTACGGTGTTTTCGTTATGAGCATCTGTCATTCAAGGGACAGAATTACATGTAAACCTTGTTGTGGGAATCACTCATGCGAAATGGCATGGGGCTTACAACATGTATACATAGGCTAAATTTGTAACTGTTGTCAAAAGAGATGAAGTGCCAAGATACCAAAAGTACAGTACACGTTGTGTACGTCGTTTGTACACTGGGAGTATTTAAACGTTATCCTTTCTATTGCCTGTGACAATACGTATATGTTTTTGTCTCAATGGAAGTTTAGTTGATTTAGAAAGGCGCATGCTTAGTCCTTTCTTGTCTTCAGTGATATCTCTCCAACTGAGTTTTCCTAGCGTAACGCAACAAGCCAAAACATAGTAAGGTCCTGAAAAATCTTTTCTTTTCTGGCATTCCACCGCGGCGATTTCACAATTTTTCTCAAAATTGAGTTTAAAAACAGTGTTCACAACGCTCTTTTTACAGGGGGCCCGATTGCCGTTTTCAAATTAAATAGTATAGATTCTTGCTCTTGGTATCGAAAATACACATAATGATAGTTGTATCCAGCCGAATATACATGTAGCTTTGTTCTCACTCGTGCCCTTGGTATCGATACTACCGATTAGCAGTTGCACTGTAATTCGATTACGTGCAAGTTACGGTGAGCAGGATTATGGATGGTCGTTGCACGGTAACGGCAATCTATACATAAATACTTTGAAGCTTGGACTGGAAGTATCTTAGAAAACTTTGTCGGGCTTGCAGGAACAAAAATTCAAAATTCTGGGTAAACATCAACGTGAGGAAGAGGGAAGTGCTTGAAAGACATTCTGAGCTGAAAAATTCAGTAAGAACAGTGACTCTTCAGTCCACTAGTATATCCTGGGATGTAGCGTAGAAACAGGATTCCCCTGTGTCCTAATTTAAAATATAAGTTCACAATATACAGGTACTCACAAATAAATTGTGTTGCCTAAAATAAAATATAACATTTCTGCGTAGCCCTGATATATGTTACAACACCTGCGATAATTGTTATCCCTCACCTCAGCAGATCTTTAAATCATGTCATCCACAACTTCTGTATGGCAGAGGACAAACAAGCAAGGATGAAGGCTCATAATAGACATAAGTACTGCAGGGTCTGTTGTGGACACACCAGAGCCATAGACCACCAAAGCAACAAAGAACACACCACTTTACAATTCACTTTCAAATATTTGTCATGTCACTAAAGCTAACACTGAAAAGGTTTGGTATAATAAGGGTGGATCCAGACTCTCAGCCTAGCTACCAACAATTTAGGGGTAGCCAACTCAGTTTCATATTTTCACAAGAAAAAATTTGCACATTCTCAAGGTGCATTGGATGCATTATATAAATCTGAGGATTCTAACTCAGTCTTGGTTGACCAAAATATAAAATTACATCTGATTTAAAAAAAAAGAGCTGTTGTCTGTTATTTTAAACACAATCTTATTACAGTGTACAAAAAAAATTGTCTCCTGATATGATAAATGCAGTTTTACAAGGCCTCTCAAGTACTGCAGAAATAAAATGATGACATGTTCCTATAGTGAAACCCTTATAGCTCCAATGCTGATATCCTTGATCAAGATCCTATTTATTGCTCTCACATCCAGTATCACAAGCTAGAAAGGGAACAGTCAGTAACAGCACAACTATACATTTGAACTTGTGGGAACAGTGATTGTAAAAATGAAGCAAATTCAGTTAAATTTTATTAGTTATCTGACAGTGAAAATGCTATCGATTCTTCCCAGTTGCAAGTATAGTTCGCAGATAGGTAGTTCAGGTACCGAATTAAAAGTTATTCTTTTACACTATGTAGCTGCGGATAACCCATGACAATTCCACAGATCTGTACAAACAAAATGCATTCAACAAATGGGAGACGTTGAAACACTTGATGGCAGCGGTCCATGCACTAATGTTTATGTCATAAGTAACAAACGCATGCAGGCTCAAAATGGCGTTAACAAGAGTGGACTGGTCATGTCGGACCATGTTTGCAGTCACAACAAGCCTTTCAAAAGTTTCATGCCATGACAAGGCAGCATGTTATGTGGAACTGTACGATTGTGAACCAGGACAAGGTATATGCCACAGTTGTACGTGCCTGTTATTGATGTCGAGTGAATTCATTCCCCTCCCCTTCCATTTGGCTGTAAATCTTATTGCACAGACTGATGAACTGTGATATTGACTGAACGCAATGGTGCCACACATAAAAATAAAATACAAAATAAAGTCAATGGAAAAAAGAAACACTTTATTTACCACTCTCAGAAAATTCCCACATGTTACATGTCAAGTTGGACAATTTATTTACATAATGCGTGCCTACACAATAAATGTAGTTCCCTGCTCACTTTCCAAGAAACTGTATCCGCAAGTCCAAGTCACAGTTATACGGCAGACAATGACACATCAACCTATGGAAGCCACTCGCCCTGAGGATGCCGTTATTGCTCATTCCCAAGTTGCTCTAAGCCACAGCCACTACACGCAAACGTGTCCTTTTCCCAGAAAAACCCAATATTGGGGGAAATAAAGTAAAAAAAAAAAAGGAAAGAAAAAAGAGGGGTGGTCTTCTGCCAGATTTTTAGAAGGGAAAAAAAGTAACGGTTTTAATCACAATTTTAATAATTCCTAACATATTTTAAATTGTCAAACAACAAGAATCGTTACATTAAAAGTCAAAGTTTTATTTCAATTGACGTGGTCAACTCTTATAGCTCAGTTGCCTATAGTTGGTATCAGGCATTTGGTATTCTGCACACTTGCATGGTCTAGCCTTGTTAATCACATATGCAAACTTGTCACAGTGCCGATTTCAGTACCCTTAACACCGGTCTAGTTTGTTCACTCATCTCTGTCAATAACATCACAAGCTGTATACCATTGCAAAGAGGGCATTCTGCTCTTTCTAGAGATATATTCTCTTTCTCATATATAAAGTAGTTTTGCTACTACAGTAACTTTTATCTCGGTATACTTTTTATGTGGACACCCTGTATTGTGCACGCCCATCGAGTTGCTGGGATGATTGTTGCTAATCACAATGAGGTTTAGTCACTCCAGACGTTCCAAAGCGACCCTCAGACTTACAGTGATGAGGATATTTGAAATTTCATTTTTGTAGTCCTTGTTATGCTTATAGGCCTATGTCTTCTCATTTGTGGGCAATTTTGACCCATGTAAACCCCTTGCAACCTCTCAAGTAAACTACCAGTTTGTGAACGTTTTCACCATTGTAATACATCCGGTGTTTCGAGTTATCTGTAAATGCTTTTCCCAGCAAAGTAGTACTGTATGAAATAAGCAATGGAAATGTACAAGGTGGGTCATTTTTAGTTCCAGGCATCAGTTCCATTGTGCACATTTCCAGCATATATGGTTTCCTAAACGGCTGTGTGAGTCCTCTTTGTTCAGTTTCAAACGAATTAGGTGGAATAGGATGTACTGCAAAATCGCCCCCCCCCCCCAATTTAAGTAATATTTTTAAAGGCAAGATATACTTCTACGGACAAAATGTCAACTTGAATGAATTCTAAATTTGGAGTTCTCAGGAAAAATCGGTAATGTAGAGTTACATGTACATAAATTGACAGGAACGGAGTACATTCATGCACCTACAACGTCAGAATTTCTCTTCAAGGGCAGCCACCCGAATGTCGCAGGTTCAAACCCTGCCCCCAAATTACAATGCATCTAGTCCTGTAATTTACCGTTACATTTGAAAGACAGGGAATTGTGTAGTATGGCTGACACTTGGATAGGCATTAATCTTGGACACATACACCATTTCTGGATTGAAAATGTAACGAAACTTTATATCATTTTGTTTAATGCATTCAAATGTCCTAATCTGATTTGTTTTAGTGTATTACTGATTCGAGCAAGTTGGGGTAACATTATGAAATATGAGAAACAATCTCATCAACTCGAGCCATGGTAAATACAGGATTAGTAAAATGAGGAAGACTAAGTTTCTGGGTATTATATTTGTGTGCAGTGCCTGGGCATTGGTTGAAATACGTCTAAGATTGTTCTATTTTTGGCACATTATTCTGTCGTAATACATGTAGTGAACGTGGGTTTCAGGTTGCAGATCAAATATCCATGCCACCAAAGACCTCAGCAAAATACACCACTATCCAAAGTGTTACTCCGTATAACGTCTTTGAGAAACCCATCATATTAAGTTTATTACATTTTCTTTGGTTTTCTGTTCACCAGTTTGGGGCTAGATGAAAATGACTCCTGAAGCCAACTGCCATTGTAAAAATGATCCTTGCATTCCTACAAAATACATGTAGAACATTATTAGGACCCATGCATTTTCGTCCAAAATTCACAGAAATAGGTCCTGTTCACCTCTGATGACAACCCTCAAGTTCCCGACCCAAGCAAATGTTCTCAAGTTGCCTGATCTTTGAAAATCGTCAAGTGCCTGTTATCCCCATAAAATAATAAGTAGACACCCCTCCCCCGATTAAACTTTAAATGCAGTTTCTGAAAATATCTTCCCCGGCCAGTACTACATTTGAAAGTGATGGCTGACCTGCCCTTAGACAGGCATGACCCGAGTGGATATGAAACACACAGTCATCCCAGTTCTCCATTTGCATTTTTGCCGCCCCCCGCACTGTTAAAATAAGCTAGCTATTACTGCGTTTGATGTCCAGGTGCTTGCCTCCACCTTTATTAATCAGATATGGCAATCTTAAAAGTTGCGAAAAAATCTTTCCATGCGTAAGGAGTTTTAATGAAAACATGCCTGTTTCTCTGGTGGTTTGACCCATCGTCTGTTTGTGCACGTTGGCCAAGGGGAAAAATGAAATTACAGAAACTGATGTTGCTTTATATTTAAAACGAAACGTGTTATTATATTTGCATACAGCATCGGTGGTGTTTTAGGAAATTTAACAATCTCAGACAAGAAATGATAGGAGTGGTTTCAATTGTACAATAATACCAAAGTTGGAGGAAATGTCACAAATACATTGTGAAATTATTGGTTAAAATTGGTGCTCATCATAGTCAATCATAATGAATGATGCGACAGGAAGATAATTTAGCTCTTCCTAAAATCATTTTCAATTTTAAAACAAAACATGATAATTGCTAGTTTCAAATCGTCTGTGTTCCTTTAAAAATCAGCAAATGACACTGGTTTTCCCATGCCTAAGTGTCAGTGTTGAATCTAACACATTTAACAAGTTAACAAGAACGTTTTGATAAAATACACTGTGAGAAATGCTAAAAAACATGAAGACACAATTGCCAAAGTGCAACCTTTATACAAGCATTTACATTCTGTAACTGCAGTTAGAATAATGTAGAAAGTATACATGTATTAAAAACCAAGAAGAAAAAGTTTAACAAAATAATCATGAATTTTTACCAATTTTGTATGTTAAAGGCATGGAACAATGAGGAAGTTTTAGGGGTGCATTCCACCAAATGGTTGTATTTCTGCGCGCGAGCTCATTAATATTTTGTGATCCCACGGAGTTTTTACAATAAGACAGGCCATAATCAGGAGGCATCATAGAAATATTCCTGTACATCTCGAATTTAGGACTAAAAGTCTCCAGTTTAGGGCATTTCTTTCACAAAAAGCCCGAATTGCGGACCTATTTTGGATAGAGGCGGACGGTTACATTCAGAAATGGGCGCCTAGTTTTATTACTATTTTGGGGGTATCTTCGTTCAAAGGCGAATAAAAATTTTTTCGTAGCTAATCCCCATGAAATTGAAACAAAAAGTGATCTTCTGGAAATCTTGAATTTCCAGTGAAAAATTGGAGGCCAACCTCTTCACGAGAGTCAACAGGCGGCGCTGTTTCTGTCCGATTTTGCACTGTTTTCTATGGGCGCGTATTTGGTGTAGTGCATCCTTAGTGTTTTTAATAATAATGACGTTGGTAGTGATTTGAATATAAGCAAGGTGGTAGCGATTCACTGAGGTAGTTTCCTCCTAGTTCTATATACCAAGATACCCAATTTGCTAATACTACAGATGAAACACAAACACCGATTGTGCATTGAGAAGATTAGTGATCAGTGATTACAGAAGATGATTCAAACATTTCAAAATAAATTTGAACCAACTCCAAACCATAGACATTCAAACATCTGTCAGGGACTTACGGGTCATAACTGAATATTTGTCATAAAAAGTAAAGAATTCAAATTCTTAGATCTTTATGTTACATGCTGAGCTGTGCTGCAAGTTGTGTATCAGTTGTGTTTAAACAATATTCCAGATTTTTGTGATTGTAACATGCAAAATTGGCATGGACCACCGTTCATCTCCACGGTAGGCCTACTTGCACAGACTGTACACAAGGAATAAAAAAGACTGCTTGTCCCTGTCACAGCAGATGGCACACTTTGCACTGGGTGAATATGGATTAGGAGGTGCACTGCTGATGGGCGGCCAAGA
Organism: Acanthaster planci; assembly: GCF_001949145.1. The sequence continues at coordinate 174,133 of NW_019091417.1, forward strand.
AGCATCAGCCTGAACTTGCTGTGGCTGACTTGTATTGCTTGCACCTCCTATCTTCCTGAACAGAACCTGGAAATGTGCACGAGTAAAAATATTTCACTGACAATTATTGGCACTGTGGCATAGCTAGCTACAAAACCCTTTCTTTAATTTTCTGATTCTGTACTGTGCAGCATCAGAAGTTGTTAAGAAGAAAACAGAGAACGCAAGAAGATTATAAGAACCCCCCTTGGACACAAAACTCCCGCCTAGTAACTTTATGTCCACGGTATACAGGTAACGAAAGGTCAGTGTCAGTAAATAGGTTGTGTTTAGGAAACGGTGCAAAACATTTCAAATTTAGTAAAAAGAAAAGATACTTGTCACGTTAATTAAGGTCATGACAACGGTCCGGCAACAAGGATGTCTTCGCGCATATTTTCAGACCAGAGTAATATATACCCTCAAACATCAGATCCTTTGGGCCTGAACCTATTTTGTAAACTCAAAGGAGCACAAAATGGGAAATTCGGTGAACAAAATAGGATACTATGTGTATGTACATGTATGCATCTGTAGGAGTATGGCTGAGATACTTTTCTTAGGAAGTGGTGTACGAATCGAAGATAATACCTGTTCGGTTTGGTCTCTGGAGGGATATCACCATAGCTATCCTAACTGCAACAAGTAATGATAGTCTGTCACTGAAAGATTTGTACAAAAATCCTGGTCTAAACTGAATATTCCTTGTAGTGAATATTGTCACTGCTGATATTACATTCCCGTGGGTGTGTCTGCCTCCTCGAATGTAAAGGGAAGGCTGTCATCCTGCCCTACGGTTTCTTCTGCAGCAGGGCTGTCATCAATGATGACCACAGCAGCCACTGAGTCAGGTCCGGAGACTTCACTAGAAACAGAAATGCCAGGCTGGGGAATGTCTGCTTGGCTTGAGGGCTACGAAGAAGAAATCACCTAATACACACAACAATTGAATGCATGTTTTCATTCTAAATTCATCTCTCTTCTCAACTTTTATGCTGTCATGATGGGAGTAGTAATGCAAGTCATTTTTAATCACTTCTTATTGCAAAAATAGCTGTGTTTAAAAGTATTTTGCCTTGGTTGTTTTCGTGCTGATGCAGTATTTATTTATTGTATTTATAACTTCCGTAAGCTACTTCTCTTTCTATATGGTTGTTCAGACTCAAGGTACTTGAGTCACGTGACTGAATACTCCCCAAATTGTATCAATTACTCTTAACGCTTGATTGCAGGTGTTAAGAGTGTACATTCCAACATACTGTTCAGACTTAATTAACCAAAATAAATAAAAGGGCAAAAAATAAGTTCAGGTTAATGTTGTAAATTTATACAATCTTCTGATTTCTTTGTTTTCAGGTAAATCCTTGTTTTCAACCCCTTCTCTTCGATTAATCTGTCTACAGAAAAACTCCTCCTCTGATATACAGTACCCTTGGAAGTTTGCGAGCTCTATTTTCATATTATCCTTCGGTCCTTGGCTAGACTTCCCGTTAAGAAAAAACAGTGGAATAATCTTGTTCTGCAGGTTGCTGTACGTAATGTCTCTCTCCAGTGTTCCAAATCTCACACCTCCACCCCTCTGTGACCGGACTTGGGCAAAGTCTTTGGTTTTGTCATTGTAGTGCAGCCATCCAACCTGAATGCGTACACTTTGCTTCTGTTGGGGCATCTTTCTTTTTGCGGGCACAGGCATATCTGCAATAGATTAAAATTAAATATCCTTCTATGACTGATCTTTCGGACCAGTAAAGGTCAGAAACCGCCTGTTCAGTACATATTCAAACAAGGTAAGGTAAGATTAATAAGGTATCTATAGTGAGACAAGATTACAAAACTTGTCACCACAGACATTTATGAGTTGAGTTTCTTGTATTTTCATGTCACACACAGGTGTCACAAGAATTACCTGCACAACATATAAATATACAATACATATAAATATATAACATGAGAAATGTTTCGCTGTGCATCGCTGGTAATTGTTAGTCTGGTTCCGAGTATGTAGACTACAAACACTAGTGGGCACATAGTCCTGTTCCCAGGCTCCATGAAAATTACACTGTCAATATTGCGTAGACGTGTATGTAGACTACACATGTACATGCTCCGTTTTTCTCGTCCCATATGTGGCTGCAATTGCATATAAACATTCAAATTATGTATGCAAGTAGACATGACGTACAATTTGCATTACATTAATCCAATGTCCCTTAATAATTAGGATAATTACCCACTGATCATCAGTGCCACTGCTGGAAGCCTTAGAATGATGAGGTATTATGAGAAATTCATTGTGTGAAGGTTTCCATGCAGTAAATTTGTAAATGTGTGACATGGCAGGACGTGGGTGTTGTGGTGATCACAAATAACTTCTACAAAATCTACAGAGCAGCAGCTACATATATATATCTCATATACATACCTTCTGCTCTCTTTGATGTCTTCCATTATACTCCTTGTATGAAAACAGTTTCCATGGTATGTTAAACTAAAACGGAAATGCAGATTTCCTATTTCATAAACTATTTAGAGCACAAGCAAAAATATTAAGAAGACAGGCTACTCCAACCTTCATTTTTTGGCCACGGATTTGTTGGACAATTTTTCTGAATGATGTTCGTTTGGGTGGGCTTAGACCTGCATGGGATGATTGAATACTTTCCCCAAAATTTATGAAACAGCAGAGACTATTTTGATAAATTCAGTTACTCAAGAAGCTGAGTGTATCAGAACTCTGCGTTCTTAGTCGTCTTTTCTCCCAAACTTGGGTTAATTAAAGTGTGCTTGAGAATTTCTGGCATTATGCTGTACATTGCATCATATCATACAAAAGTAAATAAATGCGCAGCATAGAGTATGGCAAGTGTAAACTGAAAACAGCTTAGGGTAAGTAACTGTGTTGTCTATATTCTTCTTATATGTCTATATTTAGTGATTGTTTGTCAGGTCAGGTAACAAACTAGAAGGTGGTCTCCCCAGGCTTATCATTGCTACAGGCTTGTCTTACATGGTACGCTTGACGCTAGTCTCACAAACTCTTGCATCTGGAGAGTGTCTACTTACCATAATCACTGTCACTGCACGTTGTACTATCTGGTTGTGCATCCTTTTTACCTTCAGGTTTAATGTGCAAATTAGAACATATTCATTACATTATTGGTACAAGTAAATATACTTCATATTGATATTAAGAATACACTAGAGAACATGTCTACACATTTCAGTGACACAAACTAGGCCCATGATCTAATCAATCACGAATTATTTCGGAGAAATGAGTTCAGTGACATTAAGAATACAGCATGACATTGTTAACTGTCTCAGGTATTGGGTTTTTTTAAACTGAATCTGATCGGATTCAGTCGGGGCCATGCCTTAATCATGTCCCTGTCTGAAACAAGCTCATGGTACTGGCCAATACATTAACATACATGCACCTCTTCTCCAAACACACTCAGATAGGCCTAAACAGAGATTATAACCCTAAACTAAAACATACCTGCACCCACTGTGGTCAAGGGCATTTTGGCAGGGGTGGCTTGCTCAGTTGTCTCTGAGGTGAAAGAAGATGTCGTAATTTATTATTTAATTTCACAAAACAGCATATCAGTGAGGCAAGAGAAAACCCCAGAGTAGACACATGTATATATAACCCGGCCCTTTTTCTTTCTTTGCTTTATCACGCTCCTCTACAGGGCACCCAGCCCCACTTCTGGTTCTGCAGTGTGTGAATAGGGTTAGGTACGACAGAGAGAATAATTCAAAACTAAGGCTGTGTATTTGTACACATAATGCAAAATAAAATGGCACTGAGCAAACTGTCAGTAAATGGCATTTTTTTTAAGTGAGTGCATCTTCTGTTCAACCACACGATAACTAAATTGATCCGCAAAAAACGTACCGATTCGAATCTTCGTTTTTGCATCTACTGCAAATGTTCCCAAATGTTGTTGAATTTCAACCCACTCATTCCACTCCAAGTCTTCATACTTGAAAATCAAGGACTGAGTACACGCCTGACGGCACATCACAGAATAGCTAGTAAGAAACCAATTACCGACAATGGGATTAAACAGCCAGACGCACCAAAAAAGTAACCTGCACAGTGGGATAAAGCGAACAGTGAAATCCATGATCATATTTTTTTTTACTATATGGCATGCAAGCTCACCGAGTCCACTACATATGTATTTTGAAAATGATACAAAAGAGAAAAAGAAAAGGCACTCTCAGTCTTAGCGTTTAGTAAATGATCTAGGGAACCAAGGTAGTTACCTTCTTGACATGTTCGCAAATGTCACTCCTTGCCCCTCTTGTTTTATTTCCCCAATACGAGTGTATGGTCCACAGATTCAGGAACCATTGAGTCTGTAGAGTTAGGCATGATTACTCTAAAAGAAAATAAAGAGAGAGAGAGAGAAACGTTTGTCCATTATAGAAAGTTCGGGCAGTAGGTGAATGTAGTACACACCTCAGCCACGAACAATGCTTTACTACCACAGCCACGTACCCCATGTCCCAACGCACGAAATTACTAACATTTCGTATCACATAGATCACTCTGTAGTCCCTTCAAAACAAAATATGGGAATCGCATCACACCCGTTTAACAGAAAAATTCTAAAAAGTGAGTAAATGAGATCGACCTACATACCAAGAACTCAAGAAACACGCAGGATGGTAAAACACCAGACCACGCTACTGGTGCTCAGACCGCAACGATGGACACTCGCTGGATGTCGTCATTGCGTGATAATTATCTCGGAAGGACGTAACTTTTACGATGTCGTCATCCCGTGATAAATTATCTCAGGATGTCGTCAGCCAACTTTCACGATGCTGTCATCACGTGATAAATTATCTCAGGATGTCGACATCCCTCCTGTATGATGTCTTCATCCCGAGAAAAAATGACTCAGGATCTCAGCGAGTCGGATGGCACTTCCAGAGCACCGTAGAAAATAGCTGGAGCGGGGTAGACATTTTTCGATGCGCACGAACTGTATTACCGCCGGGGACATACGTGAGAACAGTATGGACTGCACGTGGGCATGACAAACATTTCCCGTGATACCGGTACCGCGTGCGTTAGTTTGTGGGCATGCGTACTGAATCCCACTACACCCAGAAGACAGTTAAATGGCTCTTGACGCGGACAGGTGGACCCCAAAAGTAGTCGATCAACATCAAGCTCAGATATAGTTGTTTGCCCCCCTCATTTCCATATTGATTAGTACACTCAAAGTCCCTTTTGCTAACTTGCTCACAATAAAAATCCATTTTCTGCCAAGTTTTTTAAAATTTTACCCGTCTTTCTTACGTACCTCCAAAGTAGCAGAGTCAAAAGTTGGAAGTGAAGCCAACATTTCAGACGGGATTTTTTTAGTTTTGCCGAGTTTTCCCTGACATTTCTCTACTATTGTTATGAACAGGAGAAAGTATCATGCAAGAAGAAAACCATATAAATGAGATCTGCATGAAAACGACCGCAATTTCAGACAAATGGCTCTTGGTCTTGAAAAGATGACGAAAATGGGTCCCAATGAAAAACGAAGTGAATTTCAAAAAAGGGTTTCTGCCTAGAAGTAATAAACTTTTTTGTTCATAAAAGTTACTGGTCTTTCATGTGGCATCAAAGTTATTTGAAGGTAAACCCAGTAAAATTGTGAAAATGAGATATAAATTTATAAGTTAGGTAAAAAACTATAATATTTTTATACATGTAATTATCCTTTGTCGTAAAGTTGACATTTTCCACTTCTTTGATTATTTTCTGGAGAGCTTTTTAACTAGAAGCTATTAAATATCACCATTCAAAAGATTCTTGGCAATTTATTCACACATAAGGTCTTCAAGGGAAATGCAGGTGCAAATCCCTGATATGGGTCACCAAGGCTACGCGTCGTCTGCTCGAATAATTTTTCAGGCAGACGACCATATGTGACTATTGCGCATGCACGACTACACAACTAAATGCATGCACAGTCTATGGGCCATGGGGACTGTACTTACGTACAACGCGTGCAAGCGGCACAGCGCTAGCGCTCTGGGCGCGGTAGTCTTGGGCCAAGGCGGCACTCGATAGCGGACTCGATCGTGCGCTGGCTGATCTCCGCCAGGAATACACTTTTTCATTTTACGGCGTTATAAAACCCTAATTTAAGGCGTAACAACGTCTTTATTTATGGTGTAATAACGCCCTAATTTCAGGTGTAATAAACGCCCTTTTACGGCGTAATGGCGCCCTATAGCGGCGTTATAACGCCTCAATACGGCCGTTTCACAATAGTGCGCCACCAAGAGTTTGCCACGTATTGGCCAATCACAATGCGCGAAGGTCGTCGACCCAATGCGCGTTTGAAAAGGGTCGACAAATTTCGAACGTTGTGATTGGCCAACGCGTTGCAAACTCTTGGAGGTGTCCTATTGTTAAACGGCCGTAGGGCGTTATTGCGCCGTAATAGGGCGTTATAACGCCTGAAATTAGGGCGTGTTTACGCCCTAAATTTGGGCGTTATTACATCTTAAATTAGGGCGTTATAACGCCGTATTGGGGCGATATAACGCCTTAAAATAAAAAAGTGTATTCTTGGCGGAGATCAGACACCGTACGATCGAGCATAAAATAATATGCGATTGATTTCCATTGCGCCCTCTCGTGTCTTAATTTCACCAACGGACGTCTCGTTCTCACTAGTCTTGGGAATCTCCTGCAAACTGTTTAACTTTTTCTTCAGTTTTCCTTCGGATTTCCGGAGCAACCAATCAGCGGCCCGGGAAATTCCAGTTGAATCTGTATGTGATGAATATGGATCAATGACCTGCATCACATGACCTATCATGCGACATAATGTACAGTACATGTTCAAGCGCTAACGACTTTGAATGTACTGGTTCTTAACTGTCACGATCGATGATAATAGCGCCGGCCGCGGTCCAACGCTCCCATGGTCTGTTTTGTTTCCTATTTCGCATCCTAGGGTCATTGTGAATATTCATATTAAACTGCTATTTTGCATACAAAGGCCGCGCCTCGGTTGTAGGAGATTCCCAAGACGGTACATGTACAACGAGCCGTCGATTGGTGAAATGAAGTCTCGAGCTGGAGAGAGCGCAATCCGGTTCGTAAATGTGACGCCACTTCGGTTTAAACCACCCCCACACTGCAGCCCCATTNTTATCTTTCAATTTCTTTTCAATTTTTTTGTGGGTTAACAATTATATTTTTAATTATTCCCACAAAACAAAATCACCTCCCAAAAAGTGATTTTTCGGAAGTCTGATTACAGCCATTTTTCAAGTGCCAACCCTCAACTTTCTCGGGCACTTAGGACCATTTTTCAACCTTTGTCTTTAGCCCTTCTGCTCCCATATGAAAGCTCAAAGTCCCAGAAAGTTGATCCCGGCAACGATTTAAACAATCTCACCATTTTGGGGGCCAAACAATCTCCTTTTTCAAAAGATACTGTGGGGGGCACTTTTAATGCTAATGAGCTGGTCAGAAATTCTCACTTGAATTAGTGGTTTGCACCCTTAAATTGGCTCCTCTCACGTGCTGGATATGAAAGAAACCAGTCCAGAGAGAATAAATAGACTTGTAAAATGTACCGTAAAGTGCCGTTCGCACCTCACAAATTGTGTGGCGCGTCTGTTCGTTTTTGTCTTTTACAGTTGTGTTATCCATCTTGTTTGTTTTATCACTGTTCATTTTATAAACTGTTAAAAAGAAAGGAGAACTGTCGCATGGCTCACCCAGCATAGACACTGATCCAGCCCGCCAAAATTTGTAGTTTCGAGGACTTCAGAAAGTTTCGGTTTAATGACAACACTCGTTCGGGCGCTGCATGCTTCATGTTATACTTGGAGATGCCGAACCCCCAAAGCTGCGCGAACCCTAACGTTGGGCTCTTCGAATTTTCTCTTCTAACTTGAATGATTGTGTAAGGAGCAATGTTTTACCTCAATCTCAAGAAAAGTGAAATTGAATCAAATTCCAAATATTTTGATTCATAAATGTAGATTTCATATATCCGCTACAAAGTTCCAATGAAATTTTATTTTGGCCCGATTTTTCGATTTTTTTTTCGAAGTGCAAAATGAACTCTTTTAAATGCGCCCCAAAATATATAATTTTTTCACAGTTTTAGTTAAGTAAGTGAGTGGAGGTAATAACTATTTACTAGAATGGGTGGCGAGCAAATTCATAACAGGCCAGTTTACGAAACGCCGTGAATATTGAAAACTGCAATAGACCTATACAAGTATTAAATGCATCCATAGGTTCGCGACAAACATGCAACTTGTTCAAAAGCACATTGTGACAAACATGCAACTTGTTCAAAAGCACATTGTGACAAACATGCAACTTGTCCGAAAGCACATTGTATGGAATTCCATATCTGTCATATGTTAAACCCCAGCTTTTGCAGGCCCTATGCAACATTTGATGAACGACGGGCGACGCACGACGGACGACGCAAGACGCACGACGGGCAACGGAAAATGGCATGTTTGGAACTGGTAAATGGCAGAATTGGGACACGACAAAAAGCAAAAGGCGACGGACGACAGACGACGGGCGACGGCAGATATGGAATTCCATACAAAAGCACTCTCCACCAAGCAAAAATGACCCATGAATGGACAACAGTTTAAACAACCAATGACAACGTGAACACCTGTCAAAATGATGTGCAGGAGTGGTTTCTGTATAGGGATGCCATAAGGGGTATTGCAACATACCTGTGTACAAAAATTGTTTATTTCTATGGAGTGAATTTTTATGTGTGGCCTTTGAAAGAAGCGGCAAGTTTTTTGGCTGTCCAGTTTATATCATCTCTATGTTCGGTACTCTGTGGCATGGTTTTTGTATTGAACTCTCGCGTTTGCTTTTGATAAAAAACAAAAGCTCTTTCCCAAAACAAGCAAAAAAACAACCCAACAAAAACAGAAACGAAACACAAGTGACTGATTTACTTGTTTTCTCCGAGGACAAAATACTCAACAAGAAGCAAGGACTCGAAATTCACGAAAAATAAAAATCAACATTGAACGTGCGCGAACCAATACATGTACTGCAAACGAAAAAAGGAAGAAGACAGGATTAAAGACTTGCTGCCAGGGGGAAATGGGAAAGACATAGCTGGTGAACTTACTTGTCATTTGGAAACAAACTCCAAGGTTCTGAATTCAAGTATCATGATCCTGCCAACTTTTCCTGCTTACTGTTTAGCTTGCTGCTTGAAGCATGTGTTCCTTCCTCCATGCTTGAAGTAAAACTGCAATGGAATTGCATTTCGACTGCCCCACGGCGGCGGATTTTACTCCTCCGCACTTCGACAAACAGAGAGAGAGAGAAATTATGGGGCTTGCCATTTTATCTATTTACTTATTCACTTTTTCGTTCAAACACTCACTTTATTTTAGCACCTAGTTGTGTCTCTCTTAAGATGTGCCGACCCGGCCCCCACTTTTAGAGTTCACCCGGCCCAAAAGGACGATGGCCTCACTCCGTGTGATCGCCATTACCACGGCGTCCCATTATGATGAAGGCGTGTCCTCACCGAGTTTGCTACAACGGATCGGCAAAAAATAGTCCGGTGGGGACGCTACTATAGGGCCATAAAGCCGACGCGTCTGCAGTACCCAACAATCGTCTTTTAGCCTAGTCGGATACTTACATTGGTGAACAAAATAGGCTACAACACCGATTTTCCGGCGACTAGCGATGGACGAATGCGAGTGGGGAAGTCACGTGATCTACTCAATCATGTGACTCCGCATTCTGGCAGTCTTGTTGACACCTTGGTTGGGACTGGGACTCCCCAAATCACGCTGTGTTTTTTCTAGTGTTCGTTCGTGTTGACAAATTGTGTGATAAACGGACATTGAAATCTGTTTTGTAACTTGTGATCATAATCATCACTGTCAACGTCAGCATTGCACTCTTTAGTTCGGATCGATGTGCTTTCAAGTTTGACGTGTGCTGTGTCATGTGGCTTGCCTGCTAGTGCTATTCTAGTGCTGTTTCATGTCTTCTTATTCCTCTCTGTTTCATCTTAATGTGGTAGGTGCACTGACATATGACTGACTGAAAATCAAGTGTAAATGCGGCAATTGTAGGTACAACTCGGGAAGAGTTCCATCATGTCCAGACTGATGCCAGTAATTATTCCTACAGTGACTTAATACATGTAGCCATCAGAAAGCAAAAACATTTCCTGAAAAGTTCAATTAAGGAGGGCAAAAACATGTCATTTACTTAGAAAACACACAGAATTTTTCAGACCAGTCCCATAGGGTTTTTGCACTGGGTGTCATGTGTCGTCTGTTCATCATGGAACTCTTTCCAACACTTAGAATTTTCCCTACCAGTCTTATAGGATTTGTGCAAGGGGTGTCAAGTGGAATCCTACATATTACATGTATCTCTTTCCTCACGTCAGCCATCAGAAAGTGATAACATATCCTCAGTAAAGCATGTCAAGAGTCAACTTTAGCAGGGAAAAGATTGAAGGAATTTACTAAGAAAATACGTAGAATTTCTCGGACTAATCTCACAGGGTTTAAATGTGCACATGGTGTTGTTCAGTGCAATCATTGAGAGTGTTCACATTTCAAATTTTACTCGTTCAATTTTATTAGATTGTATTTCTAATCTGCACGGATAGCGTTAACGTGTGCATTTTGTGTGCCTCAAACTGTACAATTTGTGCACAGAGTCCGTCCAGAGTATTTTGCATTTTTGAAGTATTTTCTAAGAAAATGTGAAATATATTTCAGTCCAAATTCTTGTCATTTCAACATTTTAGCAATGAATAAGCTTCATTGAGATCATAACTGATGAAAAAGCTGGGGGCAGGATGCAACATCCTTTCCAATAATTTCTTTGATACCCTGTCACACGGGTGAGTCAGGGTGGGAGAATGGAGAAAGAACAAGGAACCAAGGACATACGTGTAGCAATGATCAATATGTGTGATGTGCCAATCATGTCAGTTGCTCAGGTGTTGTTTGGATCAGATATTAACATGACTAAGTCAACTTCCTAGTAGTGGCTGCAGAAGGGACTGCAATTAATGATCAGGTAGGAAAAGGGCTTTGGTTTTGTTGAAGCTGTGGAAGTTGTTCTCTGATGCAAATGTAACTAGTTTGGCCGCAAAGTGGAGTTTGAAATGCCCCATTCTTGGCAGCAGGAAATAATAAATATCCTGACATCATGAGTAGTAGGTCAAGTCTTTTCCAAGCCTAATGAGCTGTTACATTGCTTCTATATCTGCAGAGTTTCAGAATGCACCAATCTGCCTTGATCATTACATTATGCCTGATCCTAAGTCAGCAGGCATCAGCGAGACCAGTCCAGCTCCATCATGATCATACCGGTTCGTACCGGTTCCAAAGTCTCCAGTTGCCCTTTATTGGTGGGCTAGAGTGCGAGTCCTGTAAAGTGATCATGGATATCGTTGATCGACTGCTGGCCCAAAACAGTACGGAAGACGACATATTGGACGTCTTGGTGGAATTTTGTAAACTGGGTAAAGTTGAAACACCACGAGTTTGTGAATATATCGCAAGAGAATTCAAGGTAAATACAAAGATGAAAAGAAACAAAGACAACCCTGCTTTGTGATAATACACTTGGTCATGAAATACAAAGCTGACACAGGCTTAACAATTAAGTTATTTGGATTAAAAAATATGTGTATTCAATTTTTCTGTTCAAAAACCTGTTTTAAATAATGGCCCAATTTCACGGCACTGCTAAGCACATGATTTAACGTTTACAGAGGCTCTGTGTATTTCATGAAGATCGTAAACAGTAAGCATGGCAAAAGGTACGCTTACCAAGGTGGTGGACAAATTTGCTTGACATAGTGACAAAATGATGGAAATCTTAATGTGCACACAACCATAAGTACAGCCATGAGCACAACCAGGCCAAGCACCTCTGTAAAATAGTACTTAAGTAGTGCAAAGATTTCTGTGACATTAAGACTTTGAAGCAGCTCTGTGAAATTGGGCCCATTTCGCTGGCATACTTTGTGTAAATTTTGATCACTTTGATGTGATTTGGAGCTTACCTCACAGAGGAGCAAATACTAATTGAGAAATAAAGGAAACATTAATTTTGGATGTTGGATTGAGGAAACATTTGAAATGAAAATGAGTAATCTTAAGAATTCACAGTCACAAAGGGACAGGAAACATACATCTGGACAGATTTACAAGACATTTTAGGAGAGCAGAAACGCCATCCTGATTGCCGACCATGTGATATATTTCTCATTACTAACTTGGCAGGATGAATTATTTGGAGTTTTAATTGGCCACTATGCTTCACCTGACGACATCTGTGGATCCATTCTTGGTGCATCTTGTGCAAAACCCTATGACCCGGACACACCCTGGAATGTCACATTTCCCAAAACGCCCAAGCCTCCCGTTTCAATTCCATCTCCGCCAAAGGTAAGAGGCACTAATGGAATGGGTCCAACCCACCTTCAACTGAGAAAATCCTTGCCCACCATGTCCAAGAGAGATTTCATTTTAATGACCCGAAATGATCCAGCTGAGATGTGTCTTGACAGCTATTGGACAGATTTGCTCAATGTGTGCAACATTTATAATTGTATCTTGAGGTATCTGGACCAAATTCTAAATTGCTTCTGCATCCTGTTGAAATTCTGCACATATGATGGGTGTTGAGCAGCACACACTGACTGGTTTTTCTCACCCGTTAATTATTGCTTTTAGGCAGGTGCTCCAAAATTGACAATTCTGCACCTGAGCGACCTGCATTGGGACAGGATGTACCAGGAAGGCGCTGAGGTAGAATGTGGGGAACCACTCTGCTGTCGTTCCAATGACGGGAAACCAGGTACACACATAAGGAACCGCCCATCATTGTACTGACCGCCCAAATCTTGAGGTTCAGGTTTATCTCGTTTTTGATTGTTTGTGGTATTTTTGTTTTTTTCAGTACTTAAGAATTTTTATCAAGTGTCATCTCTTCATTCAGAACTGGTTTTTATACAATTTGATTTCGCGATCTGTTTCACAAGAGAGTCTTTTGTCAAAGTATAAACTAGCCATTATTATATATAACGGGTTTGCCCTTACCCAACGTACATTTAAAAAAATACATCTTGATTATAAACTAGCCAGTTGGTTGTTTAGCACATGCTGCATATTTTGAAAAAAAGTTTTTTCAATTCCATAAATCACTGATACATACATCTACAAATGAGAAAACGTTTACACTCGCATTGAAAGTGAAAAGTGGGCACTTTTGTGAGATAACATGAGACCTGGTTCCTTCCAGTACTAATCAAGAATAATGTAAAGTGCCAAGTTTTGCCCTTTGAGTTGGTGCAAGTATTCTTTAGAATGGAATAGGTTAAGATTGGTGCAGTTTTGAAAGTGCCTTTTTTCTATTACTTTTTAGCCAAGGGCAAGCCAGCTGCAGGAAAATGGGGTGACTACAGAGGTTGTGATACACCAACAAGGGTCTTTGAAAACTTGCTCCAATATGTTGCTAAAGAACACAAGGTACATGAACATGAAACAAAAATCGAATTCCCTTCGTCTTCCCCTGGGGGAATCCCCCATTTGATTTTAGTTGCTGCAAAGCTTTCAGTTTTGTATATCTGAAATGTAGATGACCATGTAGGATTGCGTCACAATGTATAGCATAATTCAAATGAAATGAATTACTGGCACTAATTTGTGATTAAAGGTCCCCGTTTGGAGCATTTCTGACCATATGATTTCTGATGTTCATAAGAGCCATGTATGGAATCCCCCTGAAAGGCTGTGTTTGAACAAATCCTGTGGCATGTTCTGTGATCATTGTCAATCAAGTTGAGACATCCACCTTCTGTAAGAAACAATGAAAGGTTCTGAAGCTCTATCTGACCCTATCCAAATGTTTCAGACCTGGGGCCAAGCTGCTTAAGCACAAAATTTGCTTAAGCGCAAAAAAACTTGCTTACAAAAGGTTACCAGCTCAAAATCTGTGTGATTGTCATGCTAACCAAGAGACAGGTGAATACCATTCCCAAATCACATGGAGTTTTGGCCGGTAACCTGATTTGTCAAGCAAGGTTTTTTCATGCTTAAGCAAATTTTGTGCTTAGCAGCTCTATGAAATTGGCCCCTGATTTTGGATTTCGTCCACAATCCAGATTCTCTTACAAGTCAAGGAAGTCCGTTGTAAATCCTCTCCACAGATTGATTTTGTCTACCTCACTGGTGATCTACCAGCCCACGACGTGTGGAACCAGACACGCTACGACCAAACCAGCATTGTTTATCAAACAACAACTGTCTTACAGAAGTATCTGCCTGGTATTCCTGTCTACCCGGCAGTGGGTAACCATGAGAGTGCACCTGTAAACAGGTAAAAGATGAATAAAAGAAAGATGCTGTTAGAAAGGCAGAGTTGGGAGGCAGCGAGAGAGGTGGATTGGAGGGACTTTGGTTGGACAGACAGGTGATTGGGCATCTGTCTTTTCTGCACCATGAAGTTATTGAAACCTTGGTTTTTCCTTGACTTTTATCATCAGCGTTGTTGGGCCCAAATTTTATATGCTAAACCTATGTGATAAATATTACACTGGAGGAAAGTCCAGATGGATACTTTTTCATGCATTCAACTTCTGATGGAAAGACATGTTTCTCTAATGAAATCAATAGTTTGTGGGATTGTGTCATGAACTTCTCTTGGCCTACTTCATCTGTGGTCACACAGTTCCTCTTCACTGATACCAGCACTATTTTAAGAACTAAACTGATAAAGAGTTCAAAGTAAAGAAAATTGTATGATCTTAAAAGTCACATGGATTTGTCTATCTGCAGATTAGAGAACCTAGTCCATATGATATTGCAGCCCCCATTCAAAACACCCATCCCACTCCAGGGGTGGATCCAGGAAGGGGTGCCAACAGAGGACAAGGCCTCCTCCCCCCCAAAAAAGGGGCCAAATTTTTTTCTTTTTAAATAATATGAGAAAGGTAATTTGTTTTGGTCTATTTCATTTGTCTTCATTCCAAAAGTGTGTAAAAAGCCCCAAAATATAGCCTCACCTCTATGTTACATAGAGATTACATGAAAAAATATATTTTGGGCCTCCACAAAAACAAGTTTGCCCCCTCCCTTAAAGTTTAGGTCTGGTTTTGCCCTTGTTCAAATAATTTTAGAACAAGCTATCCCTCTCCACATCCAATTCTCTTTTGGGTTCAAACTGCACGTGGATTGTTTTCCAGCACACAGTCACCGTCTTCATTAGAAATTGTTACCGCCGGTCTGATTTGTCCTGCATTTCAGTTTTTAAAAACACTTGGAGGATGTTTTGAAGACTGTAGAATCGGATGATGGAAATGTTTTTTCAGAGTGCATGGAATAGATATGAATTTTTCCCCAGGTCCTTCTGGTGTGTTCATTTCACATGGTTGTTGAAGACAAAATGTCTGTATCTTGACTGATATCCCGGAGAACAATTATTCAGTTCAAAAGATTTATGATATGTATTTGATAAGGTATCAGGATATGTGTTGATTTTGTTTGCCTTTGCGATGAGGTTATAAAGAAGTGGGAAGGTCACCTATTGTGTTAAAACCCTGGCTTCTGTTATATTCTACTTTGATCCAGAGAGCTCCGTAGGCAAATATTGACTTCAGGGACAAGGTCTGCATTTCAGAATATGTGCAAACAAAAGATACAAGCTCTGACACTTGTTTATTTTTTATGACCACATTTGGATTCCTTTGATTCTTTGACAGCTTTCCTCCTCCCTTCATAACTGGCAAAAACTCCATCACATGGCTGTATCAGGCTATGGTTGATGCATGGATAACAAAGGCCCAATGGCTACCAAAGGATGCCAACTCAACATTGATCAAGTACGTGCAGGAACTCTGCCCGCGGCATGAATGGAGAACCAACGAGAGTGTGATTTACAAATTTGATTTTACTTCTGGGAGTGTGATTTTTATTATAAGTTAAAAAGCTCACAGGAAAATGCAGAAGTTAGATTGCAATAATTGATCATCGGCTGGGAATTTCATTAAAGGAACAGATTCAATACAGTTGAAATTAGTTAGAATCAGCAAAATCAACTAAAAGTAAGATATGATTAAAATGGAATCAGTTTTGTAAAAAAATACAAGCTGTGCCAGTTTGGTTCCTAGAATCTGAAGAAAGCCAACATGTTCTCTGGACTATTTTTTTTACTGACATCTCTTTCGGATAGGGTATTGTTTGAATGTATTTTCAATTTCTGTTTTTTGTTTTCTTAGGGGAGGATACTACAGTATGCGATTATTTGATGGTCTCATTTTGGTCTCAGTGAATATGAATATGTGCAATAATCAAAACTGGTAAGTGGTGGAGGTGTCTTCCAAATCTTTTGAGGCTTCCCTTGACAAAGATCTCAAACTGCAGTCACAGCCATAATGGTTGGGACATGTCACAATAAGCATACCCTCCCCAGCTCCACAGTTCCCCCCCCCCGTCAATGTTGTTGTTGCCAGCTGGAGCACGGATCATGCAGTGACAAACGACATTGAGAGGGGGGCCGAGCGAGATTTGACCAGGATTGTAGCACTGACGCAGAAAGGGGAATAACAAGTATAGACGTCTGTCTTCAGCAGAGCCAAGAAATCTGACCTGGATTTTTTTTAGCAAAACCTATGAAGGAATAAAGTAAATGAGTTTTTTTGAAATTTCAGGTGGCTACTGGAGAATGAAGATGATCCAGCTGAGGAGTTGGAGTGGCTGATTGGAGTCTTACAGAAGGCAGAGGATAATCAGGATCATGTCCACATCTTAGGACACATCCCTCCAGGTAGTGGTGACTGCTTTGTACAATGGAGCAAGAACTACAATGAGATCGTCAACAGGTACGCTCTCCTAACATAATGACTTCATGCTTTGTTTACATGCAAGTTTTACTATGGCACTGAGGTGAGATGCAGTCCGTCAAGTCCCCATTGGAAAGCGCACATGTAAAAAAAGTATGACGTCATTACATGTATGTTTCAGATCTACTTGTCATGTGTTTTCCTGAAAGCAGTGTCCTCCGAAACACAAATATAACTTTCCTCCACCATCATGGCTTAAAAGAAGTTAAGTTTCAGTGTAAACCAGAAATCAAGTTTGCTTCTGCGTTATTTAGTTCCACAATATTTTTTGTCACACTGTCAAGAGACATTGAACCAGTTCACCGTTAATCGATGTTTGGTTGAACAAGGACATTGATGGGAGTATAAATATCCTGCCAATGTCACCTTACTTAAAAACCTACACAATAGGTGGTTTCACATGGGACAGATCTGACATATGTCAAATCCTGATCATCATACATTACAAATGATAATTCCTGAATTTGTCTTTTTTTTAGGTATGAAAGCACCATCAGGGGGCAGTTTTTTGGCCACACTCACAAGGACAGCTTTGAAATTTTTTACGAACCCAAAACTAAACGTCCAACCAGTATTCTGTACAATGGGGGCAGTGTCACCACTTACTCCAATGTCAATCCAAACTATAGAATCTATGAAGTCGATGGCAACTATAAGAACAGCTCGTGGGTAAGTTGAGACTTCAAGCCAGCCCTGACATTCATTTGAAATAGATAGAGTGAAGTCACCCTCATAAGAAATCCCAGTCTAACAGAGTTAATTCTCACAACTGGAAATAGTTGCAATTTAAATGATTTTGGGATGTTTTTCAGAGAGTCCCGATAAGATTTTCTACGATTCAGGTTTCAAGTTGAACGACTCTGTCTCAGCATTCAGCATCAGTCTCAGGCTTTTAAAAATCCAAGAATTTGATCAGAAATAACCGAACAAATTCAGCTACGCTTCAGTGAGAAAATAGAATTCTAACCCATAAAATTCAAGGCCCATGTTTCGTGTCTTAATCACTTCCAACAGGCTGTGCTGGATCACGCAACTTATGTGATGAATCTTACCGATGCAAACCTTACCGATAACCCTAAATGGAAACTGGAATACACAGCAAAGGTATGTATGTTCTCAACTGGATTTGTTTCTCCTGGCCACTGGGTTTACATCTCCAAACTTATTACCCTACAGCAGGGATAAAAAGGAAGGTAGAAATGTCAACAATTTATAATTATTGGTAATTTTCTTTAAGTTTGTTGCCAACAATTTATGAAGTAGAAAGAGAAAAAAACGACTTCAGGACTGGAACACATACATAAGCTTTGAAATTCTTTCCTGTTCTGCCAACTAAAACTTCTTGCTTGTTGTTTATGACCTGGGTTCATGGTTTGAATGGCTGTAAGTTGAACAGTGTTGAAGGTTTGCACTCAAAAAAAATCCCAAAGACTTCTTGCCTAGTGGCAAGTAATGCAGTGCATCAAATAAAGTGACATCTGCATTTGGGACAGCTTACCAACAGAGGGCGCTAGTTTGACACATCGTATGTTAATCCATGTCTAGACTGCTTATGGAATGAAAGCTTTACAGGCTGTGGACTGGAATGAACTAGTGGGAAAGTTTGAAGCCGCAAACAGCACATTATTTGACAAGTTTTACACGTAAGTAATTTACATGTACATTGTAGTATAATTAATACACTAAGCGTCCTTTTCCTCTGTTCATGAACATCAGAGGACACTTGTATGCGGCCTACTCACATCAACCAAGTGATGAAGTCATCAATCATAAATTCTGAAATTGATATGCTCAACTCCACCACTTTTCATTTTAACAAAATGAAGTGGCTTTGCAGAAAGAAACAATGTTTTGACCACTGATGCACTGATTTGAACGTATTAAGTTTCTTTTAGTAATGTGAGTCACACATGGTCTAAAATACGTCGTCCTTACATGTATATCGCCTTTGCTGCCATTTTTATCGTTCATGCAGTTATCTTACATCATCATAGCATGAATGTTTAATCCATGCATTACTGATGCATTACCTTGCCCAATCCTATTTGTTTATTTTCATAGATATTACTATAAGAGCAATGTACCAGGTCCCTGTGATGAAAAGTGTAAAACTGGCTTCATCTGTGATCTTAAGACGGCTCAGTCTGGAACCCATGAGTTCTGTTGATGACTTCAAGAGGTTGAAGTACTCACATAGCTTACACGTGTCTGTCCTATTCCATTTACTTCAGATCTCACACCTGAGAATGCCCTATTGATTTAGCTAAGTTGATTTCAACTGGGGTAGGAATGAAGACCATCTGATTTCAGGATTCAAATTTTGTTGGGGGGGGGGGAAACTGGAGGGATGCAGGGACTTCCTAAGTGTATGAAATTTATAGAATCAGGAAAGGTGTTTTGTCTGCCAATGAATATGTATTGTTTACTTTGAGGTGTGATTTATGTATATATTTTGGTTTGGGATGTTTGAGCCATGCTTAGCTTTGAAACTTTAGTGTATGGTGTCATGATTCCAAAGAGATCAATTTTTTTGTAAAAGATTCAGAAAACTTTAATTTGTTGTTACTTTTTATGTTAATGAGATGCTCATCATATCCCAGGTATTAACACTGAAATCTTAATTGTTATATGTTAATATATTACATGTACGTCTGTCAGTATAAAACAATACCCGAAGTGGTTTTCTTTGATACAGGTAGAAATTAATCACTAGTTTTGTAACAATAGCTTTCGTAATTCTTTATTATTCGCCGACGGTTTCAGCAGTTTATTATTTTGTTATCGGATGGTTTCTGTTTTTCTGAAAATACATGTAATTTTGATTGCAATTTAAACGCACACTCATGATGACACATGACTATTATGCAGCTGTTTTTTGTGGAAAACTTAATGCAATAAATGAAGTAACAATTTTGTAAAAGTGATCTGTCTGCGTTAGTCAACTTGGTGAAATGAACTATAATGCTTAGACTTTAAGCTCTACTTCTGTAAGATTCAAAATGGACACCAATGAAACAGTATGAAGGAAAAACTTTTGTACTGTATATCTTGATAAATTGTACAAGGAAAAGTGCGATAAATCTCGAACTATAGCAAATCTTGAGTGTACAGCGGGCTGTACAGTCTGAAGTCCAGTGGTGTTATCCATCCCATGTGAATTCCAAAATGCATTTGTATAAAGTTTTCGAAGTCTCAGCAAAATCTCAGAAGCCGAAGTTTTGAAGACAAGGTTGCAGCTTCGTCTGGTGGCTTTAAAATTGCTACGCAGTAAGAACTCAACATCTTGTTAAGGTTCTCGACACACGAGGCAGTGGGGCAAGTCGGAAGACATATGGTACGTGGGCTGGTGAAAGTATTTCAACACAGCTCACCCATATTTCAATCACGCTGTGGATATGACGTTCCACGTGGATGAATTTGATAAGCCAAGTAGTTAATGACTTGCACCTTCATGGGTGGAAATTCCAGGAAATCGTTGTATGTACATGTATCCCCTCACTTTTTTGGTGGGGGGGGGGCGTTTTTCGTGAAAGAAAAAGTTTAGGAGGATTTTGAAAAAAAATCTGGACTTCATAATCACCAAAATGTATTCAGTAACCCTTGAAAGGGAAGATCAATTTTAAAGACACAAGTACGCCGCTCTGATGCAAGGCTCTGCTGGAGTGTAAACATTATCACAGACCTACACCTGCCATTAACATCGCCCTCTTTTGTTTGATGGTGTCAGCACCCCTCCCACCGCTTTTCAAATTTCCATGGCCGGGCAAGTCATTCCCCACAATCCCCTATCCACCTAGTTCCCGGTACAAATTTACCCCAGTGTGCATCTTTAGCTGTGAAAATTTAATTTAGATTCGACGCACACCAGCTGAGCGTCTTTTGCTCTACTGTAACAAGCACATGACTACAAAATGCAGTAAATATGAAGGTTCCTATGGGCCAGGCTTTCCAACGCAGTCTCCTTTTTCACTCGCCGCTGTGATGTGGCATTTATCCGATGGCAATAAATCGTATCACCAGAAAGTTGTATATTTGCGAACACAACTCAGCAAAACAGAATCTTGCCCGTGTTTATAATGGCCTGAATCCATCACTGCGCTGTCCTCATTGCTACACTCATTTCATGGAAACGCCAGAGAGTGCGCCCATTACTTTTTTTTCTTAAGCCGACAGGTATGTCGTAAAGATCTGCAAACCAGTGTGGTAATTCGCGCATGTCAAGAGCGAGAATTACTTTACGGATAGAGTGCACATGGACAGGTCGACATCCGCATCTCCACCTGTCCACTCCTCTTCTGCACAAAATGCCTGGTGTGGCTATCTCGCGCAGTCACCGTTGGCTTGGTTGCGGAGGCAAGCAACCTTTATTACGTTTTTCACTCGCCACGGGGCTAATCAGCCGTGGCGTGCCGGAGAATTGCTGCCCGGGATTCGGCGAAATTTATCGCCGCTAGTCACGTTCATCCAGCGCTTGGACCTCGATTAAATGTCAGTCCGGATCCCTGATGAAGCATGGGGACAACATGCTCATGGTAATGCACTTTCACTGCGGTGGAATGTTGTTGGACATTCCACCATTGCTTCCTAAATTAACAGTCCCCGTTCGCTTTTCCGTTTTTTTTTCTTCAGTTGTTTTTCAGAGTGCAATAACGAAGTGAGCATATCGTTGCTAAGATATCTTTTCACTTTTTCACTTGATGCTTCCCTTTTGGATTGAGTCTATCAGTTTTATCGTATTATAGGGTCTGCCCGTTTTACGTCACAGTTGCGTTTTTACTGCAAGTAGCTCCTAAAACTATCGCGGGCCGAACAGTTGAAGAATAATTTATAAAAATTCCACGCAGCTTTCCCAAAACGAGATGATAATACTATGAAGTAAAGAATGAAAATACAATCCTCTTTAAAGTTAATGGGACAACAATCTGAATTTTAAACGGATTTGAAGGGAAATCGAAAAAGGTGGTTTTCTGCAATCTTGGCCTCCCATCCAAATTGCGGGCAGAATGAAAGTGGTAAGAAAGCAAAGTTCTGCAGAGTTTCTAGAAATTCAGTGAGCCTGATGTTTGTTACTGTGGACTCGGTCATTCCTCCCTACTGCTGAGCATTGACCGCATTCTTGCTTGGCGGAGTTCGTGCAAACTCCCGCTCTCACCAGTGACATTGAATTAGCCATACGGAGGACATCAATGAAGCGCGGCAGGTGCGTGTCGCATGGTTGACTTGCCTGCATCTGTTTTTCTACGTTCTCGTAATAACGATAACAGGTATTCTTCACCGTAGTGTCATCCCACGAGGATGAAACCAAAGGCTTCGTTGTTTTAGATAAAGTCGTGTCAGCAATTATCCGTTTAGCTTGACTTCACTTTTCACAGGGAACACTTCATTTTCAGAAGCAAATCAGATAGAACGACAGAGATTTTTTTCTTCTTCTTTTCAAAATGAATAATATCCAGTAATGGCATCTGTTGTTGTGATCTTCAAAAAAAGTTAATTTCCATCTGGGATAAATGAATGACAACGAATACCTTCTGCACTTCATTACCTGGAAACGAATTCGTCATTTTGGCGGGAATCACCGACCGTAGACGAAGTGGCAGCTTACGGGATGTATGTGACTCAATAACCAACTGCTTATAGATCCTGACGGTTTGAAGGACACAGACATTTTCATTTATGATCTGATTTCGGAAATGTAGATTTCCAGAAGGTGTTGGTTCTTGTAGATAAGGTTTTCCCAAACTGTTTTGCAAACTTTTTTCGTTCGATTTCATAAACGGTTAACTTCAAATTCGTCTCTAACATCTATGAGCTTTCACGTTCTGCCATGTTGAATTTCGCCTTTTGTTTCTCATTTTGCACTTTGTTCAAACAATGTCATATATTTACCATAATTTGATGTCGTCGTCCGAAATTGCAGCACACACAATAGATGATACATTTTCGTCACTCAGTGCTTTATGTATATGTGTTTAATATACTGGTCTTCAACCCTAAATAAGCACAATTTATCTTTTACATTCTTATTTGTGTGTCCACTTAGCTTTTCGACAGTTTAATGTGTTAAAACTGTTATAAATAAAATCTATACATCGGGAAATGAAAATGTTTTCATTTCATGCAACAAGTAAGAAGGCCTATACTTATGAAAATCAAAAGTATTAATATTTTTCACATTTTTCAGAAACAGTCGATCTGTACGTCTGTACCGGTACGTGGTTGCCATCATCCAACGCATAGGCCTAAGCTGATCGGATTATTGGGTTTGATGCAATTGCTTAGAGAATGTGAATAAAATGACTCGTGCATATTAATGAATCCAACTGCGTCATCTTTCTTAAGAAAAAAAGTATAACATCAAATTAATACATCCACGGCTGATAATGATGGAGTCCCTCAAATTGATACCTTTGTCGCATATTGCAACCTACTTCACAGGATTTGGTTTACATAGGTCAGGAAACGAGACCTTGGTTTGTAATTATTAAGCTTAAATGAAATCGACCTCTATTATTGACAATGATCTTCAAAGAAGAAGTGTGGAGGGTTTAAAGTAACACTTTTAAGGGAGTGGTGAAATTGTGCTTGAAAAGGACCATCCAACAAGCGTCCAATGTCTGGATTAATATACAACAATTATCGCCGGGCGGTAAGGAAAGAAGACTTGATTAGGTAAGGAATCTGGAATCTACTTGTCAGTCATTCTGCATTTCGTCATAGGGTGGAAATTAAGTTATGAATATAGAACACTTCATCAGTGCATCCCCTGCGAGACCACTGGCGGCGGAAACGGAAGGGGGAGGGCGGTATCCCTCCTCCTGTTTTTTCGACTGGGGTCATGGTGCCCCACTTTTAAACAATTCCCAAAATGGGTTGGGGTTTAATGGACTGGCCTATTAATGGCTGACGCCCGACGGTCTCACAGATGACCCCTTCCGCTTTGAGCATTGTTCCACCGCCATTACCGCGAGTTTTAACACGGTTTCCTTAATTTTCAGCAGATGTATTGAAAAGGGGAATGGATATTACGACAAAACATGTGGAGATTAGTGATAATGGGTTGCCAAGAAGTCTCAAAACTTCTCACACATTCTAAACACACTCTTATCCCACTTAAAATGTTCCGGGAACAGTCTACATCTGCAGTGCCATGAACATTTCCTAGGAATATCATGTCTGTAGGCCTATACCGTCGCCTGGCTCTCGGAGGCATGGCAGGACATGACGGGAATTTTCTTATATGCACGAGAAGAGAAAAAGCACTCGATCTTCAAATGAGTAGGATATATATACCAATTTCTGACAGCATCGCTAGTAAATCATTGTTAGAAACCTCTCAAGGACTGATTTCCCCTAAATACACACTGGCCATCTGTCTACATGGTTTAGACTGCCGCAGGCGCTTGTTCATTCATTTTAGACGTAGATAGTCATTAATTGTCTATGAACTAAAAATTCATAATGGAAGAGATGGCAAAAACGTTTATTCTTTTGGAACTGTACATTTATTGTTGGTTGCACAAGTCATTTTGCTGCTTAAGCATCAGGACGTAATTTTATTTTTAATTAAGAAATTACGAAAATGGCCGTCCATGGCTGACCGATGTCTCTCCAGGGAGGGTTAATAAAAAACTATAACAGCACAAAAAAAGGTTCCTTTATCTAAATGAAAAGATATTGCAGTTCACTAGGAGAAATTTCTAATGAATATTATTTTTGGCAAGAGATTAATGTTTGCTGAAAATGGAGAGTAATAAAGCCAGGCGACGACGAGTTGAGGCAAGTGCCAACAGTTTTGTGAGGTTCGTTTGTCAACGAACGTTTCATGTTTACATTCAGTAGTTTTTAATATTCTAAAGTTCGGGTGAATGAGTGTGGATATATAGTGCTTGTAAATGATGGTTTGCAAGTGTACCAAGAATTTCAACTTGGAGCTTGTTCAACGATTCATGGCCGAAACTGCTTGTTTTATAAATGATTTGCATCATGAAGCACAGTGTGAAGTAATAGTTGATGGATACAAGTTACTTTGTGTGCTCCATGGAATTGACGTATAGAGTGCAGTCATACGGAAGCGATTCCTGGGTGATTCAGTACCAACGTGCTTGCAGCAGGGCGGATCGCTTTCTGACGCAAGGAAGGTGATGTGACAGGAACATCCAGCGGGCTGCGGGTCGGCGAAGCTGTATAAAACCAACATCACCACCTTGAGTGATGCATATTGCTCTTCAACCCCAAGAGAGAGGCATATTGATTAAGAGGGTGCAGGTAAATTGCGTTTCTGGCTGTATATCAACTGCGAGATTGAGAAGAAATTGAACATGTATCTGTGTACTTTAGGGATGCTGATAATGTTGCTAGGCGCGGCTGTTATGATAGGAGTGGCTACTGCGCAGGAGGGCGTAGAGGATCGTCTTGGAGGTAAGGTTTCTTTTTGTTATAGGTAAAGTGATGGAGAATCATTTCGTGAGTGAACACTGTAAAAACAAGACTTGTTAACGTTTTAACACCTTTTCAACGCGTCTCTCGTAACACTTTTTAAATGCGTTGTAGTGTTATAAATTCAAAAGCTGAAAGCTGGTGTTTAATTCTTTTAAACAACGACGTGTTGACGTGTTAAGATAATTGAACATCAAGATACATTTGAGTGCTTTTCTGACAACAAACAAGAACCCATTTATCGGGTGCTAAACACCGAAACACGTTTATTACCAGAAAGGGTTTACATGGTGCTACATACAATTAACGCAATGACGCGTGGACGTTGGTTTTTAAAGTGCAATTGTCTGCAACTCGAGCAACAATCTTAGAAAGAAAAAACCTCTATTGTAAAAATGGATTTGGATTTTAGATTATGGCGGCGGTTTCTCCCATCTTCAAGCCAGTAAATGTGGGAAAAGATTATCGCCAAGTCGTATTCTGAAAAGTATATGTGTCTCTCACCGTCCCACCAATACTACAACGAATTTTCTCTGCTAAAATCAACAGGGGGTAATATTTTTTAAAGCTTCTTCCGTTTGGCGTTTTCTAGATAATAACATCTACATGTTTAACCATTACCAACCTTCAAGTTCTTCAATGGCCCGTATAACCCTCCGATCAGATATGTAGCATACTTAAATTGCTGACGCACTGCTGCCTTAGTATTGGGGAAAAAACATTCGAATTCTAGTGGTTGAGGCCTCTGGCAAGTCATGTTAGGAGCAAACTCTTTATACCGTCAGCTTTAAATGACTGATGGGGGGTGGCCCCTCGGTAAAAGATGTTGGCGTCACAGAGAATGCATACGCTTGTCGAGCATGATATTAATGAATGAATTTATTCAGTACCTGGACATAGCTTTTCTATATTTCATTTATTTATTTCACTATCTTTAAACAGTATAAAAAAATCTTATCAAAATTGGCTGTTTTACACTGTGGTCCTGTGACTTTCAAGAGCAATTTAATATATGTAACACAGGCCTACATTCAAAGTGCAATTTTGCATATATATTTAAAACTATTTATTAAAGACGCATTTTGGACATTAGCAGGTGAGCCGTTCCAAGTTATACCACCAGAATAATTAAAAGGTTGCTTAAAACATTCTATATTGGATTTAGGGGAAACAACATTAAGAAAATCCTTGTGTAAAAGATCTCAATGTTATCATAAAATCCGTCAAAGGCTAAACCATGAGCACATTTATCCCTAACAATCATCAATCGTGCCAACGGCAAATTATACATGCTACGTCTTTTGAAGAGTCAATTGTGTACCGCATGATAGGGATTAAACTGTATAGGCCTACGCAGCACCAGTCTGGAGTGGAGCCCTGACTCCAAATCAACTTGAACGTATTGAGAGGATTCAGAACCGTGCGTATCGGCTCATATTCCGATCGTCTTACACAACATGTGATGAAACACTTTCCCACTGTTCGCTCAAATCTTTTTGGAAGACCGCAGAAAATCCCTTTTCATTTCATTTATTGAAAAGGCTTTAACCCTTACCATGCCCTAACAGTCCTAAATCCTCCCAATTGTGAGGGATTCGATCTATCAATTGATCAATGATGGTTTATTAAAAGACCCACCTTTAGCGACAAAAGGCCGCATTTCTGGTGAATTTACAGCATCAAGACATTAAAAAAAGGTAAATAAAACATAACCTCATACCGTTAAAAACGAATGAAGAAAGCCTTCTTAATAAAATTATTTATAAATTTACATGCATAAATAGGGGCTTTCAAAGGACATAAAAGGAAAAAGAGTGAAACAGTTATGCGTTTAGGAATGTGTTTATGTGCTAAGCAGATTTTAAAAAGCTGAACATGTACCGCGGAAATGCGTTTAGTATTTAAACGCATTCCTTAACATATTTCAGTAAACATGTCATGGGTTAAATGTGTTGAAAAAGTGGGTTCAAAAAGTGTTTAAACTCTAAACGTTGTTTTTACACTGTTACTTCCTGTTAACAGGATAATTTTAATACAATGATGGGACACACAAATTCAAAGGAGATTAATAGATATTCTAAGTTATATTTTGCTCAACCAAATCTAACTTATAAAAGGCATGCTGTCGGATGTCCAGAAAACGTGTATATAAATGAACGCAGTTGCCCATCATCATTCTGACACCGGCGACAACGGATAGGGCTGCGATTTATCCAATGGCGCCAGAACGCCGAGTTTTGTCTCGAGTGATCTCGTGAAACACACGAAGGCCTATTAAGTAAGCAATTCAGGCCTACATTGGATGCCATGGGGTTATCAAAATAAATTCATTCTAATATGGAACTGGCGTCGTTCAAATGCTCCATAAACTGATTTGACTGAGAATAGGAAGTCGAGACGAATTGGTTTAACACACGACGCAGAGACGACTTTGAAACAGAGCCGTGTCGGGTGCGGCTGTGAACTGCTTGCTTTCTAATATGGGACCCCCCAGGTATTGCTCACATTTGTATGCGATGAGCGACGCGAGATGATGATGCGAAGAGCACCTTCTCAAGTACAGAGCAGTGAGTTGGGTGGGGCTTAGGCCTCAGTTTATTAAAAAAAGGAGTTCAACGAAATTAAATGCTCTCTGCAGTCAGTAGCAGCAAAACAAGAGAGAGGTGGCAATACTTTCTTACCAACACATCAGTTTGACAATCCCAATGTAGAGATTGCTGCTGAGTATAGACAGGATTGAGAGGCCAAAACATCGAGGGGGAAAATGGCTTGCTGATGAAATTGTAAAGTCATGTTGTAGTCAACTCCCCTCAGTGCACACACAGTGTCATTCAGCCATGGACTGTCTTGAAAGAACAGTAATACCAAGAATTCGGAACTCACGCAAAACTGTCAAAGACTTGTTCAGGTCAAATATGGCTTGTAGCGATTTTGCACCACTGGGGAATTGGGTACAACCAAGACTATATAAAAGTATTACAAATTTAAATAAAATAACTGATCCCCATGTTGTTGTTGTTGTTGTTGTTTTCTTTTGAGAATATTCTAAATGCCTAATTTGTGTATTCGGCACGAACAAGCAAACTATTCAGTCTCACTGGTCGTGTCTATATCACGTCTGAGGATTGTACGCTGAGACAGCATCCTTTCACTCTGTGCTAATACGAAATAACCCACGGCAAATTAGCAATTAGCCAGGCTTTGCCTGGGTAAGATTAATTCTAAAGTGCTGACACCATCCAAAGGCGCAACACTGACTGAGTACCTTGAGCATCACAAGTTCACATCGTCATCTGTCTTTGGATGCCGTGTTGTCAACAACCCCGTTTGATAAAGTCGGTTTAAACTTGTTCCTGACACCACCGTCAAGATGCCGGTACAAGAGTTCGTTTGTACTTTTCCAGTTCCTTTTTTAGTTCATGAAAGAGACATTTATGTGCACTTACGTGACTGAAACACGCTGATATTGACTTGTAGCTCTTGAAACAATCTGATATTGACTTTTAACTCTTGAAACACGCTGATATTGACTTTTAACTCTTGAAACACGCTGATATTGACTTTTAACTCTAGAAACACGCTGCTATTGACTTTTAACTCTTGACTGATCAGCTAGTTGAGTGGTGACGTCACTCTTTCGTTTTCCCTTTTCCTAGATTTTGCCAATGTTTCAGCCACTTTAACAGTCAGCTGTGAAGAGTACGAGAAGAGGATCGGCTGCAACGTGGAACGTCTGTGTTCGTGTGATGAACTCTGTGAAACGCTGAATGATTGCTGCCAGGCCAGTTATCGCGATCACGTTACCAAACATGGCGTAGTTGGGTCGACTAGTGCGACTGGTGAGAGTAATCAATCGCTTATCGCGAGGGACACTCCAAGAACTGGCGCCTATCACGTGTGCGTGGAACTCCCGTCGACATTGACGGGGTTCAAGAAAAACGGCTTGTTATTCCACAATGAGTACATGCTGCCGCAAGGATATTGGATGGTTGGTAGGTGTCCGCCATCTTGGAAAGACCTAGATATCAGACATCTCTGCGAAGCTCCAGACGATGAGTCCGACCTTATGCTTCTACTCCCTGTAGTGGCGTCCAACGACCCCTCGACGTCATTTCGTAACATTTACTGCGCTGTTTGTCATGGGGTTCCAGTATCACAGATGAGAACTTGGAGAATACAATCGAATGTCTCTCTGGCGTCTCTAAAAGGTGCAAATGATTCAGAAGAAATTCTTCAAGCTGTAGATTCCTTAAAAGTCTTCAACACGAGAAACATTCAGTTCAAACATGACTTTGAAAAATTACGAAGTTGCGTTGCCCATGAAATCGACAATTGTCCACTGGACTTTGGAGATGACGGCATAAAAAGAGCGTGCCGATCCCACACGATGGCCGTGGTGCATCCTGTTACTCACGTGAGATACAGAAACTGGTACTGCGCACTTTGTAACAATGCTCTACACGTCACAATGTGTCATTTATTCAAGCTTGGCCCGCACAAGGTCTGGTCCCCCACGCTGACTGCACTGGTGGACTTCCAGGGAAACAGAGTTTCAATCAGAGATATCGCTGGTGCTGACAGCAGACCGACGCACGTTGAAAATACGTGCGGGAGAAACGAGTTTCTGGACCCGTTTACATTGCGCTGCCGAGCTTTGATGAGCTCGGGAGGGTGGGAGCGAGAAATCCCTTCTGAACCAACCATTATCCAAAGCGAATGTGTCCAGCCAGGTCATGTAGACGTGGAGATAGACATGTATTTTGGCCAAAATTCCACCTCTACTCCATGCGAGTTATGGGGAGAATGCCTCGGCGTACACGATTCATCCGTCTGGTCAACGGAATGGTGCAAATCGCAGGAACTCCATGAAGAGCGTAGCGGCCTTTTTCCTGTGCGCGTTCATCTTACCGTTAATTCGACAATACAAGCACTGGACAAGATCTTGAACGAAAACCCACAAGTGACACAAAAGAGACAGTGTCCTTCTACGGCTTCCGTAATGAAAGTGGTCTTGAGAAAGGGATGTATCTCACCCACAGGATCAAGATGTATGGATTACGACACGACAAATGAAAGTAGTGTTTATTTGGCGGCTTGGAACAATTCCGAGAGTCTGTACTTGCGAGATTTCAACGGCCTGCTATCGCTGCAAGATTCTTTGTACCAAGTAACTTACACCTGGAGCAATGGTAACACCCCCGACAGAGCTCACAGTGTATCTGCATGCGGAGATTTCGTTCATTTCAACTGCTCGTTGATCCAAATAAACTCGAGTACTTTTTCTCAACTTTTGACTGATAATCAGAAGCCTTTGGCAGATGATGGAAACCACATTAGTTTGGAAAGTGGTGGGGATTTGGTATGTTACTATCTCCTTTCTCCCCCCTATTTTCCACAACCTGGAGTTTTTGGAGGCCACGCAATATTCATAGTTACGGTAATTGGTTTTCTCATATCCATGGTTGCCCTCGTTGCTAGTTTCGTCACGTACTTGGTGTTCCCAAGTCTTCGCAACTTACCAGGACGGTGCGTCATGTCACTTATTGCCGCCGTCTTCTCGGCCCAGTTGTTGCTGTTGATTACGGGCGATGACGTTGCTCGATCGGTCAGCAAAGCTTCTTGTACCCTACTCGCAGTTTTACTGCACTACACGTGCTTGTCTACTTTCAGCTGGACCAACGCTTTGGCGTTCTACTTGGCTCGCACCCTGGGGCCTGGGGCTAAACCTGCAGCGGCTAGCCAGCTTCGGAACTCTTTCATGTACTTCAGTTTCTTCGGATGGGGAGCACCATTTATCATCGTCCTCACATGCATCATCCTTCATTTCGTCTCTCTTTACGGCACCTACGGTGTCTCGGAAGAGTATGGAGGTATAAGGTCTTGCAGTTTCACTGACAGAATTATGGAGATAGCGGCCTTCGTTGCTCCAGTCGGCATCTCGCTGCTAACAAATTTTGGATTCTTTCTGGCGATATTAGTAGGCTTCACTTTCAGAAGGGCGCCCTCTACTAATTTGTGTTCCAAAGAGGCACGCACGAGTCGAATGCGGAGGGATGCCTTCATTTCAATTAAGGTAAGAATGTGTCTATACAGCGGGAGAGGGGGGGGCAGCGGATGTCATTTTCCCGCCTCTCCCCATTTAAATCTAGAAATGAGCACAGGCTATGTACAAAAAAATTCTTTATTTGCTTTTAGTTCCCCCTTGAAAAAGTGTACTCCCCCACTGCCCCCCAAAAATTCACCCTCACTTACATCACTGGACCTACTTTTTAAAGGCCCCAATTTAAAGGGCTCGTATTGTTTTACCTCAGATTGGATTTCTCCTGGCATTCACCTGGATCTTTGGCTTTCTGGCAAGTGCATTCAAAAGCGACGTCATAGTGTATATCTTCTGCATCATGACATCTCTCCAAGGAGTCTACATCTTCCTGGCATTTACCTTCACCAAGCAAGTGAAGGCCCTGTGGAGAGAGAAACTTGGTCTCGTGACGGCACGATCAACCACCCAGAAAAAAACACAGCGAAAATACTTCAAGAAGCCGAAGACGGTAGTGTCTTCAACCGCAGAGAAGAAAGCTGTGTGTCGTAAGCACTCACCATCAGAGCAGCAGACTGCAGATACTGCACATACTTGCACGGCGAAAAATACAGATATGGTCTAGCCTCCAATCTTCTTTCGGACTCGTGTGTAGCTCTATACTGTGCAAACTCATGAATTGACAAATCAAGTCACTATCACTAGGCCTGTAAAGAGCAATCCACCAATTCAAGCCCAATAGATAACAGTGCAAAACCAGCATTGCTCAGGGCTCAGTAACATGCACGCCAAAATTCATGGGGTTTCTGAAACAAAAATGTAGTTTTGATTTGTCCTTCCTTTTTCAATTTCTTTTCACTGTTTTGTGGGTTAGGCCTCACCAATTATTTCTTTAAATTATTTACACACAACAAAATCATCTTTCAAATGGCTCCCCTCTACATCCGGGGGCATTTAGAGCCCTTTTCAGTTATCATTTATTCTGACCTCGGAAGCCTTAACAACTGGGGAATTGATGATCCAGGCTATATGCATTACTCTCACCGTTTTGGGGGCCAAATAATCTCCTTCTTCAAAAGAAACTGTGAGTGAACTTTTCATGCTAATGAGCTGGCCAGAAATGGTGACTTGCTTTAGTGGGCTGAACTCCTAATTAGTGTTTATCTGTAAGGCCATGGATTCCAATAGCAGGGGCAACCAAAGATTGTCGTGTAGCGCCGCTACGCACCTACTCTCGCTACGCAGCGCTATAAGATCTTTGGTGGCAACCGTCCACGGCCATAAAATTTGAATGAATGGCTTCTGACCACACATGCCCAGCCTTTGTATACACAAAATATAATCCAACCACCACAATGCTTCTGATTTATGCAATGCATGTATTTATCAACATTCACAAGGTCATTGTAAGTTCATCTGTGAGACGGTTTATATATCAAAATTGTCTTATAAAATGTCAGATATATCAAGTTTGTCCCGTTACACCATATTTTTACTCGTAAATTATAGATTAACAAACAGAAGTAATCAGCGGTCAACGACCTAAATTACAGTTTTCTTATACTAGGCCTACTCTTCAGTATTTTTCTCTTCTTGTACTTGGCCGAACGGTCGGAATCTAGAGCATGATGAAACAAAATGTTAATTTGGAATTATTGTAAATGTGTCTTGGAAATTGGACATTGTGTTTAATCGCTCGTTTGTACATTTTTGCTGGTGGGATGCATTAACGTGATCTATCAACGTTTTTCTTATTTACATGCATGATTACTTACATGATGAGTGTTCTTTCAGATATGACATATTTTTTATCTCAATATTTTGGTTACATTGTCAATAGTTATCTTACCATTTGTAATAATGTCACTTTTAATACCAAATTTCAGTAACTACATCAACTTTTAATCTTTCAAATCTTTTACAATTAGTAGGCTTAATTTAAAACAAACTGAAAATACAGACTTATATATTTTACTAGCTTCAAAACCGACTCAGCTTTCGTGTACTTAACATGACTCTCTCATGTTATTCGTATTTGAAATGATTAACTTGCACATTGCACAGCAATTATAATAAATGTTGCAGAGAAAGGCACTGACTTGTATTTTGGTTACAAAAAAATGCAGTTCTCTGGAGGCCTCTTAATTCATGATAACATTTGGCCAGTTTCCCTTTTGCGGGGGGGGGCGCGTTGTATGCTGCTTGTTGTCTTTTTGTTTTGTCTCTCATTTAGTCCTGGTTATAAAAAATATTTTTTGTACAGTTATCTTTAAAACGTGCTGATAGTATAGCTACTTAGAAAATTTAACGTAGCCTTTGGGTAGTGACGCTTTTCTTCTCACTATGTCCAAGTTCATATAATGGTCATTTTCTGTTCTCTCAACATCGTTGTTGTCCCTTATTCTGCATTCCTCATAGACATTCTGCTGAGAGGTATGTTGGATCTCGAAACCCAGAAATCGGCTTGCCGGGTGGCCCAGTGTCGACCCGGTTCTCTCACTGTCAGAATGTTCTAAACCCTGTGCTCCCGTGGCAGCCATCTCGTTGTGGGAATCTGACGATCTCAGATCCCCAGGAGAGCCGGGAGGCCATTCGCTCTCTGTTGCCACTGGTCTTCTGCCATTTGAAGTCATTACCTCTTCGTAAAAGTTCTCGTCCTGTCCGAAACGATGCAGACGATCGTCGTCGCTGCATTGCACAGGATTTGACAGCTGGGGCCTACTGGGTCTCCCTCTGATGTGGATTGCCTCGAGGTGTCCCCCAAGCCCCTCCGGACTTGCCATCTCATCCTGGACGATATTCGCTGCTCCCAACAGCCTACATTCGAGGAGCATATCATGCAGGTGCTCGAGTGTTGCTGATCGAGAAAAGATGACATTTAGCAACACCGCCGAAGGAAATGGCCACTTCTCGAACGTACGACCTTCTGACTGGCCGAAGAATAAGTCAGCAAGTAGTTTCCATCGTCTCTCAACTTCGAGATAGTTGCATAATTCTTGGAACCCCGATGTGGACATGGGATTTGGGAACCTGTTGATTTGTGTCTCAGAGCGCATTTCGCCGTTGAACTGTAAAAAATATAAAATTAGCAACTTATCTCAAATCTCGTCGTAGCAAAGGCATGTTAAATTTAAGATTCCATAAATCAGTTGGCATTTTCACAAACCAAGCAAAGCCTCGACTGGGGTCTAGGTCAAATTGGACAGTGGGTTTAGATCAGATTAATCCAAGGCGTCTATGAATTGTGGCTTCGTTCATGGGCATCGCTCATAATTAAACAAAAAGGTGGGTTGTACAGATAGGCGAGGCTCAACAAGTGAACGAGTCCATCTGGAATTATAATAATGTCGATTTCACAACGTTCGCGTCTGGCTCAATCCTTTTAACTTTGTTTGCCTTTTGAATCCCTTTTGTTCATTCAAATTTTAGAAGCATGAATCTAAGTGAACTCCTTTATAAGCTCCGACTGATGAAACAGGGCAGAGCTGTCGTCGGACTCAGCGACATATCCAGAAGAGGGGCAGGCGGCAAGTTTCCATCCTGGAGACAGGTTGTCGATTCAAAAACGAATAAGGAACTGAAAATACCAGAACTCTAGAAAAGGTAATACCGCACCAGACCTTGGGGTGAGGATTCTTTTAAGGGTGAAAAAAGTCATTTGTAGGGGGGGGCATTTTGCCCCCTGGATACACGACCTGGTTACACCACTGGTCAAACCTATCACAGGTCAGTTAAAGTTATGGTCACAAGTAACGGAGCAAGGTCAGTGACGAATTAAAGTAGATGACGTAGTAGCAGTTCTTGTAAACAGCGTGAGACTTGATTTTGAGACTGGACGATTTATTCCCTTTGATTAGTGAGAACTTGCGAGAGACTCCTTGCAATAATGTTCTAAGGCCTTGGAATTCGTTAACAATGTTTCTGGTCCTTATTTTGTTTGAATTGGTTTCATTTTTTAAGAGACCTGGAAGCCACGTGACTATGACGTGTTCCACTGGGGTTTGCACTGTGTGACAGATGACTTACTATGTCAACAACAGCTCGGATGGTCTGAAATAGATTTCTATGCGCCCGTTGTCCGATGCAGAAATCGCACTGTAGCGGGTGAATTCCGCCCTCACCGCCCAGACTATGTAACTTCAGGTTGAAAGTTACAGACACATCTACGCGTCCCTCGGGATCGGGCTGGAAGTTCTCGTAAGGAATTGTCTGTAATTAAATGGAATTACATAAAGATATTATTGAAGAAAATATCTATTGCAGGCTTACACTCATACGCTTGATGCTTAATCTGCCTGGAAATGCACAATGTGTAAGCGTTGTTTAAGTTACTTTAGCAACTGTCTTTTGCTTGTATTCATTTAAACGCTTCCATAAAATTAGGGGACCAGATTCGCACATTCAGAACGTAACGTGTCACAATGTTACAAGAAATGCCAGTGCATTTACGGATAACGCAAGGAAAATGTTTTATTCGTCTGGCAATAGGTTCTTTATAAATGATTCTCACTTCTTTGCCAATTTGTCATCTGAGAGGGATTACAACTGTTGTCAGATGCCGAGTACATATTTGCGACGCTTTGTGTCTTTGACCGCTGATCACAGATGTACATGTGGACTCACATGTATATTGTAAGGTTCCCCTCAGTATCTTACCTGATCCATTGGATCTGGTTCCCATAACTCGAAATTCAGTCCACGGATCTGAACCACAACGTCTAAGCCTCGTTGCCGGCGACCAGGTCCTTCACTGGTAGTTCGCAGGAAGAGTGTGCACTTTCGGTCTATGACCTTGCTGTCCGCCTCTGCCTCCTCTACTTGCTGCAGGACGGTATAAGATTTAACAACGAGTTTCCTCCAAATCTGTTATGTTCTACAATTTTTAATTAAGCTGTTTATGCTGTCGTTAACAGGTGACATTTTAAGATATACACGGTCCTTTTTATACCCGGAAACACAGAACAATATGCCACAGTATTAATATTCTTGGCTGTCTCTTCAAGTTTATGACACTATTGAACAAAATTTTTGGAAAATAAAGATGTCAGAGAACCATTATCGTGGAGCTGTTAATCACATAAAGTGTGAACACAAAATTGTTGTCTAGTTCCAAACAAAAGTAACAAGCGATGTCAATGGCGGGTTCCAATTATCAGATCTTTGCTCAGCTCGTAAATTTGACACGTAGTTTATTATCTTCTAAATGGCTATATTAAATAAACTTAATCAATTGCGCTTGCCAAGTACTAACCTGTGTCGTTTCTTGTGACCTATCCCAAATGCGAACTCTGAGTTGTAGGTGACCTGACCTTGTCAGTCGGTTGCTGGGTAGGAACACACCCACTCTGAGTGGTAGGCATTCGATACCTTGAGTCGTCCCACTTTCCCCGGATGCACCGCGGAGTGGCTTGGGTTGCACAACCAGCCCAAAACCTGTGAAGTGATCAACAACCATCGTACACATCTGGTCTTTTACTGTAACCAAGGACTCATGAGGGCTCTCAGAAATGTCTTCCCAAGGTGCGTCAAGAGAGTCTTTGGTGCGCACTCCCCTCACTTCCCATGCCGACGAGTCTTCAAGGTGTACGGGGAAAGTGAGCATGACAGGTTTCTTGAACTTCAGACCAGAAGTTCCACAGTGGACGAGGGGGCTAGCGAAGCCATCAATCCCGGTCGGTGAGAGCTCCAAGCTACGCTGAACATGTATATACACCATCCGCCGGGCCTCGAGAGCACCAGGCGGGATATCGAGGGTCACCCCGTGATATTGAAGCTGCAGTCGACCGCCGTTGCTGTCTAGAAGTCGCGCCGTAAAGTCAGCGTTGGTTACAGCCACTGTAGATGAGTTGTGGCTGTCGGAGGTTGTGAGCTTCTCCCAGGCTTCATCAAGAAGAACTTGGATCTCAGGGAGTTCGCGGGATCTAGGTAGACAGTTGTCCTGAGATGTGCGTAAAGTAATAGACTTGAGCGAAGTGCGTGGTGCAGGTTTCGGAGGCTTTTGCGTTTTGGAAGTGGCTGGTATGTACTTAGAGAGTGAGGCAGTTGTCGTTGAGTATCGGGCATCTTCGTCGTTGGACGTGTATTTATTGATGGAATTCGACTGCAAAAAAGAACACAACAAAACGGGAAAATATTTAAATATAGATGTACGTCCCGACTGAATAATGATTTGAGTATCAGCCTCCTGGCGGTGTCGCATACTGTGAACTGCAAATGATGTCCTTTGTTTTCAATTATTCCTCTCTTACTTTGTGATGTAGGCCTGTACCCAATTGTAATTTATGACCTCAGTTTACACCTGCAGTTTGGTGGTTGTTGTTGTTTATTTATTTGTTTGTTTTGTTTCTGCAACAAGATTAAAATCGCCAGTACCATGCACGTATTTATTATACGAAAGCCGGATAGTGCTAAGGGATAGCATGCGACCTTCTTTTTTGAAGAGCACATGTACATTTCTTTTTGACACCATTATCTAACGGCCACCATTTAATAAAGTGGCGGCCGCTGTAGACGGTAAATCTGTCCCCCAGTAAAACTGTTGGGGGAAAGATTTTTCGAAGTAAAAGTTTCCCCCCTGACCCGGTAACTCTGTCCTCCTCGTTTTCCCACACAGAAGTTGTTATTTTCGTGTCAGATTGCTGAATAAAGTCCAGATGATACAGTTAGATTTTTAAGCCTTCATCAAGTTGTGTGGGGGGGGAGGTAGGCCTATGCGAATTAAAATAAACCAATCTATGTTTGTGCAAGAAATCGGACGGGGGCAGTCCGTATTCTGCAGCCTTCTCGCACGCGTAGTAATTCTCAGTCTGTAGGCATGGCTCGGTGTAGTCTTGGTCTAGACGTTGTGCTTTTGATACGCACTAGTTGTGGTGCATGGCTCCGGGTACATGGGGGGGGGGCAACTATTCCGTTGGGCAGGCCGGGACAAAATTTATCTGTCCCCCAGGGGTGCAAACTGGTAAAAGTGTCCGGGGGCACATTTATCAGGGGGACATATGCTTTACTGTTTGCACTCCATCTTATTATCTGACGGCCGCCACATAATACGTATAATAAGTGGCGCCCGCCAGAGGATGGTGTGAAAAAATATATATATTTTTATACACGAGTGGTCCTAAAATGTGCGTGAGCAATCCCTTGGCACGATCCGGCTTCCATATACGAAGCGAAGTTACTGGTTACATAATTTCAAGACAGTGTGAAAAGTTCTTGAGTGCATGATCACTTTTCAGTATACATGTACATGGATCTGTAAGATTCTGGATGCGTCTTCTTTTGGGGAGGTTGATATCAAGCGTGGCTTGGGCTATAATTTCCATTCAATGGGCAATCGCATTCTTTCAAGCGCGCTAGGAGATTCACTGACCGGTGTAATGCTGCTGTAAGACGATTGCTTTTTCGATAACAAGCCTCTACTGTTAGCCTTCCCTTCGTCAAGAGATGAGTTTAAGGACAGGTTGCTGTTGGTGCACAGATCATTAGAATCAAACGATGGACAGATTACGTCTTCGTAGATGCCATCGTCGTAGATGACATCATCGTAGATGCATTGACCGGCCTCTGCGTCTTCGGACAAACTCTCCAGCTTGGGTTGGATCTTGCATGAGACTTTGTGATTGTGCTCGGGTGTCCGTCTTTCTGGGGTTCTCTTTTGATGGAGGTGGGGGGATTGGGGCAGGGAAAGTGCTTCGTAGGAAGATCGTCCAGGGATCCTAACGATCGCCTGTCTCTTTTCTTGCTTGTGTGTGTCTTCATCATTAGTGTATTCCAAATTGCAAGCAGTCTCATACAAGTGTTCTCCGTTTGCCTGAGGAAGTTCCTTGCTAGACTCAAATGCCAGGTATTCATTGGGGCTCGGCACCGCAGTTGGTTGGTTTTTCGTCTTCTTGCGGTGACTTATTTTACCCAAGATTCTCCCTTTATTTCGTTTGGTGGTTTCGAGCGGTACTTGTTTCTTGGAGTCTTCGAGGGTCTGGCGGTATTTGCACCGCATGCTTGGATCCTTGCGAGCTCTTTCATCTACATCACATTTGAGATCTTTTGGCTTGGAGAATATTCCTTGCCCAGAAGAGATGTAGGAGAAAGGCTTAAGTTCCCCGCTGTTCATGGAGACGAGCAGAGCCTGTGATCTCATGCAGAAATCTTGCTGAACGCCTGGAAAAATAGGGAAAATATAAGCATTTCAATTCGAAAGTGTTCACAATACTTGGACTTTTCCGTTTTGTAAAGTACTGTGCTTTGAAATGTAACCTTATTTCAAAACCAGAAATCTTTTAAGAGCTACTTGAGGGAAATTGTCTAAACTTATGAACATTTTAGTCGAGGAAAACTTTCAGTTAGGATATCAAACCGACTATAACTGCGCTGTAAAACTTCAAGTACAAACAAATCAACTCTGAAGCATGTTTTGATTTTGAAAAGGTTATACCAATTGTTTGAAGGATATCTTCAGCGAACCCCCAAAAATAACAAACAAAACAAAATCAAGTCTCTACAAGCTCAGAGAGCAAAACGCACAGAGTACGAAAGACATGAAGGGATAGATAAAAACAAATTGGAAATACTAAAGCCCAGTTCGACAGAAACCAAACATAAGCAAGGCAAGAAGATTAAAGTTCAGTTTTTTCTCCCCAGGCTACCAACTGGAAACTGTAGCTGCATAGCTTCAAACAAGACTTTGGCAAAAACTTCGACAATGGAATTTTTCTGAGTTGCGCTAGAAAAAAACCCCTGTTTTGATATCGCTTTCGCAACACGGAAATTCTTTAAACACGTCAACAACAATAATTCATACCCAAGGTAAAATAAGTGTTATTCACCAGGGTCGCTTTCAGTTTTGAACACGCAAACATGGAGACGACTGTGCCCAAATTCCTCTTTACTTTAGGGGAATAACAACAACGCTATTAATAAATATGCACATAACATCCAACGGCAGCTAATCGTGCACAGGATCATACCTATATGTATACTTTGAAGAATTGAAATGTGTTGTTTCATTAAACTATTTCTCTAGCGGATGGAGGCAGGGGGCACCGTCACGCCCCTCCCCTAGCAAACTATTCCCTTTTGTTTAATTAATGCGAACAAAAATTAGATTTAGGGACATTTCTTACTCCCTCTCCTTCGCAAAAGTTTGTGAAAAGCCCCAAAATATAGCATATCCACTCAAAAAGGCCACCGGTACATGAAACAAATGTCATAAATTTCTCCCCAAAGTGACAATTTTGAGCCCCTCCCCCTAAAAGTTGGTTTTGAATCAACCATTGAGCGACTTTGCGGGTTGTAAGTTTCCATAATCTCGTAACATATACCAGCAAATGGTGCATTTACTATCTCTCACGGCAGGGGCGTAGCCACGGGGGGGGGGGCCTTGGGGGCACGTGTCCCCGTCCCCGCAATTCCTTGTGCCTCCCACTAAAAAACGAGATAAAATCATACTTTGCAAAAATGAAACAGTTCTGTGGCAAATTTATTTAATGGATGAATACAAAAGCTTCATTGCTCCCAAAAAACCGCACCACTGAAAGCTATGGTGCCCCCATGCTGGTGCCCCCTTGTGCCCCACTAGTAAAGTCCTTACTACGCCAATGTGTCACGGAGTGAACTTTCTTCTCTTGAGTGGTCATGACAGGGGCGGACGTAGACATTTTAAAGGGGGGAGGTGCTCAGGCCTATCAGATTTTTTTTGCAATGTTACAAAGTGCACATAGATACATTAAATTGTTACTAATGAGCTCAGAAATAATAACTCCTGGTGGATGTCATCTTTAATAATAATATTTTAATTTGTTTTTGCTTTTTTTTAAAGTTTTTTTTTTTAGTTTTTGTGTCTGATGGGTGGTCAGCCCCCAACCCCCTCTGGATCCGCGCCTGCATGATTGATTCCAACTAACAAATACTGTGTCTTTTGTATTAGTGCATTTTCCCCCTTTGTTTTTTTCCCAGACGCCTGCTGTGCACATGTAAAGCAGGCGGCAGCATTCGCTCATTGTGTAAGCCCTGCTTTGAAAATCTTTGAAATCGTCACACACTTTGTGAAAACACACATG
This sequence comes from Acanthaster planci, assembly GCF_001949145.1. The sequence continues at coordinate 215,595 of NW_019091417.1, forward strand.
GCCTTTTTCCATGCTGTCTTTAAACTTCTCATTCTACACGATTAAGCTTTGCCCTGTTACTAGTTAATGTATATAGATTTGTTTTTATCTCTTAATCAAATGGACTCACCTATAGAGGACAGGGAGTTCCTACCAGCAATGCAGCACAACAGATTGTGTGCGACCAGTAGGCTACCGCAGTCAACAACGGATCCCTGTTAAATAGCCGATTCCACCTACAACTCAACACTCTTTTCGCTAGAATTGTTGGGACTTTTCATTACTTCCTCAAGTTACGCAAAATTTGACTACTGGGCTCTGTTGAATGGATTGGCCTTTCCCGAGCGATGATCTACTTCTATTTTTAACTGGGTGATCATGCCGTACTTGCAGACACTTTGTTTGCTTTCATCTTACTATTGTGAAGTATAGCTGCGCATGCTCGTAGCACGGCATGCTCTGACAACTGTTAAACTGCACATGGGTAACTTGAATGCTTTATTAATCGACATTTCCGGTACGACACTGTCCAAATTCTTCTCACTAGACGCACACGTGTAAGCAAGTTTTGAAAAAGTTTTCCTACGGGAAATAACGGAACTGTCAAGATTAATACATAGCTGAGAGGTAAAAAAGTGATAAAATCCTGTTTATTACTGTTTGTTGGCTGAGTGGCGAATGCAGGTACGTTCGACGCTGAGAAAAGTTACTAAGTCAAATGATCCTGTAAAACCAGGAAATTTGTGAATTTAAATTTTTAAAATTATTGATTGCAGGCGAGAGCACTGTTTAGATTTCACATTTTCAGGAATATGCTCCTTTCACTACCACTACCACTCAATATCACTCCCCGCGCCGCCCCGCCTCCATGACATCAAATTCTGCTCCTGTTGCTTGCCTGCATACTTGATCGGGCACGCTGTCTCGTTTTAATTTTGCTGTGTGCTCGCACGCCTGTGGGTCCACCCTTCTTTTTATATCATTGGCACAGTTCGTGTGGTACACTTCACTTGACTGAGCGCCCTAGTCCATAAGGGTCTGTCGGGCTACACGTGGCAAAAAATGTGACAGAGGAGTACCCCATACATGTCCAAACCCTATAGACATTCGGGACTGTTGTTACTGATACACCCCCCCCATGCCTGAAAAGAATTCCTGAGATTCCTGGTCATAATAATGACCAACACAAAGGGGGGGGGGTCTCTCCGTCCCATATCTTTTTTTCAAATATCCTCAGATGGAGCCAAAGCCGGGCCGGCTCATGTTTTTCACAGTCCTACACGGTCCTTTTGTACGGAGTCGTATAAGGGCCACTTACAAAAATACTTTTTCGAGATACTTTTTCGCCGCGGCGAGTTACTATCTCGCCGTGGCGACTTAGTATCTCGCCGCAACGAGTTAGCTAAAACTAGCTCAAAACTCGCTGCATATTAAGACTCAGTCTATATGCCAGACCCAATGATTCTGACTACCGGCACTCTTCCAATCAAGGGTCCTGTATCACTCATTGTCCACGTGACCAGCATTCCCCTAGATTTCCAGGAATAGTCGAACTATTCCGAACTTATCCTGTCAAAATTAAATTCAGTTTAACGTTAACACTTTAATGCTCCTCAAAATTGTAAAAAAAATGTTACAAAGATTAAAATGAACAAAATTGGTGGCCAGAATGAGTAAAGGGAGTATAAAAAGACCATTCGGATTGTATCGGTAATATTCGGGTATTTCCGGCCGTGTCTGTACCAAGAGTTTGTGAACTGTCTGGGTTATATCGGTCGGAGTACTCCCCAATTACGAAGCAGAACTAGGATCGAAAAGATTGGAACGTGTTTTGATAATTGGAAAGCATTTTTTAAATTAACATGTTTTAAAGTGAATGCCATTTTAAAAAATGTTGTAATTTAGAAATTTGGAAGAGAGTTTTCCAAAGCAGAACAAAATTTTAAGGATCTAATACATTTTTTCTAGACTAGAATGAAGTTTTTAAAAGTGGATGAATTTTCATTGACGCAGCCTATTTTCTAGGTTCCAAGGAATTTTAAAAAAGAATGTAAATTTTTACAAAGCCCAAAAATTAAGAAGACTGAAACTAATGTTTAAGTCCAAACTTTTTCAGATTGAAATAAAATATTTTGTACAGAATAGACTGAACATATTTTGAAAATGGGAAGACTTTTTTTTAGCGTAAAGCAGCTATTCGGTGCACGTATTTACACAAAATCTTATGCCATCCTAAATGAGAGAGCATCCAAATTTATTAGCAACAACGATAAAAAGCAACTTGTGAAAACTTCGTTAAAACAATCTTGGCAAAACATGCTTCACTTTTTCAAAAAATACACTTGAAGCACTTTGAGGCGTTCACAGAATACAGAATATGAGATTTCTATATAATACATAAGCCGTTGTTTTGTAGAAAAACAATGTCTAAATTTCGACAAATGTTCACATTGTAAATTTTCTGTTCTATTTTTAAAGAATTTCGAAATTACTTTAAAATTCATTCAATCCTAGAGGTTACGTTGCGTATATAAAAATCCATTCGCTCTTTAAAAATTCACTCGATTTGGAATCTAAAAAAAGAAATGAGATCCTTATGAATTTGTTGGGTTTTGAAAAATTTATACTAAACCTCTAAAATACGAGCTCTTTAAAAATGACATTCGCTTAAAACACATTAAATTTAAAACTAACATTCAATCAATTTAACAAAAACATATTTCAATTTTTTGACCCTAAATCTACTTTGCAGTGGATGGTGTACTCCGACCGGTATAACACGGACAGTTCAAAAAATTCTTGGCACAGTCGAGGCTGGAAACGCCCGAATATTAACGATACCATCCGAATGGTTTCCCCGCCCCCTTCCATTTGGCTACCAATTTTAATCTTTGTAGCAATATTACTTTTTACAGTTTTGAGACGCATTAAAGAAAAAGTGTTGACGTTAAACTGAATTTAACATGGACAGGATAGGTTCGGAATTATTCGACTTTTCCCGGAAATCTGGGGGAATGCTGGTCACGTGGACATTGGGTGATACAGGACCCTTGATAAGAAAAGTAGTCGGAATCATTGGGTCTGGTATCCAAACTGAGTCTTAATATTCAGCGAGTTGAACTAGTTTTAACTAACTCAACGCAACAAGAAAGTAACTCGCCGCGGTGATATACCGGGGTAGTAAGTCGCCGCGATAAGATAGTAACTCGCCGCTGCGAGATATTAAGTCGCCTCGGCGAGATAGTAACTCGCCGCGGCGAGATAGTATCTCGAAAAAAATTTGCAAGTGGCCCTTAGACGCTTCCGTTCATTGGTACCCCTCTTGCAGCTTGCCGGGGGAAAAAGAGTATACATCTGACAACGGCCGTTTTCCAATACTCGACTTCAAGATTCAAGAAGATAATTATTATATACTCTTAAAAAATACATTGATAATTAAGGGAGCTTGGTAAATGGAAATTGACAAAATGGGTAATCTGAGGAAAATACATCAGAAATTAAAGAAACTTAGCACATTGAAATTAGCAATGTGGATGTAAATAACTTTGTACAGATGTACTTAATGAAAAGAGAACATTAAAGCTTATAAAGAAAAGCAGTCCATGTACAAATGAGAAAAGAAAAGAGCATGAGGCTGTTGAATAAGCAGAGGCTTGTAAAAACAGCCCTTAAGACAGAAGACATAACAAGAACAACACCAACAACTATGAGACAGCAAACAAGAACAAAACAAAACAAACAAACAAAAAAGAAAACACGACGGACACAACATAAAAGACATGACAATAACTTACGGCAAAAAGTTTTCGGTACAAAATTGTAATGTTCGATGACAACTAAAAGATAATAAAATAAAATAAAAGAAGGGATTATTAACGGTAAGTACAGAAGAAGATTAAAGCGATGTCACATAATGGAAAAGGAGGGCTCTTTTGTAATAGGTCTTAAAATGGCCCACAGACGACTTCGTCCTGATGTCATCGGGAATGGCATTCCATAAATAGGGACCGAAAAAGTGAAGGGTGTTCATTGAGTTGACGGTGCGAGTGAAGAGAATAAACATGTTGTTATGGGATCTAGTGGAGTAACCGTGGATTTCATTGACCAATGTGAAGTACGAAGAAAACGTACTATTATTCATGTATTTGAACAAGAAGACACCAGTGTGTATGTTGTACCTAATCGGGCAAAAAGGGGTGCACGTACGGTGGACCGAGAGTGAGACAAGGTGCAAGTACGAATCGCCCTTTTTTGAGTGATAAGCAAAGCTTTCTATTTGTTATTCGTTGTGCGTGCCCAAATGAAGTTGCAATAATTTGAATACGGAAGCATAAGAGGTTTGTACAATAATACCAAAGAGGTACTCGGAATAAAGGAATGTAATTTGGATAAGACACCGGTGTTACGAGAGACATTTTTGTTTATGGAAGAGATACGTTCTGTCCAAGAGAGGTTTTGATCGATGATAACACCCAAGAACTTCATCTCCGTCTCAGGCTTCGTCCCCGAAACCCATCCCCGATTGTGGGCCTGAAGCATTTAAATCAAATTGGATTACTGTAAGTTTTTGCTCTCTTGCATCTTATTTGATTAGACTAATTAGTGCGCTTACAGCTTTAAAGTCAGGTGGTAAGAAAAAAACAGTTGAGGCCTGAGACGCAGCCGAAGTCGAGTATTGGAAAACAGCTCCACCTGCGCGCGCCGCACACGCTTGACAGCCACAGTTGCGTAACTATCGCGGGCCCCCCTTTTGATTTCATTATAAAGTCTTCATAAATGGAGATCAGTGGAGACCCCAGCAAGGAGGTCTCCGTTGTGGATGCGGGCCTGGTCAGAGAGGTAGACTAACAGACCTTATGTCCCAGTCACGTACCAACACTCCGCACCCAGCCCTCACCTTATTTTTTGTGTGCTGGTTTGGAGATATAAGAATGAAACAGGTAAAGACCTCCTTACGTTGTCTTTTGATAGATGTCTGCTTCTGTAAAAGTAAGCTTTTTTCAAAGAAAATAAAGATCATTTTGAAGATGTTCGTTGGATCAGACTATGGCTCAATCCGATCCGACAGTTCCAGGCAGAAATCTTGATCTGATCTGAATCCAACAAAATCCTAACTTAAACAATGGCACGAACTTGATGCAAGATCATTATAGCTTGGACGGCACTTAAAAAAATCTAAACACAAATTGTCCGCGAAGTTTAGGCCGAGACTTCATCGGAGTTAGATTTAGACTTTATGTTTCTGTTTCTTGAACGGGCAAAAATAAAGCTTAGTACTTTAACCTGCAATATTCATATAAACTCAGCTGATGTAACAGAAAATAAATAACAGGACAACCCCTAACTAAAAACCGTACTTAGTTTGGGAACATAAACAAATATGCTGGATTGTGGTAGCGCCTCGCCAAACACCCTTTCTGCAGGACACAAGGGGATAAAAACTTATGTACAGCAAGGGATGATTTTGAATGAAAGAGGGTTTTAGTTTCTGTGTGCTGAGGAAAAAAAAATTCAACACAAGCCCAGACTGGAAAATGTTCACCACAAGCCTGCCCTCTGCCACGTTTAACACAAATTTACTAGCGATGGCAGGCGAGTTCAGGCATTTTTTTAAAGTCGAAAACAATTTTGTCAGATTCCGGGAAAGACGATCCATCCGATTCAATATTTTACATCATCAATCCGAATCCGATTCTAATCCTACTAAACCACGTCCAATCCGATCCGACCCGAGGTCGAATTCAGATTGGATCAGATTGCAGTGCACATTTTCTAAGTAGAAATCCTTTACACAATTAAATTAAATAATGAGTCCTTCTTCAGAATATAAGTTTTTTCAGTCGCTTCATCCACGCAAGTATAAGGGCCGCTGATGTGAAATTCTGAAGAATGCTAAAGAGTCGACGTGTTCATTGTAAAAATTTATCCTTCCTCATCCCATCAACACCATCAGCAAATTAAACATACAGGTTAGAAACGCTAAATAAAAGTGGATGTTGAGGAATGCAATTGTAATAATTTCACGAGATTTTCAGTAAGGGTAATTTTGAACCCTCTGTGCACTTTGACCCTGTAAAATAAAAGACCCTGTGTTTGCGTAGATCAGGCTTTTTTTTACTGTTTTGTATACTACTATCATCCATAGGTTTATGCTTTAACAGGGGTATTGGCTGTGTACTGTAAATCTTGAAACTATCCATTAAGTTCTCCAACGCTCACAATTTAAAAAATCCAAATATGAAAAGAAATGAAACTGTCTAACCTGCTTTTTGAATCTTTTCTTTATTTGCAAATTTACAAACAGAATCATCTTAACCCACTGCACTGAATGGAACCTCAATAAATAGTCTTTAATTAACAGCCACTTCATATTTCATTAGTCTTCTTGAGATCCAGATACTATCATTGACAATCAAACCTTCGAATGAACTCTGCTTTAGGTGTGGGACCATCGGGCTCTAGGTGATCCGGTTGCTATGAAGGATCTGATTTGCTCTCACGTGAATGGAATTTACCAGTAAATTCTGTATTTGTCCACTACGACGTATCTGATCTAAACTTATCCATGAAGATTGCTTAGAGGATGATTAAACAGCTCTAGAAGTTCTTTCGCAATACACATCCTGTAAATAAAGTGGAATTTCCCAGACTGAAATCTTTCGTGGAAAGGGGACATCAAGTACTGTCGTCACGTTGTTTGGACTAGTTCAGTCGTCATGGATGCAAAACAAACCAGTAAACCGGTGAGAATCGTGAGCAGACAGAAATGCACTGTACTTTTGTGTCACATCTGCGACATTTTTGACTAGAGACTGCGCCGTTTTTGTTTTAGAAGACCTTGATGACTTCCGGTACCCTGGACATTTGGGGTTGGGCAACGGAGACAGAGTGAACATTCGTCTGTTCGTTTGACTTAAAACTTACCTTGAATACGCTGCATTTTCTCTGCTTTTTCAGCGCAAAAAGCGTCACTGACATCTCAAAAACGTTTCGTTAATTTCACCTGGTCACAGAGGTTGGATTTTCTTAGAAATATAAGAGTTTTGTTGCAACGCTATCGCAAGAGCTCCACGGGAGCAGCACACCGCCATAGTTTTTGCCTACCATAATCAAATACAAGCCTTTTCCCTATTGGCGGGGATACTGAATAATATCATATCGCCAGCCAATTGCATTGACCGTCTCAAATCGAATTTTACTAACTTCAGCCTTTATTTTTGCAGTCTAAATTATTCTCATAGATAAATAAGGCTAAACTTTGTTGCTTTTAAATTATGGTTTTAATTAAAAATAAACACAACACTCTGGTAGCATTACATTGATTGTTTTCGACGATCAGTAATTGGATAATTCAAATACTGTCAGAGGTCTTGGACCAACGAAATATTGGAGGAAAAAAATAAAAACGCCATCAAATCACAACTCCATAACGACAATGAAACAGTTAATGACAAATCTTGTCGGTATGTATGTATGTTGCACTTTTTTTCTAATTACGTTTACATGTCGGTGTTAATATTAAAACGCGCAAATTTAAGCTGAAGCAGTTTGAATATTTGATTCTTTTACGATGAGACAAACAAACGAATCTTTGAGAATTATAAACATAAATTTAATTACACGTGTAATCACTTATTTTTCGGGAATTGTGAAAAAAATGAACATAAGTGAGCATACAAAACAGTTTATTTAATATGTGCCACGTCACTCCACTTCACATGACCTTTCTTCCGATGACCCGATGCACGTGACTAATATCTTTGTTCTGATTGGATACGGTTGTGGTAGGTAATACAACCGAATACAAAATGCTCAAAAGTAGTTTCAAAAATCTAAAATAATCGGACAGTGTTCAGTCGCAAGTACTTTTAATTAAAAGGTAAGTACACGTGTTTTTATTTGCAGTACATGTACTTGTTTAAGTTCGTGAACGCTAGTCTCACATATGCAACTCCAATAATTTACCTGAGATTTTACGTAGCATAGGCCAATAACATCCAACTTCAACGAGCTGAAATAAACTACACTTAAAATGTTTCTAAAAGTTGTTTCCAAATTCGTTGCAATCGGAATAGTGCAATCTTTGTTGAAATATACTGAATAATCAAATTGTATGGTAGCGAAATGGATTTTTTTAAACAAAACGTGTCGGCTATTTTCGTAAACCGTCTTGTCTTAGTAATAATGAATTCCTTTCTCCTGTCGTTATTTCCTACAAATTATGTTACATCTATTGCTTTTTATTTCTGTTACTTTTGAAAGAATACTTTATATCCATTCAGCAATCAACACATCACTAATGTCACACTGGATATCTCGACAGTAGTTTGGCGTTTTCGATCAACAAGGGGCACATCTCATTCTCAGCGTGGATTTGGACAAGGCTACGGGGCAATTCCACAGTTTTCCCGACCTCTTTTATAAACACCGGTATGTGCTTGCGTGCAGTATCATAAGCCATAATTTGATTTTGAAGATTTAGAAATACTAAAAGCTTCTGTAGGTCTGTTATTATGGTTGTAAAAAAAGAAAAAATAGAACTCGAACTTTATGATCTAGAGTTTTTCGCTTGTTGGGATGGGTATACGGTACAATGGTATATGAATAAATGGCTTGAACAAGAAATGGACCAGTTTGTTTCGAACTCAGATAATTAAATCAGCTCTTTTTGCAAGGCAGTTTTCACATAAAATACTGGCCTGCACATCCAGTCCCTGACAACACTTCCAGGGAATAATTTCAATCGTTTCTTCCTTCCAGGCACAGACTTACAAGTGCAGTAAACAGTTCTCTTCGAAGAACTTAACAGTTTCAGTTTTGCAGTGGTACTTGTTTCCCGTGTATAATGTTTCATTTGCCAGGCTAGTATGCAAGTCTTGCTTTCACTCCCATCATAACATAAATCAGTTACGCCTATTTTATTAGTTTTGTTTTCCTTGCTGTTTACCGCTCGACTCTTTGCATCTGTGAAAATGATTGAGTCATTCTTTCAAACAGCACCTTCACATTTTCACACGATTCTGAAATGTTCACTTTATACTGCATCGCCAGCCTCCAGTACTGCCTCGAATCCAATTTTGAAAAAAAAAATCACTTAAAAGCAGACGGAACAGCTCATTTTACGAAAACTGTAGGGCGAAATATTTTAATTGGAAATTGACTTACATGTGAATACAGGCATATTAAACTTTCTGTACGGGTGTGGATAATCATGCACATAATACTATTCGTTTCGCCTATTTTACATTAAAAAAAACCTCCCAAAATAAGGTCTTAACATGGGTTTTGCCGTGCATGTATATAAATCTAAACTAGGGTGGGCGGTTATTTGTTCAGAGTTTTCTGTTCATGACAAAGCCTTTGCGTGGGAAATTTCAAATTCACGATGTTGTGGTTAAATAAAAGGAGACAGGGCAATTAAAAAAACAAGGTATACGCACCTAGGTAGGTACAGACAAAGACTGTATAGCAACTGTTGATGCAGTGGGAGTGGTGGGCCAGCCAGGCTCTCTGTTCTCAAAATCGATGGGCACATCAACTAGACCGCTTATTAAATCCCTGCTGAATCCATTGGATGAAAGAAACCCCGTTTGAGACGCTGCGTTGATGTGGAGGACCCTCACAACATTCCATATTTTGAAGGAGATGTAGAGTAGGACGGGATGTCTTGAACTGCCACGCCTCAATCACTTTGGAGCCATGATTAACTCCATTATGAGTCAGTTGGAGCCTAGGGATCCAGTCCATACCTAAGAGCAATATTCCTGTGCCACTTCTAGTCATTTTATCTCGGTCGTCTTGTTCCTTGCTTCTGATTAATCTCCGCTGATGTACTGCATTCTTACAAATCCTCTTGCTGCACTTTTCCATCTGTTTCATTTTCCATTTAGTTTCAAGTTCGTGACAGTGAGGCTTTCTCTCACATAGATGATCGTTGCACGTTTCCTTGATGGATAACAGCAGTGGTCTACTCACAGGATCTGCAATCTTCCAGTCTGAGCTTTCTTGCCCTTTCCTATTTATCCCTCCTGACACGCAGCGCCAAGGGCCCATGGGCCAATCCAAGATTTTTCGTGGTGGCATCGCTAGTCAATTATTACATTTATTTGGCGAAGACTCTGAGTTCAGCTCCGTCAAACTCTCAAAGATCAGGCAACCGTTTCAGCACAGTGGTAGGAAAAATTCCACAGGAGACTAACTTCCTCTTTATATTGTTGCTTCATCTTGATTCCAAAATCATCTCTTAGCAACCCGCATTAAAGCTGAAGTCAAGCTCCAAAAAAGCATCTGCCTCACACACATCTTAAAGATGAATTTACTGAACAAAAAAGATAGATGTGCATTCATTGTGTGAACCTTAGCATCCGCCTTTTCCAGGTCATTCTTTTCCTTAAAACCAGGATGCAGAAGTCTATAGCCATATTTGGTTGTTAAATTAATATTCATACCTTTGACGTCTGGAGTTATTAGATTTGAGTGATAACAACGGGACATTAAACGGTACTACACCACGCATACCCCCGATGGGCCTTTTCCAGAAAAGATGTAATTCACATGGGCTTAAAAGGGATTTCGCGTTGTCTCAACCAGATATTCCTAAAGTTAAAATAAAATCTTCATTTGAAAGATGGGTGCAGACTCCTGAGTAGATAATGCATTAATTTTTTTTCTCTGAATAAGTGTTACGCTGACGTCATATATACGACAAAGAACTTCAAAATAAGTAAATAAAAAGTAGTTTAGAAAATTATAACTAAATAGCTTTAAAAGCATTCTCCTGAATCACACAGGTGCCCTTTAAAGTATTCTAATCAATCGGATGTAAGTGGGGATTTCCCTCAAAAATCCAGATGAAAAGGCAATCCTTCTGGCTATTATTCCGCCAGTATCCTAATGGCGTAAAGCACAAACATTATTTTATCCAATCACAGCTTCCTCCTTAACAAAAGCCCGCCCATTTCCCCCAAATTTTATTCCAGACCTACGACGCCTTTCAATGCAGCATAGTTACAATCTACATTACCATTAGCGTTCCGCTTGAGTGACTAATTAAATACGGGCTGTATACACGTATAATATATACTGCATAGACACCTTTATCCCCGGCTGAGGAATTTACAAAAAGGGAAGAAAATAACCATTTCCCATGAGGGAATGTATGTAGGCCTATGGATCATTTACACCCCCAAAACAGATCGTTGTTGCCAATACAAGTGTCATACTTGATGATCATTGTTTACTCACTCGCACTGACCTTTCCATATTTGGAACCGATGTAACCAACCCTCATTCTTGGACCACTTTTATTGTTAGTATAATTTGGGGAATTCCCCCTTACTTCCCCGGTAACGCGCACGGAACAGCACTGTTAAGTGTTTACACAACAGTGAGTTGACTCTCCTTCAATCGTTGAATGAAATGACCTTATCGATGAGTTAGAGGATCATTATGGAGGACCCTGACCCCTCCCCAAAACAGTTACGGGAGGGGTAGCCTTGTCTGGGGCGGTCTCTTTAGTGGCTTTTGTCCAAGGGAGAATACTAAGCCATATGCAATCAAAATACTATACGACGAACAAGCCAGATAGCTGTCACAGCAAACCAAACCCGTCACGGTACTACGGCAACTACTGAAACCCGCAGATCAAGTTGAGTAGTACGTCCAAGCACATAAATAGATGTATAAACCGACCACTCCTGCGCATACCCAACCGTACTGTGTCATGCGCCAGCCTGAGCCTAGTGGAGCCGGGATGGCCAGGACCGGCCTCAAGCCGTAGATTTCGCGTCGCTCCACGAACAACACGAGACATGCTCTCGCTTGTCCGAGATTGCGGAGAGTATAACTTAGAGCCCAACACTTCCATGGTAGAGGCTCGGAGAGGATGAAAATAAATCGAATGCTGGCGAAAAACAAGCGCAACTCAAACAAAGGCAGATCCAGAACCGAATTTTCGGGGAGGAACTTGTTTTGGGGGTCACAAAATTTCCAAATTTTTCATGTAACCCTTTATGGTTTTTCTGAGGGTAGGCCTCTGCTAAGGCTGCCTTTTAAAACACTTTTTTAATAAAAGGGGCCTAGACCAAAACTTTGCCTTTCTGTCATAATCATCGCTATTTTCAATAATGATTATTGCCTTCATTTGGGGTCTTTTTTGCGGGGAGGGGGGGCACGGCTTCAGTTGCTTAAACTTACTCAATTGTCATTAGAACCATGGATTAATAAGAACAGCAAACTCCAGTCCTTAAGACTTACACATGTACCTGTTTAGTGAAAGCGTTTCTTTCTTCATCATTTTGCGAGCTCGGATGAGTACATGTATACCCAAACTCTCTCTGGAAAGTTATTGTCCAAATAAAAAGTCTTTATATGGCAGTTTTTAAGTCAATAACAACTTAAATGGTTTGTACTGATTGTATTTGTCACGAACAGCTTTTGAAATCAGTTAGCACTGGAAGTCTAGCCGGATCTGGGCGGGCATTACAACACAACTTGGACATTGAACCCTCGTTTGACTACAAAAAATGCTAACACTTGAGGGCGGGCTTCTGACATGCAAGATGGCGACTTCCTTGGAATGCATACTCGTGGGAGCATGTGATGAAGAAATTCCGCCTTCATACCGCACAACTTGGCAATGTAACAAGCTTGGCGGAAATCCAGTAGGTTCTTTTTAAAAACTTTGTTCCCAGAGTTCTTTTCAATCATTATGTGGGCCTGGGCTTAAACACCTGTGTTTTGTCACCTTTTTCATGTTTTTGCCTTGGGACCCTGGAGACCCGTAAACATGGTAAACAGGGCCTGACCATGGAGGAAGGAACGAATATATGGGCTACTCCTCCGTCATATACTGGGCCCTGCCTCGACTCATAGGGATTTCTTTTGAAAAAGTTATCCGGGACATGCGGGGGCATAACTAAACATCCGCTTGATTTTATGAGCTGAAATTGCACCGGTATGTTCACAAGGCATGCTAGGCCTAGGCCTACTTACGGTCATGACGATGTAAGCCATCCACTAGGTTGCTAATTGTAGAAAACTCGCCTTTTCCTCATTTGAGGAAAAAAAGTTGCCTTTTTTTGACGTTTTCCCACTCCGGACGAAGTAACAAAACAGCCTTCACAATTTGTGCAAAGTGGCACTTGCACAAATTGCGACGGCTGTTTTGTCACTTTCATGTCATGTTACAGAGAGCGTGCCGCGCTACCATTGATTTGCTGCAAATATTGTGTGACTGGACGGGGAACCAGCCAAGGGCATTGCCTATTAGGTGCAACACAAAACAGCTGTAATTTTCTACGAGCACTCAGATCGACAGGTATTCTCGCAGATCTGAACGAGATCCGTAGGTGCTGAAGTCTGGGTGCAAACTAGACAGGCTCTCGTACAGGGTACCATTACTTGGTCTTCCTCAGAATACACTACAGTGCCTACAACTATTACAGAACGCTACCGCACATCTCACCGGCTCCAAAAGATCAGATAACATTACTCCCATCCTTTACAGCTTACACTGGTTACCGTCAAGTACAGAATTCAGTTCAAGATAATCCTTACTTTAAAGGCACTGCATGGCTTCGCTCGTCTCTATATAAGGAACATGCTCCAATTACGCTCTTCCAGACTGGGCCTGAGATCAACACAAAATACTTCCTATGTTCCTCGAACCTGGTTGGCCAGTTATGGGGATAGAGCCTTTTCCAGCTCAGCTTCTCGCCTTTGGAACTCTCTTTCAGGCGACCTAAGAGATATCCAGAACATCAGACTCTTCCAACAGCAGCTCAAGACTCATCTCTTCACACTTGCCTTTCCACCTTCAACATTCACTTGAGATTTTTGGTTGTTCCATCTGGACTGGCGCCTTTGAATGCTCCGCAGATTAAGAGCGCCTTATAAATGCTGTTTGTTATTATTACTATTATTGCTTAACCATACGAAGGAGTCTGTGTAATGTACAAGTCAGGTGAAAATTCATATGGAGTGGGAAAACGATAAAAAAGGCAACATTTTTTCCTCCAAACGAGGAAAAGGCAAGTTTTCTACAATAAGCAACCTAGCGGATTTTTTACAGCGTAAGTAGTGAACATATCGGTGCAATTTCAGCTCATAAAATTAAGCGGATGTTACGTGTACCTGTATAATGAGTCGTCATTGTTGTGCACGTATCTTCTTTTCATTATTCAGTAGGCCTGTTTATTTTCAACAACCTCCTTCCATGATGTAACTGCAGTCTACAGGTACACTGTACATGTATGTACCTGTAGCTGTAGTTATACTTGTGTTGTGATACATGTAATACATGCTGCGCGCGATGAATATGAAAAGCATGCGGTAAGAATTCATGGCAGATTAACAGCGAACATGCAGTATACTGCATTCACTAGTGCATGACACTGCCAAATTCTCACTACTTTAAAATGTGCTGATGTACATGTATGTTCAGTCCAATAGTTTGCATGCCAGCCGCCTAGTAGCCATGCCCTTATGTTATGTACATGTAAGGCCAATGAGGTCATCAAGTGGCCAAACAAAATAATTTTTGATTGGATGACATGTTCCGCATAGTCGGAGGCAAGTCGACAGAAATTACACTGCCGTCGGGCAAACACGTACACTCAGCCTACGCTTTTGCACCTACATTGTACATGCACATGTACGTGTATAGTTTAGCCATACGCAGTGCATACCCAGAGCAGTGCGTATTCATGTATCAGAGAATTTAATCATTCATGTAGTAGGTATGTGTAGATATGTACATTTTATACCTTTGTACTGCTGCTTTTATGATTTGGGATTTGACATTTATTTTTGATAGCATTTTTGTGAAAATAACGAAATTTTTGTAAATACTGAATTTTTTTCGTGTTTTGGAGAATGCGGGCGGTGGACGCAAACCTAAAACTTTTAGTCTCGTGGCCTTATGAGACGCAGCCTCTAAAGACACACTCCTGACCCAGTTGTCCTATCAGTCAAAATCAGTCAAATACATGTATGTGTCTGTGTACAGGGGGAAATCAAGTGGAAGGAATTTTTGACTGTTTTTGACGGTTACAGCAAAAGGAGGGTTTTAAATGTTTGCCTCCAGCACCTTGCTAGACCGCAAGAGCGATATTTTTACTTCAAACTTCACTAGGGGTTAGTGAAATTTCATTTAGTGCTTATAAATCATTGAGTCAGGTTCGTACAGTGCTCCTTTCCTGACCTTTCACATCAGGGGCTTGGGTTCGATTCCCGGCTTGGCAGGCTTGGTCCACAAGTGCACGACTGCATGTACAACTCTCCTAAAAACATGAAAAATGCACCCCAAAATGGAAAATTATTTTCTGACAAACTTGCAGTTGGGTACTGTATGTCATAAAGTGGACATGGTGGAGGTCAATGTGTAAACTTAAAAAATTAAAGAAAATTTTAAACTTGAATGTTGGATTTTCACCTTATTGTTGGAGAATTTCTGCCCAATTTTCGGATGCCCCAGTTTGGAATTTCCAACTAAATTTTGTGACAGTGAAATTGCTCACAAAGATTCAACAGCATGTCTTGTAACATAGCACTAAGGTTTGCCCCCAATCACTCTGCATGAGAAAAGTCGAGGTCAACAGTAAAGTGCACCATGTTAGGGGACAAGATACAATATCATCAGTGTACATGTAGTATGGTAAAATATTTCTTTGTTGAATGTCGAGTCTATTTCTCTGCCAGGCAGTTTGTATCGGCCACATTATTTCCATCCAGAACATTGGCAGTAAACTGAGCACACTGAGCAGTTCATTTCCTTTTACCATGTCATGCTACACAGGACTGGATGCATCCAAATTCCAGCTGTCCATCGTGCAGTGCTTGTGGTGATCCGCTCTATCTAGTCACACAGATATACTGCCCTCTAGAGGCATCATCATACCACAGGACTCTCTACATCTTCTCCTGCGTGAGGAAAGCCTGTGTAAACAAGAGAGAAAGGTGATCATGATATTACAGAGTTATGTCATGAGTAGAATTCCTATTTCTTTCTCAATGGAATTGTCTTCAGGAAGCTCATTGTTGACGGTTCCTCAGAAATACTTCTGTTGCTATTGTATTTTGCAGTTGGAAGGTGCTTCGAAGTCAGCTTCTCGTTCCACAGAGTGAAGTTGTCAAGCAATCCACTAGAAATGTTACAAAAGTTGTTACTAGGACAACGGATGAGTGGTGTGAAGATGCAGATGACTGGGGCAGTGAATCTGATGAGGAAAGTATGCCTATCAACGAACAAGTCTGTCCAGGAGCATCAAATAGAGGAGGGAATGCAGAAACATCAGTGGGATGTCATCACAGTCGTATGGATGGCTTTGACCTGTCAAGTGGTGTCGTTACTATGGAAACACCTGCTTCACTGAATGCAAGTTCAGCACTTAATGGTGACAAGCGGAAAAAAGCAACTGGTGAAGCGATTTGTGAGAATCATTCTTTGTCAGAACACAACGAACATTGTTCCCTTCCTGTTCAAGATTCAAAGATGGACCTACTACAGGAATATTCAGATGATGGTGATCCCAGTGATGGCTTGGCAAAATTATCAATCAGTAGCCAATGTTCTGCAGAAGTAACTCCAACAGGCTGTAACTCAGTTTTGTCTAGTTCCCAACCTCCGTCATTCAAAGACTACTTTGTGAGTGTTTTTGATGAGCCGCTACCATGCTCGGCATCCGTTACTGAACTTACCAATCATGAGAGAGAGTTGATAGATGAGTACCAGCAGAGGGAGGGAGTGGACCTAGTGGAATGGCAGAAGGAAAGCTCACAAACGAAGAGGCAAGTTTGAACTTCTAAAGGATTGAAAGCAAAATGACACTATGTAAAGTAGCAAGGACCTTAAAAGGAAATAACAGTGTATAATTTATGATGGTGTATTCAGCTACCTCTCCGATTTTCAGAGTAAAACAAACTGGTTGGAGTGGAAGATCTCCGGAAGGTGAAGGTCTCTGGTAACCCTAAAATCCACTTGTCAGGGTGTTTTCCATGTTGATTGGCGCTGATCCATTGTATTCATTGTCTGTACCATACACTGTACATGTTCTCGATTATATCGGTGCCTTTGAATGACGGATACTGTATTGTTCTCTGGTACACGTATTATGACCACTTTTCCCAGGCAAATCATTGTCCAGCTTTAATCCTTTTGTCAGCAGACAGTGTGGCAAATATTTATCCGGGCCAGCAGATCTTGGCAAATACATAAGTAACACTGAGAAAAATGAGGAGAGAAATGAATGACATCCTTTAGTCATGTACCCGTATTCGCTCTGAGACAACTTACTTTTCTTGTTTACTTTCCTTGTAACAGAGCTGCCTCTTGTGAGGAGAGCTATGAGAAGACCACAGCCAAACATGGAGACAAAGTCTTCCTCAGCTTTGCAAAAAAGCTTCAACTTTGCCCTGAGCAGTGCATTCGGTAGGTCAAAGGTCAGACACTTTGTACATGCTACTATATACAGTACATGTATGTACCATACCCTTGGGGTTGTTCATAGCCATTTGGTAATTTTGTTCCTGAGTGAAGGCACATTAAAGTTTAGCAGTGTGAGTAAAGTTAGAGAGCCGAGCTAGGTTACACTGTTACAGAATTGTACATGTTATTCTTCACTGGTGAATCACACCTCACTTGTGGTTATTCCACGTGGATAGATATAGCTGGTGTGGGAGTCCCCTGTACCTGACATCGCCAAATGAGGGCGCTGTGATCCCACCATGTCCGTACTGCGGACGCCAACGTGTCTTTGAGGTACAGCTCATGCCTCCACTCATCAACACTTTGCATGATGCTGATAGACCAGGTAGTCACTTCAGTTTCATTGTCGTGGATCTTGAACAATCCAAAATGAAGAGCAAGATAATACTTCATCATCAGTCCTGACAAGAAAATCCATGTTGAAGGGGGGGTCAATTTTTGGAAACACGGAACATTATTTCAACTTTATTGGTTTGTAATATCCTTACCTAAGCTCTAAACTTTAGTGATTTTTGTTGCGGTTTTGAAAACTGGACAAATAGTTAACACCCAGTTTCACCATTTTGCTGTTAACCAGTTTTCATGTGTTCTCTTTTTTGACAGATGTTCAAATTGATTTTGGTGTTGTCATCATCTACACCTGCAAGGCAAGCTGTTGGGACGACCCTTGCCAGCCTGGCAAATCCAACCTGAGGGAAGAACATGTGGTAATCCAGGCAGATCCCGACAGTGCATTGATTGCCCATGCTACATCATCACTGGTACTACCCTAATGGAGTTAGTTGCATGTATAATGTTCCCTCTAGTCCATTGAGCCAATAGTCTGTCCACTAGATCTGGTTAATATACAAAATCACTTAATTTGAGTCAAGTTCAAATTAAGTCACTTTTCAAATCTATGAAAAGCAGTATTTTGACAGGTCATACCCAAGAAATCCGAGTTCCAGTTGGATTTTACTGGTTGATCTTATGATCCGAGAGTCTTCAGTTTCCATGGCAATCGGTAGCATAAAGCCGAGTCATAAAACTACTTTCATATAACTCCACTTAGATTTCAATTGACAAGTCTGCAACTCACGATACCCATCTCATATGTAAGTGGAGTACTGCTTATATTGCAAGAAGACATGCAACTGCATGCATACCTTATTTGGCTTCTTGGGCATAAGGAAAGAGTCTGGAGATCACATGCTTTATTTGAACAACATATTTCACAGAAAGAAATATTTATGCATGTTGTTAGTCCTATATGCAATAATAAATCTTTCATATGCATTTGGACTCTGTTGGTGTCGTTTTATTCAACCATTGAGATGGAAACTTTCATTTGTGTTGCTGTAAATGCAACCAGCTCTATAAAACTCGTGACATGAATTCCAAGACTGTGAAGTGAATTCATTCTGCAGTCTAAATGACCAGGTGTCTCTTAACCCCACAAATAGGCACATTCCTCAAAGCTAGACACAATAAGATTTTTGCTGCCTTGATGTGTTAAATGTTTTTGCTTTGTATGTCGGCCATTTCGTGTTCAGAGGAAGGTTTCAGTGGCAGCAGTCCAGGATCTCCAATTTTAGTGCCCTTTCCAAGTAAGTTATACCACAAATGTAAAACCAGTCAGATTTGGAGCCATTCCACGTCCTGGCTGGCATATGATGACTGTGAAGTGTGAAACAAGTGAAATAAAAATACATCACGCATATTTACCTTGGAAATGACCTGTGGTTTTTAATTGGTGCACCTTGTACAATTTCCTTTAAATCTTTGCTTAGTGTCCACTACATTTGCATTGTTGGATCCACAAAGTGACATGAGGAAAATCATAAGGTTTGCCAAGTCACATCAAAACACACATGTACGTGTACACACACTTGTTCCTTGTAAAAAATACAGCAATTTCAGTGTTTTCTAACAAAAATATCCCCACAGTGTACTACAACTCAAAATGTTTGGAGCAGGTTTGTCTGTACACCGTATGTGCAATTATCACAACAGGCATTTGAATATTTTTCCAAGTCAAGATACCTTGTGTGTGGTTTTGAACACCGAGCTTATGAACACAGTCAGGAAATTTTCCTGAAAGACAACATTTTAGGCATCAAAGTTCTCTCTGTTGTAGTTTAACATTTTTCCAAATGTGTAAAGTAAGAGCACTGCATTCCTAAACACAGCATCATTTATCAACATCTTTCTTTCAACATGGGGAGTCAGGTTGGCGTAGTGGTTCTTTCCTCGCCTTCCACCTCTGCGGCCTGGGTTCGAATCCCGGCCCGGTCCACATGTGGATTGGGTTTTCAGTCCCTACCTGATTCCATGGGTTTTACCCAGAATATTCCTCTGGGGTTTTCCTCCCACCTCTAAAACTGTAACTGCTTCTCAGTGTCTCCTCTTTACAGGTTTCTTTTGGCTTGCCAGCTACAGTGCCTAGGGTTCTTTTGAGGAATCCTTGATGTCATTACCAGAAAAAAATATATAATAATCTACCAACAAAAACTGACCACTAATCAGCAAAATAATTCCACAAAAATTGACAAATAACACTTCCAGAGCGAAATCTAAAACTGCAACCAAGCGGTTTCTTCAGATATTTACACACCAATAATTTATATTCAGAACAAAGTCCTGTCAAAAATGCTTTTCAACTTTCTGTACAATAAATGCTCTCATTAAAAAGTCCAGTTTCTCTCAAAGTCCAACTTGTGCAATTTGTTTGACATCCTCAATGTAATTGACCAAACAGTATTTACAGATAGATTTTAAATCCTGTGCAGGACTGTGGGAACAACAGAGGCCCACAAATATTACCTTTGGCACAACACACACTTTTATGAACAGGAATGATGCTATTGAGAACAGGACAGTAAAAACTTTACTTCAAAATATAATTCATCAAATTTCTGTCTGGAATGAGAATGTAAGTCTAATAGGTTTGGTCAAACAAAAAAATCAAGGAATACAGTAGTCTTTTTCAAGGTGTCTTCCATGACTAGAAACAATTTCAATTGAGCCTTAAGCTTTGATGCGGCTCAAGTTGAATTCTGCCACAGCCTTTTCTAACACGGACAAGTCTTCATATACATGTATGCTTCTTTTGCTTTTCAATAAGCTCGTGCATGTGCCACTTCTTAAAATTTAATCACCGATAGAAATTCATGTAACAGCAGCAATACCTGCACAAAAAGCTATGAGACATTTGCTTATCTTTGTGAGACAGAAAATGTTAACTAGACAAAACGTTTGGTTAAAAACGAATAAGTGAAAAAATATGGGCTTGGCCAGTCTCGGGAGAATGGGCACGCGGCTCGGGCATTAAGACCGACCAAACACATCTGTATTCCCATTCATAAATACAATTTCAGACAGTCAAAAGAAGTCAATCCATAATTTCCAACCACAGGGTTCTAGAATTTTACTTTCATTCTCCTGAGCATGCCCGTCTGTTTTATGGTATATTCCTTGTACAAGTTATCCAATAGAATCTTCTTATATGGACTTGGCACACGCGTGGCAAGCCGCATGCTCACAGACTCTTGACCAATCAGAATCAATTAAACCATCTTGTATACAGGTGTAAAGGCCTGATTTACGCAGCAGGCATTATCACTTCTCAGGGGACATAATCAAATGTTAATACACGGTCAAGTTGCACGTTGTTGACTAGGGAGACTGTCTGAGGATTTCTGAATATTTAATCAATGTTAGAATAGAATCAAAGTCCACAGTGCAAAATCATCCAAAACAAACCCTGCCCATCCTGTCTTGTCAAATATAATACTTCAGACTGTAAACAACTTGGTTTATTGTGGGAAAATACTTAAGAATTCAAACATACATGTAACTTGACCTCGGGTTTCAGAAATGATGAAACATGGGTCTGGTTTTTGTATACATGTATCCCCGTCTTGAATAGCTAAGCCTACATTTTTACAGAAAAATTGCACCAAAATACATTTTAACACTGGTTGAGAAAGAAATAAAAAATACTGCTCTATCAAATGCAAAGTTTTAATTTTGTGGATGGGAATGAGACTGAGGACTTTTATTTCAGTTGCTGGGTTTGTTAAGATCTCAATATGTTCCAATCACAGCACACTGGGATTTCAATTTTCAAAAGGTATAATCTAAAATCGAAATACCTAGCAAACACTCAGCTTGTCTGTAACCATTGTTGAATTCAGAATAGTTCTCACTGAACAACTCGCAACATTTCTTGGTTTTTTTCTTAACAATCCCATCTCTCCTAGTAAGGAAACTTTCAACACCTTGCCAGGACTTTGAAGTAATTTCACCCAGGAAGTTACCTTATAGCTTACTTTTGTTTGGGCTTTCTGCATTTGTTTCCAAGTCCTCTATCACTCAGTGATGATTTCTCCTTACTCGCAATACCTACTAGTATTTGAAAAGCTCCTCGAACCGTCAGCTTTAAGAAGTGAACTTAATATCTGACTATTCCTATCCAGTAACGATACTAAACTATGTCACTCCTTCACATCTCCTTCATCTGTTATCTCCAGGCATTTCAACAGCTCACTGCTTAACATTAAGTCACTGTCAGAATGATGTTCCTGTTCCTGGGTAGCATCACACTCTTCAATGCTGGAACAAGTCCTGCTCCTGTGGCCTGCAGTAATAAAAAACCACCGCACAAGAAATACAGGTGAATGTCAATAGAAAAAGAAGGTGAACAGAGTCCGACCCTATAAAAATATGAGCAGCGTAAAAAAAAAAGGCATTACCCACTTACAAGTTCTTTGTAATCACTGTTACTTCGGGGTTGAGCTGGAACGTGACTACCAATACCAAATGGTTTCTCAGTGAAAAGAAAAGCTTGCTTCAGTCTGTAAGAAAACTGCTTCAATGCCAGTGCTACATTTTGACTGCAACTACAATACTACACAGTGCATAGTGTGCATGTATTGTGAAACCTTGCTTCAAAGATGATACACGTACTGCCTACAAATGCATCCTGGTATTCTTATTTTTAACAACAGAGGGCGCTTTATCACATAAAATTAATGTATGATTTTACCCCAAATCAACTCTAAAGGTTCTCCCATAAAAGTGTACATTAGATTTGGCAGGAAAAAAGTGCATGTGCTTAACACCACAGAAAGGAGGAAAATAATTTACATTAAAATAGAAATGTTGATAAAAATCAAACTGGAAATAGATTTAATAAGAGGATGTAAACATCAGAGAGGAATAATTATGAACTGTATAGAAAAAACATCATGAAGATTCAAACCAGTGAAAATATGTCAAAGAAGTTGTAAGATTTCTGCAAGTGAACTGGAGCAACCGTTACACCTGCCCTTTGTTTTTGCTTTTGAGAAGGTATGGTAATTGAGGTCAAAGGTGAAATGCAACAACCATGTGATGATGTGTTCATGTTGAGGTGTGATCAGAGCATGGTTCTACATGTACTTCACGGCTTCAGCAGAAGATTTCTCTATGCTGAGATATCAATGACCATTTCTCTTAACATGCATCATCCTTTTCCTGGGTTGATGATACTTCCTGAGCTTGCTACAGACAGCATCCACAACATGAGTGATTGCATCTTCTAAAACCCTGTTTGGCAGCACCATGAATCTGACATACTACGAACAGTAAAATACAAGACATTCCATTCTACCAATACAGTGAAAGAGGACATGTAACTTTCACTCCGTGTGGAAGATCTGCCAACTCAATATTCACCATGGTGATGATGTCGATGAGTCCTTGGGGGTGTGATGACACGTCAGTCATGAGATGTGTTTATTTTTACACCCAGGTTATTCTCTGTTCGGTAGATTAGGAATTCCACTTCTGTACAACCATCACACAGGTTGACACAACACAGGGAAACGGGGCCCAATTCACGGCACTGCTTAACAGTCAGCAGAAAAGTCGTGCTTACTACAGCAGAAACTTTTGCGATCTGTAAGCAGTTTCATGGCAGTTCTTGGTGTGGTTGTGCTTTGTCAATATTTTAAGCAAATTTTTCATCCAAGGTACGCGTGCTTTTTACTGTGCTTACAGTCTCCATGAGATAGATGAGGCCTCTGTTAGCCTGACATTATCTGCTTAGCATTGCCGTGAAATTACGCCCTAGCCTGTGATACATTGCCATTAAAAGTTGGTGAAATTGCAAAGGCACAGACTATAAAACGTGAATGAATTTAGTGGCAATGAAAAGAGCCAGAATTGTCAAAATTGACAGTGTGTGAACAAGCAAAATGAAATGAAATGTTAGGATTTGCAAAAGTGAAAATTCTTGAACACTGCAAGAAAAGTGCAACTGAAGCGTTGTTAGTAAGACGCAAAAAGATGCCGAACTCAAAGTGTTTTCACTGTACCATTGAACAATTTTCTGTTCTTTGTTTTAAAGTAGAGGTTAGAACCGCTTGACTTATAATGGATTAAGTACATGGTAAGACACCTGTGTATCACATTGATGGTCTAGGGTTCACGTCCCCACCCAGCAGTGAAAACACCATGAGCTCGCTGCACTACCTACATGGCAGCTGCCTGTCTACCTACACCCATTTTCACACTGACAGAGACAGCTGTCTCTCGTATTCATCTCGGAGCTGGGATACAATCTCTGATTCCTCATCGGGATCACTACCTTCTCGGTCGGAAGGTGGAGGGGAGGAGTCATAGATCTCCCTGGAGACGCCTTTGTGTTAAGAAATGAGTGGCATTAGAAGCAGCATGAAGAGAGAGGGGAGAAGACAAAAGAGAGTGAAAAAGAATAAGCGTTTAATATTGATGCGCATGTTACAACAGCATACATGTGGAGTTATAACTCCCTGAAATGCTGCCGCACTGCATGGCCGATGGACATTGTTAACACTGTGAGAAAGCTTTGGACGTGCTGCTAGTTTTGGTTACTTCATTCATTTGCATTAAATGGGCACAAGACTATGCACAGGCACTACAAACAGCTAAAAATATCACTGTCAAATTTGCAGAACTCTTTTCTGTCCTGAGTAATGTGACTCCCAAGCAGTCGGGCTAACTTGTAAGTTTCTGTTGCAACTTGGAACCATGTTTCATTGAGACGTACCTTCCGGGGGTAACACGCTCTCCCATGAGTACCTGGACATGTCCACAGGCTGCGTTATCCAGCGATGGTTCTGCATATCGCGTAGTGTACATCGCCATTCTGGTTCTGGGTGGAGCAGCCATGCGATCAGCTGCATCAGATCTGTGTCAGGGAAAAGCAATTTCAAATTGCACAACAACTGTATGTTACACACTTAGGGGTAACCATAATTATCATAGGCATTTCTATTAATCTGAAGTCTGTAACATGGGGGGCCATTATTAACCCTGATTTTTAAATCAGCTGCCTTTGAGGTGCATGATGACAGTGAACAGATTTACTCAAGAAAGCCCCAAAATAATGAAGGGTCTCCTTAAGAAAATGGATTCATTTACAGAGCAAAATACAGCCAGACCATGTCAAGAGAAACAGCAATGCCATTTAAAAATTTATTGGCTACTTTGAGATTAACCAACCTCAATGGTCAATCTACCTCATCCCTGATCCCTGCCTTAAGTCCTGAGTATGTTAGGAGTCAAGGATAGCTGTACACATTCTCACCATTAGAAACTCCAAATGGAGGCTTGAGGATAGCCTGTATGATCTCTTCAGCATCATAGAAAGGATTCTCTTGGAAGATGAGAGTGTACAATGTGACACCAATGGCCCACAGCTCCAACTCGGGACCTTTGTATCTGAAAATGAGCAAAGATACCAGTTTCTTGGGACAATGAACTGACCACCGTCACGAAAGTGTCGACAGAAATTCTACAGGAAAGGTCTCCTATTAAACATAAAAAAAGGCACAATCTTTCAACCATATGCTGCCGGGTCTAACTGAAGTTGCATGACGAGTTCCCGGGGGATTTTCAAGATTTTCCATTTTCAAAATTCTTCAAACATTCATAACTTCATTTACTGAACTTTTACAACCCACACGAATGACTGTTTGGTGGCTACTCTAATGTGATAGGCAACATTTATTGACACCCGAGTATTTCAACCAGGCCTGCTGCCTTGTAAAGAGAGCCCAGATTGTGCAGTGCTGCGTAAATTTCTTTTGTTCCCAAAACTGGCCCAGTGCACTTCTGGCATCTTTTCAAATGCGGCCAGATTAGCATGCAGCGGTATTGTATCGCTCATCGCTGGAGTGCTTTTGTCCCCGGCTGTAATCCACTTGCACTGAATGCCACACTAACAGCGGTGTACTGTTTCAATACAATGACAGATTACCTCCACTATTGACAACTGAAAGAATGTTGGCAATTCCCAGCAGCCCTGTCTTTTGATCCCATGCTTCACTGAAGCAAAGGATTCATAACACTGTCAGATAATCCTGACCTGTTGCTTGAGGTTTGAACGATGGAAATCCAAGACTCACTTGTTTCCCAGGAGCACCTCAGGAGAGCAGTACTCCAGCGTCCCACAGAAGGTGCCAAACAGCTTCCCCGGTTTCATGTAAGCTGCCGAACCAAAGTCAATCAGTTTGATGTGGAATCGCTCATCTAGGATCAAGTTCTCGTCTTTGATGTCTCGATGAAGAATGCTATTGTCGTGGAGATAGGAGACAGCTGAAACCACCTGAGGGAAGTGAAAGAACTCAA
>NW_019091417.1:253318-271918 GCF_001949145.1 Acanthaster planci
ACAAACATTGGCTTCCTTGTGTCCCTGCTTCACAGCAAACTATCGGTTCTTCACTTCTGTACTCTGTACCATTCCTACTTTTCCAAATGTCTTTCTCAGGTCAGACGCTCTACACGTACCTGCATGAGCAAGCTTACATTGTCATGTATGATGAGTTTTTGTCCGGGGCGCTGGGTTAAGAGTGTGTCAGTGCTCCCTTTCTATCCTCCCCGGATGCTAGACTGCCTCTTCGGAGACCTTTCTAAAGCACAGCAGTATCCCCAATTCTCTCTACAAACACGGACTCTCCTGAAGCTTGAGCAGTAACCAGGAAAACGTACTCAAGATGTGTGCATAAGAAAATGTTTCTCAGTGGAAAAACAATGTATTGGATTACAAGGAAGGCTTGAGAGACACTCAAGTTGCTGAGCACGGTGGCTTTAGACAAGCACAAGAGAAGGTGTCAGAAGCTGGATTGTACATTGTACGCTGTGTGCAAATAGGAAGAACACTGTTATCTGATCTAAAGATCTTGACAGAAATAAATGTCAGCATTAAAGATGAGGGTGTAGCTAGACACACGACACATCTGCTCACTGATGATGCCAAAACATGCTTGACAACAACAACATTAAAATGTTTTTTCAAAAGAAAGAACATACAAAATAAACATCTCCAATGACAGACACATACATGTTCATATGTAGTAGTTGCCTAGACTCATTTATACTGTAGCTGAGTGCTATGGCACATATATACTGTACTTGTCTCTTCCCCCTTAAAAGTGGCGGATCCAGGACTGTCAGCAATTGGGAAGCAAACTTAGAGGGCCAAATGCAGGTGCACAGTGTGAAGTCCTTTGTCATGACATACAGCAATAACTGGAGTCAATTTAAAATTCACTGCAGGATGTTTTGAGGAACCAAATTTTTAGTTTGGTTTGTGTGTTTTAGTTTTATGTTAGTTGATGTGGTTTCAACATTTATTACAGGCCTAATCATTGAAACTTTGCCTTTTAATTCATAAATTAGCTCAGGAAAGAAAGGCACAACACGTGACTGTGCACCGCCATACAATGTACATGTACATGCATCACAGAGCAAGGTATTTTCTGGTGGGCGTAATGTACATGTACGGTAGATGTTGTCAGCACTGAATTGCCCACGCAACAACCAAAACTAATACTGTATGACAGATGGCAGCACTCCTGTATGCTGATCTCTGATAAATTTGAAACCATTCAAACCCACACAACTCCACGAGCCCACTCACATGCTCAGTAACATGTTGAACCTGCACGAAATATGCATCTGAAGGCTTTCATGCGAGATGGCTGTAATATTTGAATGAAATGACTAGCCATGACTTGACCATATTTCACCAGGATACTTGACTACTGAAGAGAAAAACTTGCACAACTTCCAATAGAAATGTATATACAAGTCTGTGTTTTCAATCAATTTATATAGGTACATGTACATGAACAGGTGATCTTTGAAAGGCGGATATCCAGCTCAACAGAGGTCCTGGCCACATGCACATGTTTAAAGTCTTGAGTCTTACCTGATTTGTTTTCTACTATGAACATGTGACATCGTAATGTAATTCATTCTACCAAGTACATCTGTCATTCACCAACTGCCAGGACAAAAGTTGCAGTGCTTCAAAACACCCCTAAATATTAAAGAAATAAAATGAAGTGCTTGCCCTTGAAGAGTAAGATTACAGTATTTTATTAGTAAGTGTTGACTGTTGAGGTTACTTTGTGCAGTGCTATCTCTGATGTACATGTACATGTAAATACCAAAGCTTAATTGGTCTGTCTAACATACCGGTATTTACTCTAGCAGACTGGATGATGTACTACCACTTACAAGTGTGTACATTTACCATTTACTTGTAGTTTCCTACGTCCCATTCACCTGAAATGTAGGCATAGTTTCCACCAGAGGAGCACCAGCAATTACATGTCAGTATGGACACTGGTCTGAAAAGTGCCAACACCTTTCCATTCAAGATTGTTAAAAATTATGATTTTTTTCAATAAATAAATAAGATTGTTTTAAAATTCAGATGCTTTTTATTTAAATTTTTTTTTTAATCGATCTTTGTATGAGTTGTCCACAAGGCTTTTGGTCCTGAAGTTCAAGACATGAAACGTGTGATGACTGTAGGACCCACTGCTGACTGCTGAGGCGACATTTGCCATATTATGTTGAATTGTTTATTTCTGATCAAACAACAAAGTTTGCTAAGTACAGTTACAGTAAATGTACCTGTACAGGGAAATACACCACAAACTCTAGGTAGGAATAAGCAGTGTCTTTGCTTCTTCAACTGGGATAAAACTCTTGTACTTTCTAACACATGTACATGTACATGCCTTATGTAACATTTTGAGAAACTTTATTGAATAAGTACACATCTTTGGTTTTCCAATTTTATGATATAGAGTAAATGTTCCAGTAAATGTAAAGAGGAAGAAATTATAGAATGACCCAGTTCTGGTTGTGTGTAAATGTTTTAAAAGCATCAGTATATTAAATTAAGCCATTTCTTCCTTTCAAATACCAAAAAGAAAAGGTTTCTTTAACGCGATTTTTTAAAAATGATTTTTAAAAATTACAATCATGATTTCAATCAGGATTTATAAAAATGGATTTAAATCACACAACCGCACTTCCATTTCTTCTGAAGTTGAAATTACATGTACTGAACAATGATGGCAGCTATTTAAAACCACTGAGGGTTATTTGGATGCATGACCAGTACCATGTGTACCGCTAGCTTACCGGGCTGGTACAATATAGTGTACGTTAACAAATAATCTTTTGTGAGGTTTGCTTGACTCATCTGCAGTTTTTCTCTAACATGTACCGTACATGCATCTGTACAGCCAAGTGCCATGCAGAAAATATTGTTTTACAAATTCATATGTGCTAACTCAATCTGTTAAATCATAAACTGCCTCCAAGACAGATACATGTACATGCATGCACCAGTACTTCTTTTGCTAGCGAAATTTCAGCGCTTCTTACATAAAAGTAGCCACCGTGCCTTAGACAATACACATACATGTACATGTACACGTACGTGTGCAGTACATGTATATTGCCATAAAAGTACCAAGAACAAACTTGACATGTTCAGTGTACATGCATGTTGTCTCCTGACATGCTTTATAAGGATTCCTTATTTTCAGTCCCTGTCTACGTCCTGCACACTGCAAGAAAGCCTGCATGTCACAGACTGATACGTACTTCTCCTTTTACGCTGCACCAATTTCCCACACAATGATACAAATTATTCATCCATACTACCAAGCAGCAGTTGCCTAGCAACCCTTCACACACCTGCCTTCAGCCCTTGAGGGGAAAAATCTATTGCTCATTAGAGTATGAATAACTGATGATACTTGTGGTTTGAAGAGAAAATCATCCACACTGGTCATCGTCAGGTAATACCATGTGTACCCTACATGTACGTGATGCACGGCTGAGGTTATTGCAAAGTACAAGTGGTTTTCATTTTTTTTTTGCCTGAAAAGCAGACAAGCACAAGTACACAGTACTTGCCATATTCATAAAGAATTAAGGGTGAGCAGTTGGTAGAAATGGTAGGCGATTACTATTAGCTGAATTTGTAATTGAATCTTGCCTCGAATAAAAATCACAAAATACAACATCTTGGCTGAAGGTTTTAACAGAAGATACACAATTTTGAAAAAAACTGGTGCAGTATAATGTTTTTTCTTTTGCTCACTGCATGAACTCATACATTAAGCATCAAACCATGATAATGTCATTTATGTAGATCTATAACGTAAATTGAATGCACATCTGACTCCCATCCAGTGCAAAATAACCTGACAAATACAATAATTGACCATGCCCACACGCTAAATAGGAATTTGACCCAGAACTGAAGAATGCTTCAGGCGGCCTTGCTTGAAATGAAGTGGAGTTTTTAGCCAGAACTCCCTGAGGTTGCATCCAACAAGGGAGTGCAGAGTTACAAATACGCACAACATTTACAGTCAGGGAATTAATGCATTTTATTTGGCTGCACTGTGTCACAGCTTAATGGATCTTCTTGCTATCCAAGGTGGAAATTAAAGTGTGCTATACGGTGTATGGAAGTTCTGGCCTGGCGTGTCCATTGCAAATGGGACAGTCAGTTTGGTGACATTATATAGAGAGCCCTGAGGCTTGAGTTGGCTAGATCCAAGTTGGATGGATATACAGCACACCATACAGTGGAAATATAAATGTTTTGTCACTTGTTTTAAAGAATAGTACAAAAGCTGCATTCACATTTTAATGTACTGTACAGTATATATCCCTTCAATTATTCCAACATTAACACCAGGTCTGCAGATATATGTACACGTCTGTACACGTATCAAATTAACTAATGAATTAAACACAACAATTTGGATGAGTCATTTTATTCTATGTGTATTTTGAATGCAATCGAATTTAAATCTGTAGACAGCTCCAACTGACGAAAGAAGTTGCTCTTGTAAGGCTGACGACAGTGAATACACAAGAAGCAATCCTCACCTTATCAACACAATTCCCAGTAATTCTAGCTGGGGGCAGGTGTCAAGCTCATAATCTGGGGGGGCTTTTTTTCTTTCTTCTTTCTGGATCGGATAATGGTGTTCAATTCTATGACCAGAAGCAGAGAAACTGCTCTCTGATGAAGCTGAAGACTGTGAGATCATAATATTGGACTCCCCAAGGCATCCAACTGCAATATACATGTACATACAGGTACACTGGAAGTGTGGATACTGTATCAACCTGTCATGTTAACTTGCAGCGCTGTTTCTCTCTTAAAGTAAATGTACACAGAATTTGCACAATGACGTTTGACCTGAAACACTTCATGTACTAGTTGGGCCACACGCATGTACCGGTCTATCAACATCTTAATGATACTGCAGTTTGCTAATCAAGTACATTGTACGTGTAGGGGTATGAGGTGAAAATGGGATGAAAATCTACCTGTAGTTTGGATGACTGTAATGGTACAGTACAATAATGGAAAAAACTCTGAAGGCAAAAAATAACCACTTCAAACAAGGCCAGAGAAATAACTCACAGATCCACTGCACATGTACATGTACACTTCTGGTAAGCACAAGGGGGCATTGCAAATCAAACATTTGGCCAGTGGCATTTCCATCAGGTAGAAAAAACATTCTTATCACAGTCTACCAGCATGATACTTTTTCAGAGCAAACACTGAGCTAACCAGCTCTGCTCTGAGATTCATTACCAACAGCTAATGCAGAGATAAAATTGGTCTCAGTGAGGTCAGCTGTGGATATGATGTATGGTTCAGGATAAATCCATTTGCAATCTGTCTCCTGCAAAGTAGGCCATCACTTATTGGTGGTCTGAAGAGTTCTAATCTTCAAGCAGACCATGAGCTCTCTGTTCTCTGGCCACAAAGCTTTCCTGTCGCCTGCAATAATCAAACTCAACCTACACCAATGAGTGCTTTACTTATGACAATCCTTCACTGTCTCACACAGGTAGATGTACTTTGTACACGTATGTAAATTTAGAAATTACATTACCCATTTCCAAATGCCAGCATTTCTTTCTTTTAAACTTATCTGAAATGCCAAATGAATTCATAATGATGTCCATCTTATTTACTGAACCCACGCTAACACCATCGAAGCTCATCAGTCTCAAATGAATCATTTATGACCTGAATAGTAACGGCTGATCCTGGGGACTAGTGCTCAGGATAATTCATCATTTCAACACAATGAAAAAATTCTCCACAAACACTTGAAGAAAAAAATATATATAGAAGCTACCAGTAAATCCCAAGGGTTGGCAAGGACAGGGTTACTGTAATGCATGACTTTAGTAAGCCATGGTGTCCACAGAGATCTTCCATTACACATGCACAGTATGTACATTTTTTCGCTGTCTGCATACATACATACTGTACATGTACATGTACACCAGATATTTCCCGGTACATGTAGATGGCCCATGAAGAGAAAGTCAGTGGAATGCTACATACAGGTACATGTATGTAGTTTTGCAATTAAGAAATTAAATGTATAGCATTTGGTTTTAACAAAAGGAAAAAACACAAAAGGGCAAGTAGAGTGTCAAAAACTGCATGCCACAAGAAAAAGTTCCTCATTTACTGTGACTGGATATACATGTACAGTACATGTACATGGGTACGGGATACACATGGGTACGGTATATTGACACAGCCAGAGAATTGAGCAGATGTAAATTTTGATTAAACGGAGTCGACATGCATATGATCACAACTTCCTACACAATTCTACAATACATGTCATGCACGTACTGTACAGTGAGCATCAGTACCANACCTTTCACAAGTACACGTAATTCCTTGTGAATGCTGAAAAATGCCAACAGGAACTTGCAGCTTAAATGAAGAGGAAATAAACCCCAATTTTGAGTTTCCTTATTGCTCTGTGATTTCAATCACATGTCCAGTAGTACACACAGGAAATCATAAATGTAGATTGAAAGCTGTTTTTGCGCTTACACATTAATTGTGTTCCAAGAAGGGAAGGGATGGGCAGTAAGACAGAAATGTACACGATCTGGTACTACTATATAGCCAGTTCCCATACCTATGCTTGCTCCAAGAACCAAGATTTTGCAGGTACATGTAGATAACATTTTTCTGGAGTTTGACGTGTTGCACCAGTATGCCACATATCACCTTACCCTGAACTACATGTGTGGAAAAAATAAGCTTGCCAGAGTACAATGTACCATCCAGTATCCTTGAAGTGTAACAATTACAGTACATGTATATTTATCACATTAACATCTCAAGAACAAGCCTTATTATTTCAGTTTTAAGCTGTGTGAACTGTTGAGGATCCTCAAGAAATGATGCATTGTAAACTGATAGAGCTTGTTGCTGAAGGAAGGGATTCCACCAGTTTTCTCCCTTTCTGGGGACGTGGGCTTTCTGTTTGAATAATAAACACTGGATGTTGCGAAAGTTGATGGCTCTGTGAGGAAATTATAACAGTTGCAAGATAAATGAACTCCTACATGTACAGGCAACAATATTATTTCAATGAAACAACATTAGTAATCACAAAGGGTGGGACGTTTACATGTTTAAATGAAAAGAGTCCCAAATCCGTTAACAGATTTTCCTAAACCGCCCTTTTAGAGGTTTGACATTTTAATTTTGAATTTGCCATTGATTTTTACTGTAAACAATGCAAAATGTAAGCTGATTTTTGGAACACCGTTACTGCTCGGTTATATCAAAGGAATACCATGAATTCATCACCGGAACTTTGTGTCAACTGCTGGTATTTACATGTACAATGTACACAATTTGTTGTGTTTAAAGATATCAAATGACACCTGCTAAGGGTTTTAATGTGTTCTAAATGGTTTTTAAATTAAACGTTAATTCCCACCTTCAGTAACCATGATGAGAAAGTGAAATAGCAAGAAAGGAAAAAGGAAAAATATTGTGTGAATGACTTTCACACTTACACATGTATGTATGTTTCTATGAGTACGGGTGCACGCAAATAGACTTTTGCATTTCTGCTGGAGTAACGTTGAAGCAGCCTTTACTGACATTTCATCCGCAATTCAACGCAGGCACCAGTGTGAAGTCCATATCCCATTGATTGCTGATTTCCTGCCCATAAGCTACAAGAAAGACCCTCCTATTGGACCCTGTCCTTCTTTTCATTCTGAGCTTCTTGTCTGCATGAATGCCAGTAGTGTCTGATTACTTGAAGGAATCCACGCTAAAACTCCTTCTTCCCTTGTTCGACTTGTTTGACACGACATTTGAACAAGGCGATCGTGTCACAAGGGAGTGTGTACGTTTTTGTTTTGTCCTGGCCAATGCAGCGTGTGCAAAATTATAAACAAGAGTGAGATTGGAGGAAAATTCAATATCCACAAAAGAACCACTAGGGTTTGGCCATGGCCGCACAGAAGTGTGCAGTAGGGTCTATTTTTTAAAAAGGCATCCCTTAAATACCCATTGTGTTTCATATCAAATGTTACACAAATGTACATGTATGTAAACACACCACAAAGATAAACTAGGATTTTTCCAGATATTTAAAATAGATTGCTTGAAAAATCCTGAAATCAGGAAAATCCTGATGAAAAAAATCCTGAAATCGGAAAAAAAGGCTGACAAATCTCACCCCTGGAGACTACACATCATGGATTTCTGTCCATAATTCAGTTAAAAGCAACGGGAATGTTTTGTTTCAATACAAGTTTACGGTACAATTATCCAATTTTGTTGATCCCAAGCTACAGGTACTTAGTACCAGTAAAATGTTCAAAACACAAATGTTTGGCAAGTGAAAGTTACCACAATTTGTGTTCACTGTAATTTCAAAGTTTTACTCACTATCAGTTGTTTGCTGGGCCCACTTCTCTCTTCTGCCTCCGTCTGCATTGCAGCCATCAAAAGAAATCCAATCTGTCGTCTAAAATGCTTGGTTCCTGTTTTAGTTCTAAGGGCTAGTCTGGGCTGTAAGGATGGTGCCGTTGGTCTTGCTGCTCGCGGGATTTCAGACTGATCGATGCCACTATACTGCCGTGTTACTGTACATGTATGTTAGCTGAGTGAGTGTGTGTCTTCATACAGCGATGACACGGGCACGCGACTGGACAAGAGGATGGCTGATTAAACACTTTGTATGAACACAGTGCATACACGTGATGTTCATCTACAACTGAAATCACCAGTTCAGAAAAAAGATAGCGTAATTAAAGGGTGTACAAACCCTTTGGGCTAAATCACTGCACATTTACCTTTGACTGGGGATACTTATGAACTGTTACTATGGCAACAGTTAGTTGCTAGGCAGAAGTACTTTTCCCCAAAGCTCTTATCAATGCTTGCAGATCCAGCATCCACGTAAAATATGTACAGACACATACATGTACACGCAGTACTTTCAAGTTGTAATCAAAGTCACACAAATTTCTGCAGGTTAATTAACATCAATAGTTTGAATTCTTATTCTGCTATTTTCTTAGGTGACAGATTTCAAATCCCATTTCCAGAAGTACAAGTAACACAAGCTGTTTACTAGCGGTCTCTCACTCTGACTCTAAGCTGCTGGATGATGAAGCTCCAGTTCCCATCTCTTCAACACTGAATACCACACATCAGCCACACTTGAATGGCTGGTCCCTTTTGAAGCTGATCCACGAGGAACGTGCAAACAAGGGTCCACGCGCATTTTAAAGGAAGGTTACTCGTCTTCCTGTGTGTGTGAACGTCAAGGATATCATCCAATGCTGACGCCTGGCAGCTTTGACAGTGACCAATGTTGACGTGGGCTGGATAACAGTTTCCACAACAGAAACCACCATAACCAAGGACTTCACAATGCAGGAAATTAATTGTTTCTGTTTCATTTTTGTTTGAGGTCAATCTGAAATGTGAGAAAAAATTGAGTAGAGCCAAGAAAGGACAAATATGAAGTTGGCTTGAGTCTGTGATTTATGCATATGTGACACAATAAATTGGCGTGCGTGTACACTGTATGTATACATGTACCGTATGTACATGTACAGCATATGATAAGAACCAGTACAATGTACAGTACATGGACACTGTACACCACATACCGGTATGTTTGGTTCCCACAGACTGTGCGTGCATTTAGTTTGTGTATTCGCGTATGTGCAATAGTAACATACCAGGTGTGGTCGTCAACCTGAAAACTGATATTCTAGCAGATCTCCGGAAACCAATCAAAGAAGTGGAAAATGTCAATTTTTCGACAGCTCGGATAATTATGAAAAACAATCGTTTTTTGGCTAACTTTGTGTCTAATTTTCACAATTTTGCCGGGTTTACCTTCAAATAACTTTGATGCCAAATGAAAGACTAGTAACTTTTATGATCAAAAAAGTTTATTACTTCTAGGCAGAAAACCTTTTACTG
The DNA here is from genome assembly GCF_001949145.1 of Acanthaster planci. The sequence continues at coordinate 263,270 of NW_019091417.1, forward strand.
AAATTCACTTCGTTTTTCATTGGGACCTATTTTCATCATTTTCCGTGTTTTTCACCTTACAGTACTTAAGTGCCCAATTTTCACACTTTTGTCCCCTCAAATCATGGGTGATACTGTTTCAAAGACTGATGAATCATTTGTATCAATCAGTTCATTTCTTCAAGATCGAGAGCCATTTGTCTGAAATGTGGTTCGTGTTTCATGTGGATTCAAATTTCCGCACTGAGTCCGACATAACCGAAGTGGTAAAAAATGAGACGGGCATAGCATACACGCACACCCACCTGGATATGAGTGCGTTTCGGTATGAGTTGACTTTACCTTCATCACACTAATACGTACGACGTCAAATTGCCCAACTAAGAGGCCCAAACAAAAACTTTCCGTCTTCATCAATACGGTTTCCTTCTTGCATGATACTTTGTCATTAGAGCGTTCATGATATTCCTCATTATTCACAAGTAGAGAAATGTCAGGGAAAACTGAAAAAAATTCCCTCTAAAATGTTGGCTTCACTTCCAACTTCTGACTCTGTTACTTTGGAGGTACTTACATGCACCTGTAAGAAAGACGGGCAAAAATTTGGCAGAAAATGGATTTTTTCCATGTGCAAATTAGCAAAAGGAACTTTGAGTGTTTAAATACTAATTGGTATGAAAGTGAGGGGCAAACAACTATATCTGAGCTTGATATTGGTCGATTTAGTTTTGGGGTCCACCTGTCCATGTCAAGAGCCATTTTACTGGCTTCTTGGCTGTAGTGGGATTCAGTGCGCATGCACACAAACAAAGTGAGGGGCATGAACATACATGACATGTGTACGTAATGTGCATACATGTACATGGGGCAATGCAAACTTAGCTACATGTATCGTAACTTGGAAGTACATGTACATTTAGTAAGAAAATTGTAAAATTTTAATGCAAGATTTAGAAATGTTTGCCCACCATGTACATGTGCATGTATGGAGGACTCTCACTGATAAACTAATATGGCTGACTAAATTATTTAGTGATACAATGTACACACTTGAGTAAATATGTACATGTACATGTACCATAGGTGTCAAACTGTCAAAGCAAATGTCTAATGGAGTACTGTATATGTACCTACATGTACATGTACATGTTCCTGTACATGTATTACACGTCCAGTGTACTGTACCAGTAGCTGCAGGGCAAAAATTACAGGAACAGAAATTCATTTAATGTGTTAGGATGTGACTATACAGTTCTGATCCCCGCATGTGTGTATGTGTACACTGTGCCAAATTTGGAAAATTAATTTAAATCCAAAAGTCTACAAATACAGTACATGTAAATAAGCTGCACTTGTCACAAATGTCAGTGTTGCCATGCCAACAAAAGAACACATCATTCTATTCCCCATGCAATGTGTTTAAGTACTGCATGGAGCACGTCCCCCCAGGAGGCTGATGTCTCCCTAAGGTGCCTCTTATCAAGATTCTGTCATTGCAAGATGATTCTGGAGGGCATTGGTGTCAGTAACAGGTGAAAATCAAATCTGATACTGACAGATAGCAGGTGATATCTCAACCCTCAAAGCCCCTGGGAAGCAAGTATACATGCACACATACATGTACATGTACATGTATTTGTACCCACAGATGACAATGAGAAACCTTGATCATTATCAACTCAATCAGTTTGTCATTTTGACTTCCTTTGAAACTTGTACATGTAGGTTTAGAGAAGGTGGTTCCCGTTTAGTTCTTTTGAATCTACTAATTTACAAAGGCATCAATTCCATTCACCTTTTGAATGCAATCAAAGCATTTTTTAAACATCTTCTATTCATAGTACCAGGAACACGTATGGTGTACATTGGAACTGGTACGTGTCCTGTGTGAACAACATGAACAACCTGCATCAACGATAAATGACTGCACCAACCAGTACATGTACAATGTTATGTAGTAGCCATCTTTTTACTCTAAGTGGTTTAACCCTATTCAGACTGGGCTGTTAAGGAGTGAGCGTAAGAGGTATGTTTTCAAATTGACCCCCTCTCCATGATCTCGAAGATGGAATGATGGAAACTTTTGTGTAGAGATAAAACAATATTTTTTCCGGCGAACATTTCAAGAAGACACTACCGGTACATGTACATGTACCAATATTAACTGAATTAATGAAACACAGACAGGGTCATGTGAATAACATGTATCACTTGTAACATCTACCAATACATGTATATACATGTACACTAGGACCTACTCAAACGAATTAAAGGAACAAGAGAACAGAATGTTTTTGTCATGGTCTATATGGGCTACCATTAGAACAAGAGGCATTAAAGTTATGTGAAAATCATTTGGGCGTTGTCACATACACATGTAACTTTAATGCCTCTTGTCATGCTTGTTCTAACGGTAGCCCATATAGACCATGACAAAAACATTCTGTTCTTTTGTTCCTTTAATTCTTTGGAGTAGTGTACATGTACACATATGCATATGAAAAAATCCCAATTTTTGGATTTATTAAGCCTTTGCTCCTTGATTGTCATGTAACGTGGGAACACTTTGACTGATTTTTGGAAATTTGAGATCAAAAGTGGCGCAAGACTTCAATGGAAAAGGTCATGAGGGAGCAACTTTATACTTGTCCCAGTTTGGGATTAGTACAGCAAAATTTCCAAAAGGGGAGGGGGTGGAATCCCCCAGAGACATAAATGCTGTGCACAAAGGTCCTGCTCCTTTAAAGTTTGATGAAAACGCCCACTCTGTCACAGTCAATTTTCACTGAGAAATCACTCACAGCAGTGAGGTTTTCATCCTCTTGCTCATTTTTTTGTTTACTTGTCGAGAACCTGTTCCTTCAAGGTACATGTACCACACATGTGTACGAACAAAGATTGTGAAGTGATAAAGCAGAGGAAACTACATGTACCACCATGGGCAAAAGGAATAATCCAAGAATTGAGATTTCCAGAAGGAGGCCAGCATTTCTGACAATTCTGGGGGAGATGATGCAAACAGTGAAATTGCACAATGTAGGCCCATATTGACGTAGACTTGACTTGATTGAAAAATATCCCCAAGGGAAGGATACGAGTATTAAAGTGCTGAGAATTTTAGTGGACATACATGAACATAGTACGAGCTGACAGGGCCAAATACACACATCTAAAATTATAGCAGGGCGGCACGCAGTGTGAGAGCGGAATGTGAAGCCATTATGGCATGGGGTCTGGTGCCTGCTCAAGGGCCCCGGGAAACTTTGGGTTCTAGATGCTCTGTGGTGTACAATTTGAGGTACATGTATTTCCTGGGCACTTTTTGGAATCAAATTTGCTCTTGGTAACAATTTGAAATGAAGGCAAGATTGCTATTGGGAGGACATCAAAAGTTGATTTTTTTTTTCTGGGCATTTTCTATTTTTTACTGATTGGAACTTGCCATCAAGGGGGTTACATGTACATACATGTACATGGGCACAGTGCGATGATGTACAGTCATTTCCCTGATTCCGGATCTCAAAAATAACTCCAGTGAGGTTCCAGCCATGGATTCCTATAATTCTGGTGAAATATGGGCAGTACCATATACATGTACCGCTAGTCTACCTTGTGCATTAGAAAACTACATGTACAAAATTACTTTTCAAAATCTTCCTGTAAGCTTTAAATTTGGACTTAAGGAATCGTCAAAAGTGACAACACTTTTTCTATTTCTGAATCGGTTTAGGCGGTGTGAAGTTACATTTTTTCTTATTCCGCATTTGACGTTCGACATTTAATGTTGACTAAGTACATGTGACTGTTAATATTCGAACTTTGAATAAGTAACCATCTGACATTCAGGATGCACATCCCTAAGAGTGATGGAGTGCTAAAGGGACGAAAAACAAACTGTGCCAACTACATTTCAGGGCTTGTTTGACCCCAAAGAACCCCATGCCCAGGGTTGCAAGGAGTCGTCTGGGATCGAGGAGAACAATGACATCAGATTCAATGTACATGTAATCTCCAGGCAGGGCATGGGGTTTGGGTATTTGATTTGAGAAAAGTGTGGTGTGAGGCATTCACTTTTTCCACTATGGTTTGCAAGTGAAGAACTCAACCGACAAGACAAGTTAATTTTGTCAATGCCGTTTTGACCGTGGAAAACTGCCTTTGCCCTGGTTGAAATGGAGGAAATGAGGTCACTAAAGTGTACAGAAACACTTTGAAAAAAGAAGTTTAAAGCCAGGCATGGGATACTATTTCAGATGAGTAAAAGTCAGCCAGAGCCATTGTGACGAGCTGATTTTCTAATTTAGAATTTCTTGATTTTATGAAAATTAGTTCATAAATAACAATTTCAGTGAATTGAAAAGTTAAACTTACATAATTTTTAAAATCTGTACTGCGAGTAATCAGTGACTGTCCCCCGTGCTGCACAATTGACGAACCCATTACATCACATTCATGTAAGTTTCTGTTACACCCATATACATGTAGTTGAGTTTGCAACGTACATACAAGTACATGTACGTGCGTGCACTTACTGTATGGTGTAATCCATAACTTGGAAAAAATGTGTATTTACATGTAGTTTTGGGCCAATTTGAAAAAAACAAAACCCAAAAGTCATTTTGATCAAACATACATTAGATGCAAACGCTTATAGAATTATTAAGTAAATAAAATATTTAGAATCACACGTACAAAATGACCTATCACCCTGTATTTTTGGGGGTCAATTTTTGGCTCTCATGATTTTTGACAAACCGTTCAAAAATGTCAAAGATCGAAACAGAAATCTACGGTAGCTAGCAGAAAAATTCTTTTCTAGAAATTTTCTGGAAACAAAATTTTGTACAAGAAGCTAACATTTCTTTCACCTTTCTAACTGAACTTGTTTGAGAATGTAGAACACAATTTTAAGAAGAAGTTTTTGAAGCAGAAAAAAAGTTCTATTTCAAGCGATCCAGATCTAGGAAAAATCCTGAACTACATGAAGGAAATTGACTGTACATGTATTTTCCAAGGAAAAAAAAAACTCATGATGGCAACCTCATCATGTTCATTCCATAAGGTGCAGTAAACTTCTTTGCATTTAGATAAACTGTGAAGACAGTGGAGAACAGGGAAAATCCAACAGAAAAAATAGCAGGGCCGCGGTGAGAATGTTGGCGGGGGGCAAAACCTTAGCAGGGTAGTCTAAAATTTTGAAAACCCCTCAAGAAGAACACTGTGGTACATGTCTACTCTCGCTTGTTATTAATGGTCCATTTTTGAAGTTGTTTTAATACTCTTTATGCTGTTAAATTTCTTTGAAATTGAAAGAAATGAGACCCTAGGAGAATGATAATTGTCACTATGCAGAACACATTCTCACACTGATGTATACCCAAGCTGCAGGTTTGGCCCTACAATGTACCTGTACATGTCTCAGGTGATGATCTCTGTGGGACCCACTCAACCTTTGCTGAAGTACCCGGTAAATGATTGTGATTCAAATGTTTGAAGAGAAAACACGCTGTACATGTACATAATGTACATGTACATACATGTATCCTACATGTATAACTCACAGGTGAAATTTGGGGTCCATTTTTTTTCCCGTCCCTGTTACGCCTGGCATTTGATTTTTAATGTTTAGAACTCATTGTTTAATTTCCAAGACTGAATAGGTACATGTACTGCAAACTACTGTACGTACATGTACCTACCAAACAAATACATGTAAAATAAAAATAGTTTGAAATCAATTTCATTGATACATCCCTTGTCAAACATGTCAGATGGTACATGTACCGGTATACATGTAGATGTCAGAGGTAATAGGGACGGAAAAATGTCACACTTTGGACGCCAACTTTACAAAATGACCCAGGTGCACAAACTCTCACAGCCACCAGGGGTATTACTGCACATGTACAATACATGTAATTATGTGTACATGTACATGTACCAGTAGCTAAAACTAAATACCTACAAAGTTACTATGGCAACCACACTGTACACATTCATACACGTGTGCTTTAAATACAGAGTATCCAAAAGATATGCACGACCACTGACTGGACAAAATTGACATTCTTCTTTATTTCCAGAAAAGACTTCCATGTGCATGTCGGTGGATCATGGGTTAACTCTACAAAAGGACAACTGTGGCAATGTACATGTACACTATGTGACTACATGTACATGTATGTACTGGTGCAATACACATGTGTGCACTGGTCCATGTACATGATTTATGTGCATGCATGGACATTTTTAATGGGCAGCATACATGTAGATGGTTGGCAATATACCCTACTCATAGATGCACAATACACATGATACAAGGCATTGTGTCAACATACATGTATGTACATGTACTGGTGCTAGTGGTTTTCTAGCATGTGTACGGTAGGATTAGAAATGTCAAATGTTCACAAGGAAAAGACTAACAACTTGAAATGACACTACTGTACTTAGTATACATGTATATGTACAATGTATGTACATGTACATGAACCATTTGAAAGCGTGAGTTGCCTAGCAACAAAATGATAAGTTGAGTTATCAATTGGAAAGTAATGCAGCTAGGGTGACTAACCATGAAGTTGTTGCCAGATATTTTTTCAGTCATTTTTGATTATACCAACCGGTACATTATTCCTACATGTAATTCCTACTGCCACTTCTTTCATCTTCACTAATGATAATGATATCACTGTTCGTGAAGTTATGAAAAAGGTACGAACATACACCGGTAGCTAGATGAGTCTTTAACACAAAACGAAACTTTGAAATGAATGTTAGAAAAATCAACAAGCAAAACAGATTAACATTTCAAAAGTAACGTAAATTATGCAAGTGCTTATCCGTACATCATGACCAGATTACAAATGAGACAGCAATGCCATCTGGGTCATTCTATGAGGTTGGGGCACAATTTGTGATGGTGTCAGTTGTTACATCGGTTCTGTAAAAATGAACAGCTATTTCCCTGCATGTGGATTCCAAATTGCTGTACATCTTGCAAGGCTGAATACAGAGGCGTGTATTATTTTTTACAGAGTAAATGACCCACTAGTACTCTACTGTCATGACACGTGGTAAAAGCTGAGGATGCCCCATTCTCGTGGAATGACCCATCTACCATGTCTACTGCACAAACCGGTACCAGTACACGTAACCAATAATCATGCTGTCCATGTGCTGCACAGTTTAAGGTACTGTACATGCACTTGAAACACATGCACCATGAAACATTCAGCATGTTTTCCCCCTTCTTACAAATCTAGGTTTCCATATTTTCAAATTACATGTACATGTATTCTTAACTTACATGTACAATGTAATTAATTCTTACATGTACATGTACATGTATTTCTAAACTAAATTTAATACATGTATAGCTTTCTTGAGGAGTGCCTTGTGTGACAAAAGCAAAATACACCTGTAGCACCCTCTAAGTACTGATGAAAGGATTTTCTGTGAATGGAGAAACTACATGTACCCGTACCACCCTTTTGTCACTTCTGACGAAAAGAAGTATCTAAAGACCAACTCCCATGATGCTAACTTTTCTCATATTGAATCCAATTCAGGAGAGCCAAGTCTACTAAAAGTGGAAAATACAGTGTATCAATATCTCCCTTGCAATACACCTTTCTATGTCAATAAACCACAGTTTTTGTACCCATTTTTCCTGCGAGTTTAGTTCAGTATTGTAAAAATGGAAGTGCTGTCACGACTCATTAGCCTCTAATGAATATTGAGTTTTCTGATGTATTACCGTAAAGAGGAATTACCACTGTGCCTGCACTTTAGGCATGCATAGCAGGCGTAGCCACAGACAGCATGAACTTGAACATGTTGAAGAATGCTCTCGTTCTTTGGAAACTTGAAGAATTTCAATCCCAGTTCTTTTGCAAAATTTCTAGTACATCTACCAATGACACACGATTTTGGCTTTATTGTAATTCATGAAGAAAGAAGCACAAACTCTCGACAGAGAAGAGATAATTTGGCACAAATCGATCCCTGGTGTGTGCTGCATCCACATGTACCGGTAAATGTAACCCATGTTCATGAGCACGTACTGTACATGTACTCTGTAGCGGAACCAGTCGTACCACGGACACCAGTTTCAATGTTTTCTTCGGTATTATTAGTTTCTGAAAAGCGTCGCCAGCAGTTTGATTGTGGAAATTTTTCACAAAACTTGAAGACCTTTCAAAAGTTTTGGCAAAATTACAAAAAATAAAGACACAATACAGACAGAAATACATGTACATGTATGATTTATTACACACTATTTAAACACAATTATAGTTTATTTTCGAAACTTTAAAAACTGTTGGAGTTGGTCTTTAAATCTTGTTCGTATTTTTGTCACACACAGTTATTTGAATAAAAAAAATTGAGCCAAACTTTCAATTTTCACTGGAAGCTTCTTTTAATTACTTGTTGCCAGATGATGTGTAAACATACACAATTTTCCTTATTTGTTCCACACAGGACATGCACACTCTTTCAAGGATTCTTTTTTCACTTCTGCAGAACTTGATGTATTAACGAGTCATGCTTGGTTGGGTCAAAGCGAGGAAGATGATCCTACGGGTACATGTGAACGCTGCAACTAAGTGGATCCATTCCCTCTACCCACAAAGCCATTCTTGAGTACATGTAATTAGAATTGAACTC
>NW_019091417.1:299024-331680 GCF_001949145.1 Acanthaster planci
ATGTACGGAGTTTATAATGAAAAATTGTGTATTTCCGACATGCAGCAATCGTGGTTGTTTTGCTTCGGAATCCCCCAGACATGCATACGCCGATATGGCTCCTCAGGGTTTCTTTGTTATTGGCTGACTTCATGATATCTTCCAGTTGAAACCGGGGCCCAATTTCACGGCGCTGCTTACTGCAAGTGAAAAATCGGCACTTAAGCCCTACCGTAGCAGAAAATTCTACGCTTACATACACCGAATGTATTTCATGGGTTAGGGAGGAATTTTGGCTTGTGCTCATGCGTACATCCCATAACTAAGGATTCTGTGCTTAAAGGGTTGGCGCAGAATTTTTCTGCTTGTGTGGTTAGTGCAGACATGGCAGAATGGAGATCGTAAGCGCGGAATTCTGCGGTAAGCAGCGCCATGAAATTGGGCCCTGTTCAAGTGAATTAGGCTGATATTACCCCCAGAACTGTCGTGACTGTGGGGTCCGATGTCCGCCCCTCTCCAGCAAACCCCACAGAAAACAAGCCTTTTTTGCCGTAGGCTCTACATGACGTTTAACAGGGCACGAACGGGGGTTTTATTCTTGTTGTGTACTCATACTATAAATGCTGAACCATTCCCCCAAAAGTTCTACAGATGTATGGGAGCCGACATACGCGTACCTTTGTACTGAGTACCAGGAAAAAACGGGCCAAAACCATGCTGATTTTCAAAAAAAGGTGCAAATATTTCCCAATCAGCGTCCGAGAGTCATACAGTTCAAAGATCACTGCCTGTCTGCATCCACATGCGGCCTCAACAGAAAGTGTTCACTGTGCGACAACATACTCACATGCACTGGTACCCAAAGGCTGTTGCTTGTCATTCCGGCCATTTGGGCATAAATAATGAGGAGCCCTGTGATTGGTCAGTGTGACCCCCAGCACACCGGAGCCAACTGCCATTTCAACCATTCAGTCCAGTCGCGGCTAAGAATCACACACATGTTCGGAATGTGGCTGCAGCCAATTTCCATGTCTTGTGTATCAGTCGCAGCTGTAGTCAACCATTTGGTCGCAGCTCGTCTTTGTAAGTATACATGAACCGTATGACTCTCGGATGCTAATCAGGAAATGTTTGCACATTTTATTGGAAATCGGCATGTACCTTGTAAGCTACCATACATAGAACTCCTAGGGGAATAGGGAGGCATTTCTGTGGGTACACAAGAAGAATAAAAGCCGTGTTCATGTCCTGCAGCGAAAAAGGGAAGGTTTTTCTGTGGGGTTCGTGGGAGCGGGGCGGATGTCGGATCCCACAGTTCTGGCGGTAGGCTGATATTCTGTTTTCAAATTAGGCCTAGTCCATTTGACGTGAACTTTCATGACTTTATGATCTCCAGATATTTTTAAGGAGCGATAGAAGTTGCATCCGCTGCTGACATGGATCGACTTCTGAGATTGGGTAATGGAATGCCTGGGATGGGTGGACCGGGTGGAGGTAGTGATGCTCCAGTAGTTGATACAGCTGAACAAGTCTACATCTCATCACTAGCACTGTTGAAGGTAGGCCTACTGAGTACTGCAATTAGGTACAGTGGCATTTGTAGGGCATTTGAGTACGTATGTCCAGTAACAGATTTGTAAATGATCCTAAATCATGTACAAATAGGGCTTTAGTCCGACCTCTACATGTCTGGTGCATCAGCCAATATGATTGCCTGATTGTTGTACAATTGATCAATTCTATCTGAAATCTCCAACTTCCAATTCCAATTCCTTTCTTTGAAACAGTCGTTCACATTGCTAAATTAGAAAGAAATGGGGATGGTGGTACTATCGCCAAATGATGCAGTACATTTAAGATGGACAGATCACGCAAAGATTGAGCAATCGGTCAAATACATGTAAACCAATCGTGCCCACATCTTGCACAAACGAATTGTATATTTCGTAAGTTTTTCCACATTCTTTTGGTTACATGTTGTGATAGCACTATGCTCTGAGTTTGTGCTCAAGCACACTACTATTTGTGTAATCTTTCTGACATCCCATAGATGTTGAAGCATGGAAGAGCTGGAGTTCCTATGGAAGTCATGGGCTTGATGTTAGGAGAGTTCGTAGATGATTACACAGTTAGAGTAATTGATGTGTTTGCAATGCCTCAGTCAGGAACGGTAAGCCCCTTTTGTTGCCCTGGACTGAGCATCTTAGATATAATCTTGAAGAAGGCATTATAATGCTATACACTACCTGCATAAATCCCTGTCATCTGATTTGTGCATCCATGATCACATATCATTGTAGTATTCATTCTATTTACCAGTACCCATTGAATAGAACTTATTTGACTGGTACCTACCCCCTGGTACCTACCCCCTGGGATGGGAACTAGTCTAACATAGCGCTAATGTGCGTGACTATATACATGTAGCTGCCAATTCCCTTATTTCGCCACTTGCTGTGAAAACCAGTCAGACTTAATGATAGGTGGCGTAATTGGGGACCTGGTGACGATACCGTCGCGCACATTCGGGGGCGGCATCAGGTACAAATCTGTTTTGCAAAATGGCAGATTCTAACAAGTACCCTTAATTGTTCTTCTTAAGAGAAGTGGACTTATGCAGGTATTCTAAAAAAAAAGTTTCTTATTTGTGCAATGGTACATATAAGCAAGAGTTTTATTCAGTGATGGATAAAATGTTCCATTCCACTCGGCTCTTCCACGTAGAATAGAACATTTCACCTATCACCTCATGAATTTAGTCTTACCATTGCAGTCACAAACATTTTTGTGTTCTAGTAGGCATAGTAAATTTTTTTAAGTTTTGAGCACTTGTGAAATTTGTGTAGAAAAACCCCAAGAAGCACTGTAGATTCACTGTTTGATTTTGTAGGAAAGTCACTTATTGTATTAAGTGAAGCAATTTGCTCTTTTAAAACTAATTTATCATCTGCCATAGACAGTTTTTTGTCATCACATGCTGACTTTGTTAAATCCACAGGGAGTAAGCGTGGAGGCAGTCGATCCAGTATTTCAGGCCAAGATGTTAGATATGCTACGACAGACGGGAAGGTAAGTTTGAGAAAAACCTCGAATTCTGCAAAAATCATGGATTTGGGAGTAGAAAGCGGAAAACGCAATTCTCGGTTTTAAAAAAAACCAAATATTTGATCATTTCTGCACAATTAATGAAATAAATATGAACCCAAATTAGGAATGACAACTCATTTTCACTGTTTAACTCACTTTCAAAGTAACATTTGGTAGCGTTTGCCCTCCTGTTTTTCCTTTGCGATATTGTTTTCCTCCGGCTCTGCACCGCGGAGATCACACAAGTCCTGTTCCCTACATAGTGTCCAGACGTCTCACGGCTTAGGAATAAATCAGTAGGGATGGGGACCAGTCCAAGATCACAGTGGCATGGTGTAGGCCCTACATGTATCATTATGCCAAAGATGGGCTACCTGTAGATGTATGGTAAATGTAGGCCTACAGTACTGGACTGTACATACAGTCGACTCTTGGTAATACGAGCATGGGTAAGATGAGACTCCGGTTAAGACGAGAATATTTGCCGGTCCTGACTGTATTATGCACATTCCTATGACGAGAAAAACCCATAATACGAGCTTGCGTGTTACGAGATTCCATTTAAGACAAGCATTTTGGGGGCCCCAGCTTTGTGCAAATGTATTGTTATCCGTCTAATTAGCACAAGCGTTTTTGAAGGCAACTTGTCAATCAGTTAATCCATTGAATTCGGAAAGCCGCTTCCGTAATTGATTGTGTACAGTCGTAAAGCGCTGCAGTTTTCACTCACCAAGTGAAGCCCTCTACTGGCCAATCCACACCACCAATAACTGGTTCCCATCCTTCCCAGCCCAGCACTGATGTTGGTTACAACCTAAAATGTTAATGTACTTACGTGCGTGCGTTGTATAACAATCTCATCGCGGCGTGCTGGGGATGTAAAACAGCATCGCTCCAACCATGCATCCTCCAGCTCGACTCGACCGGTTTCTCCGTTCTGGTATTATGTTATTGTTCTTTATTTCAAGTCTATTTTCATAAAAAGTACGGTTACTTCTCACTTTCATAAACATAAACTGTTTTGAAATTAAATTCCAAACCACACGTACGTGCATACAGAGTACATGTAGGCCTACATGTATGTACAGGAAGTTGTACATGATGTACGCTTAACGATGCGGTTGATCGGTTACACATGCAACAAGTGGGACAGCAGCTTTTGCATAAGACGAGGTCCGGATAATACCAGCTAATTTAGTCCCAAGGCCCTCGTATTAACGAGAGTTGACTGTATGTACAGGTACAGTCACATACAGTTTTTGCACACACAATTTAGAAAGCAGAAGAAAGCAGAATTTGGCTTTCAGAAAGCAGAAAATTCTTGACTTTACTATAATTAGTACTCCTGAAAGGAAAACTGGTCATTTGTTAAAATATTGATATCCAAAATTAAAAAACCTTACTGAATCTCTTATGTTTGTTCCTGAGAAAAGACACTGGAAAAGTCCAGGAAATGCTCTAAAATGCAGCTGAGAGCGTCTAAAGTCCTAAATTTTCCCATGCCCATGGCTTCGCAAAATGTTGGTAAACCACAATGGAAATCCCCACAGTTTGAAAAATCCTGGGGAGAACCTTGTGGAGTATTTTTATACTTGTACCTAGAGTGGAAAATAGCACAGGAGGAAGCAGTACTGACTTGTGTCATGGTTGTACATACATGCTGCAGATTTATTCCAAACATCACCAGTCTACGAAGAGGCAAAAAATAAAATTCAAAATACCCACTGTGGATAATCTTAAAGCCCACTAAAGACCAAAAGCCAGTCTGTTGTGCCATTCATGAGTGGCATTGGCACGATGCAGCAACGACAGATTTTTAATGCGTTTTGTGAAACCTTGTGTTTTTCTGTATATCTTTGGAAGCCAGTTCTAACTCAGAATCGCGATCCTTAGCTGGAGCGGGAACCGGCTCTGAGAATTCTGGAACCGCCCAACACTAATGGACATGCTGTAGTAGGATACCAACTCAAGCCTTCCTATCTGTCAATGAAGAGGGTTTAAAGTTTGATCTCCAAGTGGTTAGGTCAACCGGTTGAGTTAAATACTGTCATGACAGTGTGGCAGTATTTAGCACAGCTATCGATGGGGATGGAATTTGACTTTGGTGATACAATTCTCAATAACAACTTATTAAAATGCCATAAAGGCCAAACTTATTGTGAGTAAAACCAACATTATCCTGTTCTTAATAAAAATCTACCTGCATCAGTCATTTCAATCCCCTTTTATTTTGGTAAATGCCTGTTTGCACTCATTTTGGCATTGCGTTTGTCGCTTGATCTTTGTTGTGACAGACCAGAAATGGTTGTGGGTTGGTACCACTCTCATCCTGGCTTCGGATGCTGGTTGTCAGGTGTTGACATCAACACACAGCAGAGCTTCGAAGCATTGTCGGACAGAGCAGTGGCAGTGGTCGTTGACCCTATCCAGAGCGTTAAGGGCAAAGTGGTCATTGATGCATTCAGACTCATCAACACCAACATGATGGTTTTAGGCCAGGAACCGAGACAGACGACCTCTAACCTGGGTCATCTACAAAAACCATCTATACAGGCACTCATACATGGCTTGAATCGTCACTACTACTCCATTGCTATCAACTACAGAAAGAATGAACTGGAACAGAAGGTAAGCGGTTCTCCTGTGAAAGATGCTACAGGTGTAATTGTGTATCCTGTGTTCTATACGATAGGTTAAGGAATTGCAGCTGGGTTTTGGCCAAGACAGATGTTTGAAAAACAGTGTCTGGAGATTGGCATGGTTACTTGAGAACACAAAAGACCAACAAAAAGACTAAACCAATGGATGTACAAACTAGTAGTGGAGATAAACCGATACATTTCCTAGGAATTATGGAAGGCCTTCAAAGGTGTTTGTTGAAACAGATAACATAGTGTTCTCAAAGCAGTCAATGGTAAAGGTTTCAGATCTAGTCCATTTTGTCCTATTCAGAATGAAAAATAAAATTGTCCTTTTTTGCAGATGTTGTTGAATCTACACAAAAAAAGCTGGATGGACGGACTAACACTCAGAGACTACAATGACCATTGTAAACTGAATGAGAAGACAGTAAAAGAAATGCTGGACCTTGCCAAGAGCTATAACAAGGTAGAGTTATTAAATCTGTACCCCAAATGACCCACATGCCTTTACATACTCATGGGCTGGAAATTTGTGTACTTACTTAACACCTTGGACCCTTCCCAGGATAAAGGCTGTCTGTCAGAGACCTCCAGAGAGCTCTGTCCTGTACCCTTACCTCAAGTTGTCTCCAGGTGATGCCCAGCCTCTTGGTGTCTGCCCGGAGGTCTCGGCACCAGGTGTTTCTTGGCTGGCCTCTTTTCCTTTTTCCCTGGGGGTTCCAAGTGAGTGCTTGTCATGTACTTGTTGATTTCCTAAGTTTGTGCCCAGCCGTATTTCATTTTCCATTGACGTCTGGTCTGTTCTGTCCCAGAGGTCGATGTTGCTGATCTTCTCCAGCCAGTGTATCCTCGGAATCTTCCTGAGACAGCTGTTTGCTGAAGGTTTGGATCCTATGAAGAGTAATTTTTGTCATCCGCTATGTTTCAGGGGTACTGATTTCCTGACTTTTGTCTTTCTGGAACGTTCCCTGGAGTTCCATACTGTTTTGAGTTGTAGAAAGGCTGCTCGAGCCTTCCCAATCCTGACCCTAACATCTGCATCTCTCCTTCCCTCCCTCCCTATCGACAATGATTGATGATACTTCCTGAGGAGGTGAAGGAGTCCACCTCCTTGAGAGCATTTCCCCGTAGCAACACTGTGTCATCCTCATGACTTTGGTCTTCTTTTGGTGGATGGTCAGTCCTACTTGTTCAGAGGAGTCCTTGAGTCTGTCCTACACCTGCTGATGGTTGTGGGATAGTAGAGCCAAATCATCAGCAAACTCCAGGTCATCAAGCTGAGACCAAAGTGTCCACTGTATATCATTCCCTTTCTGGTCGGTTTCCGTCTTCATCACCCAGTCAATAAACCAAGAGGAAAAGGAATAGAGACAGAAGGCACCCTTGTCTCACCCCGGTCTTGAGCTGGAACTGTCGTTTGAGCTGTCCCTCATGCACAGCTCTGCAGCTCACCACATCATAGCTGTGCTGTATCAGATTGATAATCTTCTGTGGTACTCTGTAGTGTCAAAGGAGTTTCCATAGATTCGCACCGTCCACACTGTCACATACCTGTTCGTAGTCCATAAAGTTGAGGTAGAGTGGTGAATTCCATTCCAGTGACTGCTCCACTATGATGTACAGTGTGGCAATCTGGTAGCTGCATGATCTGTTTTTCCGACATCCCGCCTGCTGATCTCTGTGCTTGGGGTCGACAGGGCTTTTCATCCTATCCAGAATGATCCTGTTGCAAACCTTGCCTGGCACCACCGACAGGGTGATTCCTCTGCAGTTGGCGCACTGGCTGAGGTCACCATTCGTTGGAAGCTTAACAACGTTGCTTAATGATAGTGAAATTTGTGTGGGGATGTCAAAAATTGTTGCGTTGGAAGTAAATATGAATTTTGTTTTGATCTTATCATTTTGCAGGCAGTAGAGGAAGAGGACACAATGACCAAGGAGCAGCTTGTTGTCAAGAATGTTGGCAAATTGGATCCTAAGAGACATCTGGAGGAACATGTGGAAGTGTTGATGACGGCCAATATTGTACAGTGTGTTGGTGCCATGATGGACACTGTTGTATTTAAGTAACTTAACTAGTCACTCTCAAAGTCCAAAGCCAACAGCATAAAAGCTTGTGCTTTGGATATCTTCACAAAGGTTCATTTTGTCAAAGTATGCACGTTTCCTTTGGGTTGCAAAAGTGTTGTGCCCAAAATGGACAACAGAGTTTCACACAAAGGATAACGTTGCGTCTTTTGTCATTTTCACAGGACAAAGGATGTAACCCAGTATTAATTAAACTTTAACTTTGTGATTGATTGTTGGCATAATGGCAGTATGGATCCTGTGTCAAGCTGGACATTCTCTCGTTAGTTTCTTTTATGAAAGGAAATTACATGAGCCCAGTGCCATGGCATTGCCCAACAGCAGAAAAGTTGTGCTTACTAAAGCATAAAATTCTCCAAACTGTAAGCAACATTTCATGGTAGTGTTTGGTATGGTTGTGCTAACGGTTTCATGTGCACAGTGGTGTTCTTTGTTATGTTACCAAGTTAAGCAAATTTTTCCCTCCGAGGTAAGCGTGTCTTTTGTTACTGCTTACATGTATGGCCTCCATGAAATACACGGAGCTGCTATTAGCATAAAATCGCTTTCCAAGCAGCGCCATGAATTGGGCCCTAGAAAGAACTCGCAATGACTGGCTTTTGACCGTGCTGAAAGTCTTCTGACTGAAGTAATCCAAGGAAAGTTTTCCTTTACCGTTGTCGGCAATTCTTAGCTGAGATACGCTCGAAAAGTTCTCCCTTGCTTGATTTCTTACTCTCCCCAAATAGATTTCAATGATCATTTACATATACTGCACAAATGTGACTCAACGATAATCAACTTGACACTGATACCAAGCAAAGTTGATAAGAAAACCTGGATAGTTTTACTTGACTCCAGTTTATCTCGGAACAAGATAAAATTCAACCCAAATGTACAGTTTAACCAGAAATGGAGTATGCATCACATGTACAATACCTATGGAGTACCTTTTTTATAAAAAGAATTGAGTCTCTATTTATCTTTCAAAATCTGACCAGCCTATACCCCCAAACACTAGGCACTTTTTGGCTTTTAGTCTTTTTAAAAGACCTTCAGAGTGTTCATTGTAGATGAGCATTGATTCTTTGTACAGGTCAATCAACAGCAGAAATAAAAGA
Source organism: Acanthaster planci (assembly GCF_001949145.1). The sequence goes on from NW_019091417.1 coordinate 307,921, forward strand.
AAACAGAAAAAGCTTCAAGTCATGTCAGTACTTTGTAGTAAGATTTAGAAAGGTTTGATGTTCACCCAAGGAATCCTTCCCGTAATAGTTGTTGAGGCTCCGTCAGCTGCCTTCCAAACCACAACTTGAATGTTTCCCGTAACTGGCTCAATGAAATATAAAAAGTTGCCAATATTCCTCATCCATCAGTCAAGACACGCCTTCTCGAGGTAACCTATATATCCAGATTTCTTTTTAAAATCGTTTTGACATTTCGGACTGGCTATGTGATGCAGAGAGAATATGAAAACACCAACCTTTACATGTGCATGTAAAAAGTATGCCAAGAAATTACATCCCAGAAACACACCTCTTCACTCATTATCCAGGGGACATTAGTTTGCTAGGATAGTTTGAAATGTGTGTATGAGACTGGCGATGACCCAAGCTGAAGACATGGCCTGCTCTTGGCAACCAGTTTAAAACTGTTGCAGCGCATTATTAACCCTGTTCCTGAATAAATCTTGATCAAATTCAAAGTTCACATCCATGTTTGACCATATTACTCCATATTTTCACTCTTAACCAAATCTATGAATGAGGAACCCTGTGGTTTCGCTAGCCCCTTCCTCTGATCTGAATGTAGATTTCCACTGAGAAGACTCGAGTTCGTGAGTTGGTAAGGTAAATAACAGAGTTATTAACTCAAAGGAAAACTCTGTGGTCAATTTTGTGGTTCAGTGTTTGCCACACAGTTTACAGAACCAATTCAATCGTTTCACTACTGTAGTGCAGTAGACATGCTAATGCATCTGAGATTTCTATACAGACTTTGCTTTGATGCTCCTATAGAAGGTCATAGAAATAATCCAGTCCTTGTCCTAACTCCCAAATAGATATCCCTGTGCCTAGCTCTTGGGCCAGCTGCAGACGAACTTGAATAGACTAGAAAAGAAAGTGAAACAAAATATGTAATATTTGTTGAGCAGCTATTTCATGGCTTAAACTTTGAAAAGGTTAAAACAACCATGGCTCACTCAAGACGGGCTCGTCTTGGCAGGTATTTTGTTGAAATTGGTTACTTTTCATTCGGTGTTGGAAATGTTGAAGAATCTGGAACAAACTACAGAACTACTAGCAAATATAGTAACTAGTTCAAACGGCCATATGATATGAAGTTTGTCGACACTGCAGTCTATGAAACTCAAATCCATGTAGAAACTACACAGCCAGTTTTTGGTGTACACTATCTCATAACTTTGAGGAAAAAAGGGGTCACAGAAACTGACAATACCTTGAGTGATGGATAATAGACTTGATGAACCCAAGGCCCATCTCTGAAAGAAAATAAATGCAATCAATGGGAAAATTACACTCTACTTGCTCAACGTTTTTCCATCAAATACATGTAGCTATGATTTTTTGTACCACATAAACTTCACAAGAATGACCAAGCTGTGAACCAATGAGTCTATTGATTACATTCAGATAGGTCGACACATGAAGGGTCTCTCATTCACTTTACCATCAGAACGTTCTTATTCCTAAAGCCTAAACCCTCTCCATGCCGCCCCCCCCCCATATTTTGAGATGCAGTACTTACTTTTTATAGTCAAAGACATGTTCTGCATGGGCCGAGTTCCACTTCAGTTTGTGTTTCTTCAGCAAGTCAAGATACCTTTGACAGCACAAACGTAATTTGAAATGCAAACAGAAATATATTTGAGAAAAATATTTGAGAATACTGAATTTTTTTGGTGCATATTACCAAGCTTTGTAAATGTCCTAACTTCGCTGATATCTATATACTGCAGTGGATACAAGGTTCAAATCCACCGATTTTTGTCGCATCATAATCAGTCTCATCCTTACCTTGGTCCAATGATAGCCTCAGCGGTCTGTGGCCCATAGTCATAACCATAAAAGTTCAGTCCTAGAAGAATCTTTGGTCTCTGGTCGGCCATGTCATCTGGTACTATTTCCTTCACACAAGATCGCACCCAATCAATGGGGGAGTTTGGTCCTGGTCTGAAAAAAAAACCAAATCAGTCATGCTTACACTTGATCTGCATCACAACGGCTTGTCAGGTGAATAAAAGCTACAATCCCTCTTTTCCATTTGATCAGAAGGAAAGAGGAAATGCTCTATGGATGGCACCTTGCCTTTCAAAACCATTTTAAATATGCTCTATGATAAACAGCCTTACACTGAGGATTAAATAACTCTTACACCGAGGATTAACTTTTACACCGAGGGTTAACTCTTACACCGAAGATTAACTCTTACACCAAGGGTTAACTCTTACACCGAGGATTAACTCTTACACCGAGGATTAACTCTTACACCGAGGATTAACTCTTACACCGAGGGTTAACTCTTACACCGAGGATTAACTCTTACACCGAGGGTTAAATCTTACACTGAGGGTTAACTCTTACACCAAGGGTTAACTCTTACACCGAGGATTAACTCTTACACCGAGGGTTTACTCACGTTTGTGCACTGGAGTAGTCATACGTCATCAAACTGAATCCATCGACCACTGGATGTAAGGTCCTAAAATCATTGCTTGAAAACATTGCGGTGCCGCTGTTTTTGAAGAAATTGTAGGGAAAAAAGTGAAACATCATGAAGGCATCATTCTGTCTAGAACACAGCGCTTGGCAACAAACAATAGGCAAGTAAGTTAGTGAGGGTTAATTGGGTGTTTATGTGCCTTTGTGTGGTTTTAATACCCAGTGGCTACATGTATATGCAAGAAGGTGCAATGTCCCAGAGCTTAGCACCAGCACTTGGAAAGGTTCGTCACTGAAGCAAGAACTTAAGATCTGACTGACGACTGACGCCTGAGGAGATGACACAATGACTCAAGTACATCTATGTACTGTCCATACATTCAATGACTTACTATTTCTTTAAAACAAAGTCAAACCATCGATTTCAAGCTGCTTAGAATGATTTACCTGGCCATAAGAGGAGGAGGTATCACAAGAATAAACTTCATATCAGAGTTATGCATTGCATCAGCTATGTCCACTATCAAGTGCTGCAATTCTCTAAAACGAAAACACAGATACGACAAATTATGCAACATTCTTAGTTCTTATTCTGACGTTAAACAAGCTTTTAAACCATAAACCATTTCCAGCTAAGATCCAACTTACGTCCTTGCCTGTCCACCTAATTGGCTCCAAACTTCAAGAACAACACCATCAAAACTATGTTTCTGAAAAAGTAAAAAAGTTAAAAAACCAATATTCTAAATTTAGCCATTAAAACCCTAACCCACCTCAATCCTCCAAAATCCAGTGATTTGGAGGATTGAGGATAAATGATGATTTGAACATTGGAGGATTTTGGAGGATTGGGGTGAATGGTGATACAAGCATGGAGGATTTCAGAGGATTGAGCATGAATGCTGATTTAAAAGCGAGAGGATTTTGGAGGATTGAGGATGAATGGTGAATGAAGTACTAAAAATCAGTCACATATACTAAAAATATAGGGGTGCATATAGTCACACATTATACTGTGTATAAAATACTGTACATGTACATGTACCCAAGCACAGTATGTTCCATTGTTCACTGCTGCTGGTCATAAATTACACAATCCTCAACTGCAGTGTGTTAAAACAAAGGCACATCTCTGCTTTGTTTATTACAAAAGTAAAGTCGTCAGCCAACTCTGCACAAAAAAAAACAGCTTCAGCCCAGCAACCAACCTGATGTGCCCAACCCCCCCAATAAAAACCCAAAGTAGGGCCATGAGGATTTTGGAGGATTGAGGATGAATGCAGTTTTTGAAGTTGGGCATTTGGAGGATTTTGGAGGATTGAGGATGTACCCTAATAAAAAGGCCGGAGTAGGTTAGGGCTATGGAAGTGTAATATTCACAATACCGTTGAATCATTATCACTGACGATACACAAATTACACAAATATTGAAGGACATACTCTCTGTTTACCTTATAGTATGCTACAATTGTTTTAGCTAAGGCTTGGATCTCTGTTTCCTCTTGAAACAATGCTATGAAGTCCTGTTTGGTCCACTGGTCAAAGAGCAGTCGAGGATCTGAAGTTTAATGTGCCAGAGGAAATAGATTTTAAATAAAAGCTCACAGGCATGACAGGTAGACATGCATGCATTTTTATGCAAATTTCATTTTTGCCCAAATACAGGACAAAAACACTTACAAATTTTAACGTCACGCTTTCCTTTCTTGACACTTTTTATCCATCCTGGAGGAAAAAGTAGAACAAATTTTTTTGAAAGTGACAGAAGTCTTTGATGTAAATCAAAATGTTTAAACATTCAAGCATGTTGACAACAGTTCAATTTCAAAGATTAAAGTTAATGGAACACATGACAGGAATCTGTAGACAAACTTGTGAGTAAGTGTGATAAATTTCAGATAGGTACATGTATGTAGCACGGCAATGTAGAAGAACAGCCCTCTTTCTGGTTAAGCAGATGGACAAACTGCCTACAGACCTTTATCAATATCTTGTCCTCCATTGACCATGTACTCTTCATCAGATTTTCGTTTCACCTGAAGCCAGACAGGTGAAATAACTGTGAACTTTCCTCCAAAGATCTTAGCAATGTCATAGCCACGGTTATTCCACTGCAAAACAGAAACATAATGATCTTAAAACTAGACAAACTTGTCAAAGTTGTTCATAGTTGTACAATGTCTTACACAGCAATACTGCCCTATTAATGTATCTTGGCTCTTGAGACTTTTCATCGTTATCCAGCTAACTGTAGCTATACTAGGATAATGAAGGAGTAATGTCACAGCATGGCGGAAGGACAGGCAAGGTGCATATAAGAAATAAACATGAAGAATAGAATCCATATATTTAGTCAGCTTGAAGGCTTCTGTGAACCACTTTCTGCCGGGTGAAGTTTACACAACTGGGATGTGTTGCCGGGCACTTTTTCATGACTTTCGGTTTTCAAAATTCTTCAAAAATTTGTAACTTAATTTACTGGACACTTACACATACGCAGTCATGACTGCCTAGTGACTACTCTAATCTGACAGGCAACCTCCATTGATACCTGAGTATTGCACCCAGGCCTACCGCCCAGTAAAGAGAGTCCACATTGTGCGGTGTTGTGTAATTTCCTTAGTTCCAGAAATTGACCCAGAGCATTGGTGGATGGCGGTTCAATTATCTTTACTAATGCGGCCAGATTAGCACGCAGTGGTACTGTATCGCTCATCACTGGAGTGCTTTTGCCCCCACTGATAATCCGCAGGCGCTGAATGCCGCAAACAGTAATATACATGTACTGTTTAAAACAACGGCGGATTACCTCTGATTTATACCAGTACTCTTACATCTCTTTAGTCCCAGCAGCTCGGTCTTTTGTTCTGAATTCAGTCTTTTGCTATAAAGCCCAGTTCTTTTGTTCCAATTTCAGCCATCCCGGCCATGCCTATACGGACCAAATCTCCACTACCGGGAACCCTGGCACCAAGTGAATAATGGATTGACTTGTATAGTTTTCACATTAAAATTGGTCAAGTTTGAACAATTTAGGCAATATCCAAAAGTGACAACTTGTGCATAAAGTACATGTACAGTTGTCTATGATGAAATGTTTGCGGAGTATGAATGTGGACAAACATGTTGGATGGAAACCTACAGGTGTGACATATCCTAGTACTTCTCCTTTGAATTGTCTCTCCTCAACTTTCTTGCTGCAAAAGTTTCCATTTTCACTCAGAATGTCCTTAGTTCGTGGATTCTCCTGAATTAGGCCACGCTCTTCCACAGTTTTATCAGAGAGTTTGACATCTTTCTGTAATGTTTTAAAAATGAGAAATAAAAAGGACTGATTTTAGAACAAATGGTATCGGTGAATTCACCAAGTAATCAATCAATCAATCAGTACAACCATGCAATCGCTTTACACCATCAGTCATGTCAGCTGATCAATCCCAACAGTTACATGACATGTTATTACCCCCAGAACTGTGGTAGCACAGTGCAGCAGATGACGAACCCCACAGTTCTTGTGTGATGAATGAAATCTCCACTACTCCCCTGCTTTATAAAATCAGCCACAAGGTGAACATGGCGAATTAGAAAGAAGTTCACAAGATTACAACCTATAGTGATAGGACTAGTATGCCTACTATGCATACTTATAGTAGAGTCCCCCAACGTGGCGCATTTTTGCATTTAGTTGACTTTTTTCACTCAGTGTTGCCAAACATGCCAAACCTCTTTTTTGAAAAACTTAAAACTCATCTGGTTAAAAAGTGGTACTATTGCCTTCATAATAGTGTTGAACCTTTGTGAACAATTTCAATGTCATGAAATTTTGTTCGAAATCCAACACTGTGGGCGTCTGGATTTTGGGCTTGAATGCGGCACACTTTTAAAAAAATCTGAAAAAATCCCACACAAACATGACAAACATTTACATGTGCTAAACCTTTGAAGTTGATAAATTCTTGTACTGTAAAGCATCATTACTTCCACTTGAATGCGCATCAACTAGTTTTTTGGAAAAATGTTTCCTATTTTAGGGACACATTTTAAAAGTGTTCATTCTGCATGTCGGAAACAAAAGGAAAATTGAAAAATGAAAGTGTGCCAGACTGCAACGTTTATGACATCTACCCCCAGAAGTGTGGTTCAATGTCCGCTCTGCTCCCACATTCGTGGGAGCGGAGCAGACATCAAACCACACAGTTCTGGGAGCGGAGTGGAGTCGGACCCCACAGTTCTAGGGGTATATAACATAGGCCTAGGCCTTAACACCCGTGGGTGATTTTGCACAATAACATCATGAACATGGGATGGGAAAAGGGGCAATGTTTGCTCCTTTTCCTTCCCACAACGCCTTTCAATAATTGCGCAGTGAACTTGGTGAAGCCTAAACTGGGGCCTAATATTTATAATGGCCCATGCCTTGGCTATACTACTAAGTACTATACTGCCCCTAGCCTAACCTGGCTTTTGTTGTTTTGCTTTTTGTCTTTATGTTTGGGTGGTCCACCTGCGTTAACGATCGGGTATAAAATCACTCCAAAAAGAACGACAAAAGTTACAAATTGGAAGGAAAAATTCATTTTGAATTTCAGAAATCCCCCCTCAAAAGAAACATCTCCCTAAGTTGACCACACGTATCTCTGTTCCGTGGGCGCAGCCATATTGACAATTAGGCCCCGCCCCTCTGGCTGATCAAAACAAATGCTTTAAATTGAAAAGCATTTTTAGTATAAAATAAGGTTTTTATTTGATTTGACGATTAATTTATATAGAAAATGAATTTACATTTTTAAATTTTAATGTAAAGAAAATCAACAATTTAACAAAACTTTTCTCCCCGAAAATTCTTCACAGAGTTCCAAAGCAACGGACCGATGAGTTTTAACCAATGGTTTTAATATCGATCCGGCCCGCGAAGCTTGACATGACCGTACCATGCTATCTAAAAGGACGTGTGCATGTAAGACATCGCCATCGACAAGTTCCTAGCGAAGTCGTGTTTCTTCTCTGTTCTGAACGTCAGCTTATCTTTTTCGTGTGAATTGTAAGTAAGCCTAGGCCTATAAATGATTTGCTTCTTAGAGATTCTAAGAAGCAAGCTGCAGTGCATGCAGTGTTTGCGATGCAAAGCAAACCTCATGCCAGGCCCAGCCACAATCTGACGATCACGAGGACCGCGGCCGCGGCGGCCATGTTACCCCAGCAGAACCCGCAGTTCTAGAGTAGTATGACGCCTCTGTCATGTTTGTGACCACGCACTTTGGTTGAACAGAGTGCACCATCATCAGTTATCATGAAAGAGAGGACTTAGGCAAACAATGTCATGAATCTTATAATTGATTATGAAAATGAATGTCTCGGAGTTCCGCCCACCGCCTACCTAGGCCTACCGCTGAAAGTGAAACAGCCGCCCAAAATTTCATTATTTTCCCATAAGTTATTATTTCAGAAAAATCATTGTTTTTCTGATGGGGCATTGTCAGGAATAGTTAAAAATGGCAGCAAAGAAAATCAGGAGTTTGTAGTGCGCGCACTCGCGTATAAATGGGCTGATGCAAGATTGAGAGCTACGTGTAGTCTAGTCATTCTAGTAGTACGGTAGTAGGCCAACTTTCAGTTTCAAGGTTGGTTCCCTTTGCATGGACACGTATTCGCTATTGTATCGATGCGCAGTATGTACACCAAATAACAAATAATTATTAATGAATAATGAAAAAAAAGCCTAATGGGTTTTCAAAATTATCTGGACGGAAGTCAAAGATGTTCATTCTTTTGGCCTAATTATGCCTGTCATGAAATTATGTTGAGACTGAAATAAGAAAAGGAACATAGAGTCAAGTACATAGGCCTGATAAGTGTAAAAATGGGAAGATTAAAGAATGGTTTTTACAGTCACTCTGCCTATTTTCCATTTCACCCTCAACCACTTCGCCCATTTGCCACTTCGCCCATTTGCCACTTCGCCCGCATGCCACTTCACCCACACCAGCCACTTCACCCACACCAGCCACTTCACCCACACCAGCCACTTCACCCACACCAGCAGGGCCCACACAATATTTTGCATTATGCATGCCCAAATTCCACAAGCACATACAGGCCTGTAGTTAATTAATCGACAGATCTCGGCATCGTTAAGTTAATCTATTTGTTGACAGACTTGCTGCAAGGTCACGGTTATTTGGGTTGTGACTGGTATTAGTATTACTGTACTTTCACAGCAACAAATGAATTGCAGATAGAGAGGGGGGCTCATGTCCATGTATTAGTAGCAATCATAAAACAGTCGAACAGGTTCATCGTTGCACTGAGCTACAGACATGTCTGGAAAATGACCTGGATGTTTTTATTATCCACGTGGAAACTCGGTGTAAATTTGTGAGCGTGGCTGCTCGCCGGGTTTTAACAGGTTTATTGCTGGCAAGTTTTCAGATACAATAATTGAAACATCAAGACTCAGACAACATGAAAGCATTTTCAAAAAAGCATTGTTTCTGTTACAATGCCCTGTAGTTTTCCAATAGTGTGCACTGAGACCTCATGAAAGACGGACAATTCCTTTATTCATTAAGACAATTCTAATTCTAAGAACTAAGTGACTGAAATATTTCTGAAGTTTTGATCATTTTTGGGGTCAAATTTGCATTGTCTAAATTTGTAATGCACATGCTTCATGTTGTCGCAGGAGTGGCACAGTTGTTCCGTGCTGTTCTCGCTACATGCGCCGGTTGGTGTCGCACCCGTGTTTAATTTTGCTTCGGTTTACAACATAAAAGACCTCAAAGTGACATTTTCTAAGTCCACAGTAAATATCCTAATATTGCTATTTGATGTGTTATCTTTCCTTTTCTCTCTTTTCATTTTTGACAAAAGCTGACAAAAGTGGCGTGTGAGTGAAGTGGCACATGGGAGAAGTGGTTGCAGGCGAAGTGGCAAATGGGCAAAGTGACCGAAACAAAAGAAGTGACATCCTAGGTTACTGCCTCCACTTTTTTATCAGTCAGGCCTGAACTTATTGCTGAAATGTCATGAATGTTGAAATGACTTGAATAGTCTTGGGCTGAAAAGTACATGTATTTCAAGCTTTTCTTAGAAAATGCACTAAACTCTCCATACATACGTGTACATGTACACTGAAGGCCTACACCACCAACAAAGTGCCGCCAGGATTTTGGAGTCTTTCCAAAAATGACTTACTCTGCTTGTGAAACAGAAATTTAGTCGCCCCAACCATGACGTAAAGACTTGACTATCCACTATGCAGACCCATCGTATCGATGACAATTAAATTGTGCTGGAATGACCGTGACGTGTTACACCACCCTCTGGGGTGTAAACCAATGAAGTTGTCATGGTTAGGAGTGGCTAATGTGGGTATGTTTAAGTTTTAATCACAGTTTTGGAATGTTTTGTTTTGCTAAGCTTGTTAATAGCTGAAAGGTTATTTTTGTGGATTTTAGGTGCAGGTAGAATGGACAGCTCAACCAGACGATATACCTTGAATTCCCACATAGTTCCCTATAAAGGGAGGACTGAGGTCTTCTTTGAGAGTGCAGATTCATACATGTTTGTGAGTGTAAGCTTTCTGTCTAGTCTGATTTTTTAAGAAATGATGCAAATACTTTGTCCCAGAAATCCTGGTAGTGATTTATGTACACGTACTGTTCATGTAGTGTACATGAAGTTTTATGAATAAATTGTCTCAAGAATATCGTAGGAGCCTTTCTGATTTTCTTTTTTTACAGAGACTGCTTATTTTGTGTGGGTTGACAGAGTTTTCAGTGCATTGATGCGTGGCTGGCAACATTTTTTTCTGACCACTTTTTGTCAGCTGCTGGTAGCAAAAACTGCAACTGGGTCCACAAGACCGTGGCTTTTACCATGATTACATGTATTTATATATAAAATATACCATGTACATGCATCTGCAGCAGATAATGCCCAGTTCTGAGGCAGTTCCCTTGGCTTTGTGCACTTCAAAGGGTTACATGTACCTGATGTATATGCACAGTTTCTGTCTGTGTCATCACTGGGTAATTTTTTTATTTTTTGCCTAGCACTGTGCAGTGAAGGGTTATGCTGGGGCATTCCTGAACACCTGTGGAGGGGTCATTCACTTTGGGGTCAAGAAAACAGGGCGTGTCATGGGGGTGTCCTGCACAAGATCCCAGGAAGACAGTTACCGACTGGAGGTCGACGACGTCATGAAATTCTTCCAGCCAAAAGTCTCTCCAAGTCTGTACAGGTTGGTTGGCATTCATGATTGAGATTCATTCTTGCAGAGTTGACAAGCAGCACATTTTATGCTTGTGAGCTTTATCGACTAATTACCACATAGATACTTGTAGGTGAGCAGACCCAACTTGTTCAATTCTGGTCGTACACTGCAAACTTATCTGTTGAAATGCATCATTATTGAATTGGCACACTTTTTCTCTCGAGAAAACATGGCATGAATATCCTGCCTTCGTCTTTTTAACATGTTTAAAATGCGTTTTCTCCATGTGACCGTCTTGCCACATGTACAAGTTGTGGAACATGTCAAAGCAACTTGTGATTTCTTTTCAGTGCTTGACCCTTTCTTGCAACGGTGACGGTCTCTGGTAATTCAGGTTTGCATTCTCCAACAGGTTGGATTTCATTCCGATCGTCTCACCTCAATTCACCTTTGACTGGAAGGTGATTTCCCTCCACGTGTCAGCAGGGCCTGACATCATGTACATGGATGGCTCAGGACGGGTGAGTATGAGTAGACGGATAAGCCCAGCCTCGTTTTTGTTTGTGACCAATTGCAGCCGTGATTTATGTCTGACATGCGTGCACAAAGTCCGACGTGCGTGCACGCGCGTATGACAAGCGCGAATGGGCCATGTACATGTAGTGCGGCATTGGAGAAGAGCGCATACCACTGGTTAGTGGCCGTATGCACAGCGGGTGGGGCTTACTGGATCGCTGTATTACATACAAAGACTTACAAATTGCCTCTTACTACCAATAGTATGAATCCACAGAAGGAGGTTGAACATATCCTAAAACTGTCAACACTGCAGGCGTGCATGTTCATCTTACGGCTGCTTGCACGAATGTTGGCTTGCACTTAACTTCGCATGAACGTGGTTCCAGTTCTTTTTCTAGAGATTTTGAAAATAACCTTTTTAATATTCTAGGTAATGACGATGTCATCCAAAGGACTCTATGGGCCATTACATCCTCAGGAAATACAGCGTCTTGCCATCCACAAATACAAACAGGTATCTAAGCCTTTCATTTCATTTTCAGTCATCTACGTGTATAGCTGTTGTGCGTGCCCCCCCCCACCATGTAGGAAGTCACTCCTGCACTCCTTTGCAGAGCCAATGTGGATAAAGTCAAACAGACTCTTTGGTAATGTCCCGTCACAACGTTTAGCCCAGAAACGCCCCGTAGGAAGGGCTTTTGTGAGCATCAAGAGTTTGATGAGAAGAAAAATGTTAAAACCATATTGGCTCAATTTTACAGTCAGTTTTCCAGTCAGTAGGATTGTCTGATTGCTTTCCATACATTGTACGTGTATTTGCGTCATGTATATTTGTCTTAGTTGACCTCACAATGTATGCTGCCTTTCCTGCAAGTTTTTCCTTTCTTGATACCGGTAGGATGTACTGAACGCCGATAACTTGATCAAAGTGATAACCCCATGCCCCAAAGATGGGCGACATAAAAAGAAAACTAAGAAGAAGAAGGATGACAAGAGATCCATGTCCACCCAAACCACCCCACGCACACAACCGCCACCTGTTGTTTCCTCATCCCAGGTTCTGTCAACTCAGGTCAGGAGTTGTCTTGATTTATCTTCATTTGAAATTGCGCTTCCTCACTGGTTTGCTTTAGCATTTTTGTTTCTCAGTAAACACAGGGCCCTGTCAGTATTCCTTTTGTGGGATATGGGGGGGTGTTTGAGCATCCCACGGACACATAGCACCCCGAGGGGAAGCTAATAGATTACTCATGGTGAGTGTGATATGCAGATATATAGCCCTGTCATGTGTTTGTTCTGGGCCAATAAACGGACAGTATCCGAGACAGAGGTATGGCATTGCAATTTGATGTGACTGGTGCACTAGCGAAGAAAATACTACAGTTGTGGATATAATTCAGCACAGTAATATATGCTTCAAGCAATGCCATTGTTGTATTTGGAGAAGAGAAGGGTTAGAGTGTACATGTAGGTGTTGAAAATGTGCTTGTTTTGATCAGAGACTAACTTCTACGGTGCCCACCATCGGAGTTCTCCGTTTCATTTGGTGTTTTCATGTTTCAGACAACGCCAGGCCTCGTAAACAACACCCACGTCCGTTGTATGAATGACACACCGACTGTTTCCTCAACTACTTCACAGGTAGAGACAACCGTACTGTATCACATGCATGCTTTGCGCTAGTGGTCAAAATTAACATTATCCATTTTGAATTTACTTCAAAGTATATTTTTTTCTGGTTCAAATGACGTTTTCAGACACAGGAACCTGTCGGAAACTGTAACGAGAAGTCTATACCGATGCTGTCAAGTGACGAAGACAGTGTTATAGTCCTTGATCTGGACAATTCCGTCATAACCATCAGAGACTCTGACTCCGATTCTAATGTGATTGTTCTGGATCAAACCTGCGATGCCACACCAGTTCGTACTCCCAGCGACCTCTTTGCCTCACCGGACTGCTCAACCATCAAAAAGAGGCCCCAGGAACGCCCAGATCCAGAGTCCCCCAGCAGGTTTACAGCTCGGCCAACCAGCAGGACAATCGGGCCTTCACACTGCAGGGTGGATGCAACAAACAAGCACGCACGTACTTCTAGTGACACTGTAGTTAGCCACAGCAGAAAGAAGCTCAGGAAAAGTTAAATGAACGATTATACGGCTATGAGAAAATGTCAGCGTTGACTGGTTTATTACTGAGCATTATGCTTCTCCTGCACTACTTACATATGCACTAACCAGGCCAAAACAAAACTGGGGGTCCAGTTGTTCCCCTCTGTCAAAGGGTGCTAACCAGGCCAGGGTGTGCTTCCAGAATTGCTTAGCAAAGGCAAACTTAGGCAGTCACGTTGCAGGCCACATTAAAGCAATGATGGCAATACTGTACCATATGCACTTGGCCCACCCTATGGGCATCACTGTTAAAATGGGCCTCAACAAAAATGATCCCGTATTCAATTGAAGACTAAAAGCAGTTTTACTATAACTGAGACAGGTCAATCTCAGTAAAACCAAAAAATCAACTTCAATGACTTGACTTGATTTCTTCTCGTCCATTTATTACTTTGTGAGCTCTTTGAAAGAAGAAACAGTAAAGTAATGACTTGAACAGTAATTACTTGATGTATGCAAGGATTATTTATATTGAAATTTCATTTACTGTGCACTAGTACTTACAAGAGTTTCGTATAACTCTTCACATTGGTAAAAATTTATCTTTTTTTTTCTTTTTTGTGACATAATATATGATTACAATGGACACTGTTTATTGTTGCGCTTTCTAAACTACAGCAGTTGCCCATTGAAGGAAAAGACAGGTTGGTTGCCTCTCCAAGTAGATTACAGATGAATGCTCCATTTACCCCAGATATGAAAGGTAATTGCACTAAATGAATCACAAAGGAGGGCCTGATGTTTCCATCCTACCGGAATCTTTCTCTGTGTAATTAGATTTGTTCTTGCATAAAGCCAAGTTTCAGGTCAGGAATTTGTCAACATGGGTTTTACAACAATTTACCTGCATGTACTATACATAACCAGCAACTGTCAGGACTGTACACCTGTCAGAATGCATTGCAGGGAAAATTATCTTGCAAAAATTGAAACAGATTCCAAAAGAAGGTTGCCAATTTTGATACAAGACTATGGCTCCTGTGGGCCAATTGTACCTGATACCAACAAGCCTACATGCTGGGGAGATTTATGCACAAGTACAGATTGAATCAAGTCCAATGTTGGCAGAAAAAGATGTTTGCAAGAACTAGCAGGAAGGGTGCCCTTCTAACATGCGGTTTACACTAAGAATATTCTGCCCTTTTCTTGCTAGTGTGTGTTGGGCTTTTTTAAAGAAAATTCAAAATGCCTGTATGTATAAGGCTTTGTAAAAGAAAATGCATCATAACGTCTATTGACTTGAGTTCAAAATTACATGTATAACAGTGTGTTATTGTGGTTCATTTGGTGATGACTTTGAAATAAAGTGCCCTTGAATTACAATTTACACCAATGTACATGTACATGAACATTGTATGTGTCAAATGAGATGTCTCGTCCTCGGGATGCTCATGCTAAAAAAATAATTTAGTTGCATTTTTAAAATGCATCTCTGACAGAGCATTTGACTAGGCAATAAGAATTGCTTGTTAAAGACATATAAACATTTACTGTATGTCACAATATACACTACAATGAAAAGTTCTGTTCATTCTCTCATTTGATTGGATCGAAATGTTTAAATTATCACAGTGTGGTGGTTCAGATTACTCCGAGTTGAAAACTGTACAGCAAACGCTACATACATGTACATGAACCAATCAAACTAGTCAAAGATACAATCCATTATTTACAGTTATCCAAAAAGTAGCTGATGAAATGACTTGGTTAGGGCTAAACTCCCTGTGAAAATATTCCTTCTGACAAACTGTCATTTTGAAGAAAACAACAAAAGGTTATTTCCAATGATGCATCTAAAAAAGCATTTTTCAAAATTGCCATTCAAAGCGTGCACAAGTATTGACATAACACGTGCACGTGTTCACTCTCCCAGATGCTGACTTCAGGTGCAAAACATAACTCTGCAACTTTTAATCTGAAATCAAGATCCTAGAATATTGTTTTTCTTGGAATAGTATTCACTGAGCTGAAACTTCATCAGGTTTGTTCTTGGACACCCTTCTTTGGATTTTGAGTAAGTCCGTTGCCTCATACATTTAGGAACATACATGTAATGCACAAAGGACAAATGGATTGTACCTTCACTGCACATATTACATGGACATCAAGCTTTTTCTGTCTTCAAGAAGTACATGTCTACCGTACCTAATGACAAATGCCTGCAATGTTTCATCCAAACACTCAGTAACCTCACCTGCACACTGCATGTTCCATGTTAATACATATTATACTTGAACCTTTTTAAAGGAAAATGACATTATTTCATCATTCGAATTTCATCATTTATGTATAGGTACACGTACATATGTATGTGCATGCAAGAAATTACATTTACATGCACTGTACATACCAGTGCATATAAATACTTGCCTTGCAGGCACTTCTGTTAAGCTGCGTTTTTTTAGTACGTGTTCATATTTACAAGTAATTTGCTTCAGAGACGACTTGTTCATGATAAACTGCACAAAATCCAATATGGTATGTAATGAACTCTTTAAACTATATGTAAATTGGAAAATACCTGCTACATGTACATGTAGGTCATGATGTGTAAACCCAGCGCGCATGATGTGATCATGAGATAACAAGTGAAGTGGGCGAAGTCCCTATTGTTACATAGGGTATCCCTTACAAGAGAATCTCAGTCAACATTACTAAAAATGTTGTGTTTGGTGCTAAACTTTCCCATGGTTAGCCTGAAAATCATGTCCAAGATTATCACGAATAATATTTTGTTGGCACAGAGATACTGCATGACAATGCAACCATCTCTCTCCCAGTGCTACAAAACTTGGGTCAGCAGGTATAACGTTGACTCGGAAATTACAACTCTAAGTACTATTTACCAAGTTATGCATCCAAGTGACACATGGAAGAGCCAAAGAAATGTACGCTTTTTTGATTTCATTGCTTCTTCATTTAAAAAAATTATGCCAGGTTTCAGTGTCAAGAGTAATTCTGACATTTTTGCACAAACTGCATGCCTACATTTTACGCAAGATTTCAATGGCATCCTCTCTTGGCATTGCCTGCAAATGTTTGTGCAGGATGTCTAAAATATCCTTTGAAGCCTTCCCTTGTGCCAGCTGTTGTTGACAGAAGCATTCCAGAACATGAACCATCGGACTTGTCCCACTTGACTTGCAACGCTGCTGGAGATCCTCAATGATTGATTTCTTGAATCCCAGGTTTTCGGCTAACAGCCTCCAGTCCTTACCATGAAGCAGTTGCCTGTCGAGGCAGACACAGAGTTGTCGGAAGAGCCCATCTTTGGGGAAAACACTTGAAGCAAATTGGCCAGGGTTCAGTGTAGGTTGCATTCGGCGGTAAAGCTCATCCAAGCTGCATGCTGCCGCATCCACCTTTGCATTGGAGAAAGACACAAGATCATTTTACACATCTGAAGAGCGATTTGACTTCAAAAAAGAAGCATGTACATGTGATCTTATCCCATTTTGTCTTGTGGATACAGATACATATCACATTGATTAGACAGTAGTGTGACCCAAATCCTCCACCTGAATTCTAATCAAAATGCCCAACTTAATTCGTGACACATTTAAAGAAACAGGGTATGAATCCTGTCTTTCTGAATAAATTCCATGTCCCTGGATGCAGGCGATGAACAATCCACCCCAACATGCCCACGTTGAAAGGCACTCTCACAGGCACAGAAGCGATGAGCTGGTGGATAGTTTTCAAGTGCCTCAGGCACATGCGACAACCATACATGTACATACATGTATATATGTGCATTCAAACCAAAAAGTGGTTGTGCATGCAGTGCCACACACGTACAGTCTTCTTGAGTACCCACCACAGGACTGCTGTTTCTGTGTAACTCTTGTTCCTGCTTGGGTTGCATAATGCCATTGTGCATGTCTTTAACTCTATTCCAAGTCCCTCAAACTCCAACTGTATACATGTAGGTTTTATCAGGTTTTGGCTGATTCAGTACCATACATTATGAACTTCTTGTTTAACTTTGTTGGATTGAGGAATAAAGGCCTAGGGTACGGTAATGGTGTTAGATTCTGTTTGAGTGGGAACACAGAGTGGACACTCCATGAAGTGACTGGCTAATGGTATTACAATGTACGTGTTGGCCTGTTCATGATTTTGTCAGGTTTGGAAGTACATGCACATGTGCTGGTCTGCAAGTCACACATTATACTGCAGAGACCTACATGTATACTGTACATGTACATACCAAATGACTCAAACTTCAACACTGGTAAAGACCTGTTCGAGTTTAACAGATTTTGTCCAGTCACATGCCAGCACTGTAATTACAAACACCCCCTTTTGTTACATGTACATGTACACGAAGGTTCAGTACTGTTTTTAGTGCACAGCCTAAACTTGGTGGCACTTGTACTGTAATTGGCTCAAGTAGACCCTGTGCATTACCCCCAATTCCTCACTCACCTCTGTAGCAAGGGCGGCCCTGATGTTAGTAGCTGTAGGAATCAAGGGAGTCACAGTTCGACTGGCTGCCTTTTCTCTCTGCATCCTCTTCTCAACGCTGATGGTCCTTTTCAAAATTTTCTCACAGTTAGCTGCTCCCATGTTCACAGCTGTTAAGATGCCTAACTCCATTGGCACCTTGGCGTTTTTGTCACAAATGACAGGTATGACGCAGAACCTCTTTTCTGGGTTTTCAATTGACTGCACGAGAGCCGTCTGGTAATGATTCTCACACCAGAAGTCACTGAGGAAGCTCTTTGTTAAGAAGAGCACTGTGAAAGTGCTTCGCTTAAATGCTGTATTAAAGGCTGCAAACTTGGACATATTTGCTGGGAAGTCTTCTGGGCTAGTAGTTTTCCAGGAGTTGCGTTGAGCATACGTCTGGAACTGATTCACATAACTCACATCATGTTCACTGTGCAAGAGAAGAACATCAAAATGTTCCTTTTCCCAAGTGTCTGCATCCTCCGATACAGGTGGAGGTTCCTCTGCTTTGGGTAGAATTGTTTCCTGGGTTGGGGTATGAGGGGTTGTTGCCATCTCTCTAGCTGTCTGAGGAGAGGGGCTTTGATAAGCAGAAGCAGAATTCGGACAGGTGACTGGATAAAAATCAGGCTGTGCTGCAGTGGTTACCTCTCTAACATCATTGCTAACAGGGGGATGAGTACCAGTCATAAGATGCGTCTGCTCTGCCTGGCCATCAGCTATATCAGCTTTAGCCAAATTGTCATCACCAAGACCAGGTTCTTGGTACACTTGAGCCTGGTGACTTGCAGCAGTTTCGCTTGTACCTGTACATGCAATGTGATCAGAGGTGTCGGTGGGATCGTCAGAGCCGACATGAAGTCTAACATCCTGCCCCACGGTGGGTGCTGTTGATGCCATGTCCTGCTGCCCTTCATGATCCTCGTTGATCGGACTGATGGAAGCTTTGGCAGCATCGGTGCTTTCTAGTTCTTGCTTGGAACATGTAAGGGTTCCAACTTCCTTTTTCATCTCTTCACCTTCTTTAGTCGACTCACTAGATACCTCTGGAGTACTAGTGATTTTTAACTTTTCACCCATTCCCTTGGCTAGAGCACAAGTGTCACTAGTTGGTCTTGAATCGGTTTCAAGATCACTGGAAGAGGTGCTGAAGCAGCCAGTGTCAGTCCTTGAGGTGTCTTCCCTCTCCATACCATCTGGTGGAAATCTTTCGCCTCTACCTTTAAGCTGCATCCGTGCTGTGGCATCAGCCATGGCTACATGTAGATATCTGCATTAACGATTCAAAGACAGTCACACATGCACGAGGATTGGTGGAAGAGAACAAGCTTACACATTATTGAGAAATTCGCATTTCATTTAGGAGTTCCAGGCATGCCAACAATTCTGTAACTCTTCTGATTAATTTGTGCACGATTCAGGCACTGGATGCAATGACTTGAGGTTTGTACATGCCTTCCTGATGAAAGCTTCATGTACAATACAGTACATGTACACGGAGATGATGAGAGAGGACGAAATTAATCTTTTCTTACGCTGAAGCAAGGTCTCCTAGTTTTCTCTAATCTTGTTGTAACATTGTAACTGTTCTGGAAAAAGGTTAAAACCTACAAATGTTCAAAGCAGAGTATGGGAAATCTTCACCAAAACACAAGTTAGGTCTGACGTCCAAAGCTGCACAATTGGTCTGAATCTCATCTCGTGAATACATGTATGTGGTGCGGAATTAGTTGATCAGTGCATTTCCTCTATCTCTTAGTGATCAGCTGATCTTGCTGAGCAATCTTTCATGTCTGTCGATAATTTCACTGTGAGATTTTTGCATTTTTCTTTCCAGTTTATTGCTGTGGCAGACCATTTCAACAAAACATGCTAAGTAGGAGATTTCAGGATCAACTGCTTGTGCGAAGTGATTATGTAATCGTACTGATCAACTCATTTGAGTGCAACAAATATCATGCCTATCATGGGCATTGCCAAGATTTTTTCCAGGGTAGAGGGGCAAACCATTTTGTTCTCAGGGGGGAGGATACCATAGGAAAAGCAACCATCAGTTACAAACTGATCAACCTTTAACAACTGAAGGGGGTCAATGTTAAGTTTTTTAAGCAAACTGGTGTTTCTGGTCCCTTTTCACGCATTCTTTTTCTTTCACTTTTTCCCTTATTTTCTGATTGGCCCCCGACGCCCCCCCCCAATGCCCATGGGACCCAGGTATGTAACAACACCTTGAGCTACGAGGTTCATCGCATGTCCCGCCTCTCCAAAGACGGAAAGCACATGAGGAACCACATCCTAGGGTTAGGGCATGTAACTGTTAGTAACAGTACGTCGACTCAATTCTAAAAGGTCATTACAGCAAATAGGTACATGTACTTTTTGAAAATACCTTGCACTCTTCAAGACCTCACCCTGAGCAGTGAGCACAAAAGAAACATTGCATTGAAACAGACTGCATTTATTTTACTTAATACACGTACTTACAGGTATTAAAATATTTTTCAGGGCAACTATATTCAAATTTTAACAAATTTTCTTACCACATTTCATGTTTAACATAATAGTTTTCAGTAAGGACCTTCGAGAGCAATTTTTCAGAAAGGACCTTCAGCACTGACACAACGAGGACATGATCATGTTGTTGGGCATGATCAGTCAATCTGTATGAACACTCGATCTCTGCATGATCTGCCAATCGGTATGATCACTCAATCTTTGCATGATCTGTCAATCAGTCTGATCACTCAATCTTTGCATGATCTGTCAATCAGTCTGATCACTCAATCTTTGCATGATCTGTCAATCTGTATGATTATTCTGCCATCAGCCAGTCTGATCATTTGCCTTCTCTTTCTATTTTGCAGTTGTGGAGGATTGTTTCAAAAGCAGGCAGGAAAGTCGGCAATTTCATAGCACAAAAGTCCCTCCCCCTCCCCCGCAAAAATCACAACTTTACTGGCACGAGTCATCATGCATTACGGTCATACTAGTGACTACTCCTGTTCAGTGTATGCAATCTTGACTCTTGGGCAAATTTACTGTACTCCTTCCAAGTTGAAGTATTCTATGAGTGGGTTTCATTCAAAGGCAAATCAACATGGGAAGTATGGAGTACAGTAAATTTGTGTCGGATTCAAACCGTACTGAACACTCCTAATCCTATCACAGTCTACTATTTCTGTTTTGTTATACTGGTAGCAAAAGACCATGACAACTGAGAACCAGTTTAGAGTGCAAAGTCCCCAAGCCCCAAAATTGTGGAGAGCTGTAAAGAGTCACAAATGTTTGTGACTCAGGTTACGTCATGTGATAGTGACATTATATGTATATGTAGTGACTCAAGTTCAGTCACTGCAACAGCATGACTAAGTTGAGTTGAGTCATTAAGCAAAAATTCGAGTCAAGTCAAGTTGAATCAAGTATTAAGCTTGAGTCAATTTGAATCACAAACTATTAAGGCAATAATACTATTGATCAAAACAGAAGATCTTTGACATTTTTAAACTTACATGTATCTCGCAGTAACTGCATGTGGTCATTTACCCTTGATGATACATTACATGTACACGTAACATGTGTAATGAATATTGTAAACCTGCACTATAATAGTCTATATACATGTAAGTCATTGAAAATAATTTTTTATTTCACAAAGTCAAATCTGATTTTAAAAGTCATGGCTAATTATCTGCAGTGCACACGCACATGCATTTGTGTTCTTTACACAGTGCAAAACAAAACACTAATTTACCATGTTTAATAGTGTGCATTACATTAGTTTCTGCTTGTATTGGCTTTGCTTATTTATCATTCTAAAATACAGACACAGGTACGGGAATAGCTGCACAAAAGCCGTACAAAATTTCGCGTTTTCCATAGGTCTGAACACACAAACCTGCGCCCAGCAAGCATCACGTGTTCATATCATGTACATAAATGTACAGATGTATGTACATGAGTCTGTACATCAGGTAGGCCTACAAGGCTACAGCGTGTACTAGTTTAGTTTACTACTGTGTTCATACCATTTCAAAAGAATGAATCTGAATGATATAGAAAAACGTATGCAATCTTATTACCACATTATTTTGTACTGATACATGTAAATAAGGAAACATTACCTTTCATTTATAAAGCACGCATGACATTGCAAACACTTAGAAGTGAAATGAAAAACCCGGAAGGCACACTGCGCACGCGCGGTACTGGGGGACTTCCCCGTGAGTTTTTCCAAGTTAGCCATGAGCTCGAGGGCGCACTACTCGACATGCGTTAGTAGTAGGTGGCCAACGGGTTACATGTACATGTACTTCATTGATTTATCATAATGTCATTACTAGATGGTTTTGAGTCTTCGGTACAGTTCGTGTATATTCTGAAAACGATTCTCAAATCCCTTAGGTGGATTTACAAAGGACTTGCTCTTGTTGGAGTGAGTTTTCACGGCGTATACACCAATTTCAAGTTTGTTTGTTTTTTTCTCTCTCCTGTTTTTCACGGTTCTCTCTCTTTCTCTCTCTTTACATTTTAGTCTTGCACGTGCGAAGTTCGAAAAATACTTGAAATTCTGGCCTTCCTATAAAAACATTAAATAAACTTGATAACGACTAAATCGACCCAGTGCTTGTTATTTTACCCCTGTCGCGTGCTCTAAAATCATTTGCATAAGAATTCGAAAAATAGATGGTTTTGGATATATGGTTTTTACTGGATTTTATGGGTCTCTTTCAGGGGCTAAAGGAATTTACAATTTTGGAGCTGAGGCACTGAATCTTTACACAACGAATGAATAAAACTTGCATATTGAATGTTTCTTGATTTATGACATGAAATCTTCAAAAAGGCATAAGTTGATATCAAACTTGTGGACGCTTTTTTTGTTGGATCCGGGGAGGGCAACGCGAGACCGTAGCACCATCCCCAAAGGAAGGCCCGGCAGGATGTTTTTATTTTGGAAAATCTGGATCTGGATGAATATTCTGAAAAGCTCCAAATGAGCATCACTCAGAACGAGTTAGTGATAATGAGAGAAATGATGAAAGAAATGTTGAAATGATGAAATGAAATGATGAGAGAAAAGTGATTTTGCGGTCTATTTATACCACGAAGCCACGACGCACCATCCGTTCTAGCTCAACATTGCTGCTCTATACACCGGTCACATCGCACTAAGACTTATTGACATCGTTCCTTCCTGCATGCATCACCATCGCTTTGGAACTCTCTTCCTCACTATGTCGGAAGTGTCAATAATGGAAATGAATTTAAAGCAGTTCTCAAAACTTATCTGTTCCATTAATTAATTGCTCTTAATTGTTGTTTCTTGTGAAGTGCATCGAGACTTTGGTTGGTGTGAAACGCTCAAAACTGTGTTATTATTATTTTATGCCTTCCCTTCCATAAGCGTGTAGAAAGATCCCAATAATATAGGTCCTATCACATGTATCACCCGTAAGAAAGGTCACATGAAAAAAATTGCCCCTGTCAAAAAGTGGGCGTTACTGGCCTTTCTGCATCCCCCTCCCAAACGCGCTGAGACCATGAGGGTGCAGATCACTAAATTCAAGTGAGAATTTTTGACCAGCTCATTAGCATTAAAATTGCCCCCCACCCACAGTATCTTTTGAAAAAGGAGATTGTTTGGCCCCCAAAAGGGTGCGATTGTGTAAATCGTTGCCAGGATCTACTCCCTGGGTCTTTGAGCTTTCATACGAGGGCAGAAGGGCTAAAAACTACGGTTGAAAAATGGTCCTAAGTGCCGGAAAGTTGAGGGTTGCCACTTGAAAAACGGCTGCAATCAGACTTCGGAAAAATCACTTTTTTGGGGGTGATTTTGTTTTGTGGGAATAATTAAAAATGTAATTGGTTAACCCACAAAAAAATGAGAGGAAATTGAAAGATAAGTGA
>NW_019091417.1:340462-405184 GCF_001949145.1 Acanthaster planci
GGCTGGTAGTGGTTAATAGTTCCACAAGATCCTTGATCAGCCCCACTCAGTTCTCAACTGATTTAAGATATTAGAAAGAAATTAGGATGGACTTACATGTATCAATTTTGTTCTTTTGATGGTGATAGCATTAAGGCCCTGAAGGATGAGCTAGAGATATACAGATCTCGTGTTGGTGTTCTAGAGAACTATGAGGTGGAAGCTCGTAGATTGAGAGAAGATGTCAACTTACTGAGAGAGGAGAAGGCTATTCTAACTGGAAGGTGAGTATATACATTTGCGTTGGTGTACTTCGTCATCTCACAAATTAAAGATTACGTAAACTGGCACCCTGGATCAAAAAAGTGAGAGTAGTCAATTGTCATGTTGGTTTTATTGCGGTTAAAAAAGGCACATCCATGCATCCTGAGATTGAGTAAACTTCTGGGTGCTTTTTCAAAGTGTGACATGCAGCATGTGGTAGATACCGTATCACTTGATGCACGATCTGTGGCTTCCTGATGAATGGTCTCCACAAGACAAATTACTAAGGGAATAAATATTGTGGCCGGTCTTAAACATGCATTGTCAGCATGCAATCTTCTGAGTTGACCAAGCACATACTAATTCCCATTCATAAATACCATTTTAGTCAGAGAGTCCAAAGAAATCCATATACCTATGATAAATTTCCAAGGATTTTGTTCAAGAATTTTATTTTCATTTCCCTGAACACCCCCATCCATTTTATTTTAAGTAGTCCGGAAGAATCCCCTTTATATATATGGACCTGGTGCTTGCTTGGCGAGTTCTGCATGCCGTGGTGCCCACAGACTCTTGACCAATAGGAAGGGATTAAACTGTCTTGTATCCAGGGGCCAGTGTGTTTTTACGCAGTGGGCATTATCAAATCACAATGGGCATTATCAAATGTCTACACAGTCACATTGCGAGTTGATGAATAGGGAAACTGTCTGAGTTACTTATGAATGACAGTTAAATATACATACTTGCCAGCATAAAGTTAGACTTGTCAAATTATTCCATAGAGTGCCTGTACTGTGTGGTGTCCTTAGGTTGCTGATTTGAATGAATCCTGGGCAAGTCAGCCGTTTTCCTTCAAAGTTTTTGAATAATTTGTTCTTAATCACCGTACGTTTACTGGCTCCTTGTGTCACATTTTTGGGCCACTGTCTTCCGAACTATAATTGATGTAATGTACATAGTGTACTAAGCAGTCTTTTTACCACATACATGCAATTTCGAAGTTCTTTAAGGGTGGATCCTGTTTGTTCATGCCTTTTCTTAGAATCGTGTGAGCTGGCTGTCACAAACTAGCATGTAAATCTTTCTCTTTTCTCATCCCTCTTTTGTCATTCCCTTCGTCTCAGGATGGATTACCTGACATCTCCTCTACCGCCTACCAGCCCACGAACTACTAGCTCAGTCAGCAGTGATGTTGTACAGCGTGTTCGTCAAGCTCATCTGGTCACCCGCTTCGGTGATATGTTCTCACGCGATCGTATGGATGCCATGGATATTCTGCGTACATTGTCCGACGATCACGACATTCACCAGCAGATTGTGTTTGCCTGTGTTGAGGTGAGTCTTGTATAGTGCAGGAGGCTTGTCCAACAAGAGCTTGTTATTATTGTCATTGGTACTGTTTTGAAGGTTTGCATCACACTGTGAGATGCAATAAACGGGTCAAGAAAAGTTGCTTGCGCCGATACTTGATTACTTGTTCGCCGATCGCTACTTGAGTACCTTGATCAGATCATCTCATGTAGGATTCATCACGACATCAGTCTAGTTTGTCGTCTAGCTTGAAGTGAAAGCAGAAGGTGTACATGTATTTCTGTTCCTTACAATTCTGTATCTGCATTGCATCTTGTGAAGGAATGGGAATTCAAGACCTTTTCACACTGGGTAGATCCCAGGATTGATGCAGGGGTGAAAACATGTTGTAGTCTGCTGCAGCCTGAGATGGATTTTTCGCTTTGGTTTAAATACAACTCTGCTCATGACCTTTGACATTTCAGTTGAGGGTACATGTAGCTTGTGACATTATTTATAAACACTGTTGCCAGTGTTCTAGCTAAGACCATTTTAGTGCCGGGTAAATTTTTGGATTACAAAGCATAGTGAGCGCAGTTTTTAATGCTTTTTCTGATGCTTGAAATACGATCGAATTGGTACATTTAAATTTTCAGTAATATTTCAGTTTATTTTTTGGAAAATCCGTGCTGGGGGGCACAGCCAATTTCAACCCTGAGTGCCGGGCGGAAATTGGCAGCACCGTGTGGTGCCGCCCGGCACCGCCCACCGCGGCTAGAACCCTGACTGTCGCTCAGTTTGACAACTGTTGACCTTCATGTCATCGCTTGTGTCCATCCAGGAAGCCTTCCACTGTGCTAAGAAGGCCTATCGTCTGTATCGTAGCAAAGTCCGCAGCACACTGCAGCTGACCCACACTGGACCAGAGACCCTGGAGGAAGCAGTACAAAACTACATCAATAAGAATGGACAACTTCTGGATGTGCACAGTATTGTGCAGGTAAGAGTGTGGACAGCATCATAGATCTCTGGCTGGATGTATAATACATGTCCATGCATACTGTACATACAATTAGGAATATATGGACTGAATCAGTATAGCCTCTGGATGTACACAAAGTGTTGTACAGTTATGGCATCGGTGGATACATTTCACAAAGAAGTCATTAATGTGCATGGAGAATTGGAACACACACTGCAGTATATATGTCTTAAGAAATCTTTGTGGTCCTTTCTCAAACTGTTCGCTGTAGTGATGTGTGGCTGTAAGTTTTAAGAAATGGATCTCAGAACATCAATCACAAAGTTCATCTAAATCATTTCTACAACTTTGATAAGATGAAAAACGTCATGGTGCATATCTTGCCTTCCATTTTTCAGGATGTGTTACTGGCTATGAACACTCATCCAGTGCTCTCATATCCTCCTGAGGTAGACTTCAAGTCTCTCTCGCTCTTCATCCGTGAATTGGTCAAAGTGGCTTGGGATATGAGTGCTTTGCCTAACCCGCTGGATATCCTGCCAGCTAGGAGGGGTGAACTGTTTGATGATTTTAAGTAAGTACGAGCTGTGTTACAATTAGCATTTCTACAGCAGGGATTGGTTTAGAATTAGGTCATTCTCTAAATTTGGGGTCCAATGTTTTCTGTCCATTTCACCTGACCCAGGGTACCTTGACAAGAGATATCAAACTGAAGTCTTTTATTTGGCTAGTAATTTGCATAGCTTAATCAGTCTTTGAAACCCAGGAATGTGTTCAAAACATACAGAATCGTATGCCGGATGTTACATGGATGGGAAAAAATTGGACCCCAAATTTATAGAATGACCCAACTACTTGGGACACAACTCACTCTTGCCTGATGAGCTTGTGCCGGCGTGTGATTGCTGTTAGCATTGGGCACACATTTAGAAATGGTTGCTGCATTATGCTGCACCTGACTGTAGGTCGACTGCCCAAAAGAAGCCTTCTGTCTCGGCCTTGTCATCGCAGACAGCTGCCTGATGTCAACTGAAGAGGTCTGGAGGTTGCTGTCAGCACCACCTCCACAAAACTGTCTCGACAAGATTCTCTGGACTCACTTATGTTTGTTTAGTTACGTTCCAATATTGAGGTTTCTTCAAACATTTATTTTTCAGTACGTACATGTATACAACAACTTGATTAATTCCCCTAAATAATGGAGTCAGCTTTGGTTATGAGTTTGTTTGGTTCAATGTTTGTCAGGTACCGCCGTAGCTATGACTCGGAGTACTCGGCCCCCCTAGTAAGTCATTACGTCTGGCCAGCACTGCAAGAAGTTTTGACTGGAAAGATTCTACTCAAGGGAGAGGCTGTAACCAGACGAGGCGCTACCCTGGTAAGTCTCATCTGGCCTTGTTCAGTCTGGTGTCTTTGAGTCCACTCGGTGTGCGTTGAGACTAATAATTACATCCTTGCAGGCTTCATGGCACTTGACACTGTTTGATTTCTTCCAGCTGACGGGCTCGTCCCTTGACACCCCGGAATCCAAACGTTTGTTGTTGTGGCAAGCTGTACCCTACCGGAGGTGGGGGGCCTACACGCAGTGTTTTGTCTGAGAAAACAATTTTCTCGACGTACTTGCTCAGGAATGTGGGCACCATTTGTGTAACTGTTGAATGTGTAATTTATACTTGGGTTCCGTGTCCAGCACACACAGCACATGTCGTCAGCTCAGTGTTACGAGGTCCTTAGGGCAAAAATGCAAGTTTTGAAAATACTCTTATGGTCTTACTCTTGAGAAATAGTTTATTGAAACAGACGACATTTTCTATTCATAAAACTGTTTTTTTGGGGCCTCTACATTTCAATTTCATCCAAACATCTTGCTCAATTTCATGTTTAAAGTGGTCTTTTTTAGTGCACTTTTTCTATGAAGACCTGTCAGCATGCACACGATGATAAGTTCCCATCTAATTATGTTCAGTGTGTTGTCCCTCTACTGTGTACCACACTGGAAATCACATCCATTCTAATTCAAAAACAACATCTATTTCCATGCTTTCATTAGAATGCGAATCAAGAATACACGTAAAATAAATACGAGCCATGAATACAGTGTAATATAATAAGAGAAAATAGAGAAAACCTGAAAAGATCGGAAGTATGGAGCTGTTCATATCAGCGGGGGCTTGTAGAGAACGGCCTATATAGACAGACACTTGGACGAGAGACAAAAACACTGAAAACAAACAAGAAAAAATGCGACAAACAGTGAAGACTAGACTGAATATCCACAACAGAAGTAAAGAGTTGAAGAACGTTCTACATGCTTGCATTGAACCTTCCTAAGTTCCCATACTTCTAGGTTCTTATGGTTTGGGTATAGGCATGTTACATGTAGGTGTAGGTTCAAACAAATGCCCTATGCCTGTATGAACCTGTATGGATATAGATCCATGCAACTGCAATATGATTGTGAACAAGGATGGATCATTGGTTTTCATTACAACCCAGAATGTATTGAACTAATACAGTTGGCCAAAGCAGTACTGCAAAAATCCATTTAGGGTATTTTTTTAGGAAACTATGTTTTAAAATATTACTTTTTAACAACTATGCAGTCTTGTTAAGTAAAAAAGATTAAAAACTGCACATTTCTAAGAAGATTCCTCTCTCATGAAGTCATGTGACGAAATGCTTTGCTCTTCAACAACTGATGTTCATCAGACGCGTCAAAAACACTGACAGCATCGGAAAGTGAATGCAGGTGTCTTGTATGCGCAGTTGGCATAAGTCAACACTGTGAAACAAATATTAGCCAGGGGAGGTCATATCATCACTTGATCTTCAAACAACAAATACACTCTGTGATTAAAACCTCTGAAGTTATTGAATTAAATCCTTTAAGCACACGTGGTGCCCCTGCTAAAATCAATAGCATAACCAGCCTGTCATGCAGGCTGTGATGTTTAAAGTGCCCAGTTGATGTGGAATGTAAGCCTTTTTTTGTCACAATGGATCTCTGGAAGGCTGGAGCTTTCAAAACTATTTCTGCTTCATTATTTTTCTCAGGGTTAGTGGGCCACAGTTCGTAAAATTTCCGTTACTGAAACAATATTACAACGTACTTTGCACCGGTAGCATGTTCCAATTGGCTCTTTTCATCTAGTGGTATAAGTGTTAAATTTTAGCCTTAAAAAAAGACTGAAAAAGGATGTTACATACATGTAGACTTGTTATAAGAAGCATTTTTATGATGACTCCTAATTGAATTTAAAGCATGTTTGGTGTATATACACCAACATATATGAATGTGTAAACAGATAGAGTGTTTTTGTCTAACCACTGTTGGAATGACATTACCTTACGCACATGCACAGTGATGAATGTAAAAGATACATGTATTGGTACAACAGACCACACCCGTGCGTATATTCCATTCGTTTGCACTTCACTTCCCAGTTCAAATGATGTCACGCCTCAGTGCTCTATAAAGTAAAGTACCCCTGCACCAGCTGGGGCTGAAATCTACTTGATCTAGTAAACACTGAGCACCATTTAAGATTCTCATGCCCACGCCAACAACCACGTGCACTTAATGGGTTCTTAAAAGTTCTGTCATTGAATTTTTTGATTTTGGGAAAGCTTCAAACTTTCTAGAACATAGTTCGTAGAGAAAACTATACAGCTGGGCATCGTAAAATGCACGACTCCAGCACCTTCATGTTCCAGTGCTATGAAATTGGCACTGCTTCCTTGAATGGAGTAGGGCCTAGAGCACTGATGTCCAGGGCCTCAAAACATCATCAGCAAATTTAGAGAGAGGCTGGTAGGGGACCGTTTTTTTAACCATCTAACCTGGTATCTCATTTCTCTGACTCCAGGCTTCCCCAAGAAGAAGCCGGAGTCCCAATAGAGCTGTGACACCAAGAAGTGGAAGGTCACCCAGTCCCCGTCGTATCATGGATAGATCCTTGAGCCCTGCAGGTAACAATTCAAATCAATCAACTCTTTAAAGACACTGTTACTGTGTTTTTTAATACATGTATGTAGAAAACAAGTGTCAAGTGCCAATGTAAGACACGTCAAGTACTAAGAAATATGAGATGTAGCAAACTTGTGATTATCCAGACGTCAGAGAACTTGATTCTCCATCTATCCTCTGAAAGTGCTACCAGTACTTCATGCCACAGGTGTAACTCTGGGGGGTGATATATATTCTTTCCACTTTTTGACTGGGGGTGGGCTATTGAGTCCTCCCCCCTCCCTTTTTGTGGTGAGAAAAAAGCTTAAAGCTGAATGTGATAGGGCTGAGTCAATTTCAATAATTCACTATTCGAATATTCAACCTTCAATTTGATCGAATATCTGAGTATTTGGTCTCACCGACCGGCAGATTGTTGATGAACCAACCATATACAAAATCAGTTGCAATAACACACACAACTGTACATTGTGATCAATATAATAGCTTCTCACATCAAGGAGTATCTCCAACCATGATTTAGCAAGATTGAAGAGATGAACAAGACTTCTTGCCCTGTTGAAAATTTCTACTCCTTTTAAATTGTTTAATGAATAATTTACTTTTTAATCGTTGTAAGATTTCTGACGCTTTTCATTTGAATGAAGCCTCCATAGTTCTCATTTCAAACAAACATCATGAATTTCATGAATTTTGCATTCGAATATTCAAATTCGCAAAAAAAATATTCAAATACTCGACAATCGATCAAATACATGTACTTGGTTATTCGGATATTCGGCACAGCCCTAGAATGTGAAGAAGCTGCCGACTTTCCAACAACCAAAAAATGTATTCACCATCACTGAAAATGGAATTGCAATCAAAAGAGCCATGCCATTCTGATGTAATTTTTTTCTGATGTAAATTTACGCCATTGCTTAATTCCCACAAAGAGAGGAATCATGAATGCCACTGTGTAGAGACCATGGACAGATTAGCTTGAGATGTCCGTTGTGTACCAGAGGCACAGTCTCTCATTGTTTATTGGACCCCCCTTTTAACACCTCAAAAAAAGGGGGGTCCAATAAACAATGAGAGACTGTGCCTCTGGTACAATTCCAACACTCTCCGGCTTTGAAATTTGTTCAGCCAAACTTTTTCACAAGTCACTACCGCCGTAGTGGCACCTCATCTTTTCATATGAGATGTGATGTACCTACTGCCATTCGGAAAATGAAACAATTAAAGTATCATTAGTTGTATATAAATGTTCTAACTAAAAAGAACCCATAACTAAACTTGTTAGGACATAGTAAAGAACCCACACCGTATAAATTAAAGACAATTACAAAATGATGTAATTAAGATGTAATGATCAGATTAAGATACTGTTTGCCACACAGCATTAGTTCCCTCCCCAGAAGTTAAAAACAATACAAAAATTAAGAATCGTGTCATACATGAACACTGGTGCAAAAATGTACCCCTGCCAAAAATACATGTACCGGTATAAAACAGGCGATTCACAATACAGTGCACCACCAAGAGTTTGCCGGAGATGGGCAACTTTTCAAATTGACGGTCGACATGCTGCTGCGATTGAGTGCACTTTGGTACATAACTTGGGGATATTTGATCAATTGAGTCATTCTCTGCCCCACACAAAGCCCTCATTTTGACTACCTAACACCCATTTGCAATAAGCAATTTCGAATTTTCAACCAAAATAAACATTTGGGAAAATTGAAATTTCCCACTCACAGCGCAGTTAGCAAATGAGACTTTGTCAACTGTTTATCCCATAATGCACTACGAAAAGGCCTCTCCGTGCCAACCTCTTTGTGGCACACTGCATTGTGAATCACCCGTTTTAAATATGGTACATGTATCTCAAACCAACAAATTACGTACATGTGTATCACTTCAGAAAAGTTAGAGGGCCCGATGTTTTAATTCCAACCATTTTTTTTACAACTTCAACAACACCCTGTGGAGTACAATGTAAGCCTCAACCAATTTTGTGTGTGCTCATTGCAAATTTCCTTCAAAATATTTTGAAAATCATCACAGGGGTCTAGACATTAATGTAGTTGAAGGCACCTAGTATCCAGCATTACTGATATCTGAGTTCTAGTGTAAAATGTATGGTCATGGGTTCTTTAGTGGAGTAGCAGACCACAGAAGTGTTACTGATGGTGAATCATTTTGAGTATCAACACAGTGTGTTTGTTTTAGATCATTGAATTACCTGAGTGGATGACTGGTTCACACCTAGAGGTTTGTTGTTAATACATCAAATGCGCAGTGCCAGTGTAAGGCAACAGTGCTTCAAACAAGTCAAAGAATAAGTTTCTCTCCTCTCTCCTTATCACATGCACATATCGATATCTGTGTGGAGATTTTCGTTATGTTTCTCCTTGAATTGAAATGCGCTGGGTATTGCTGTGCATGTATGCGTATTTACACTGTATAATTTGGAGGGATGTCTGGTTAAAATCTTTTGAAAAGAAAAGAAATCTTTGAGTTGTCTGTGGCACAACTTACCAGACATAAATGCCTTAAACTTCTTATATGTGCTTTCATGGAGCACTGTACACATGTACATTTATGATGTTAAACAGATTACTAGCTTTCCCATAGTTGGGCAATATAGTCCTCATTTATTCAATACTGTTGGCTAATTCAGAGAAATTAGGCTTACAGCTTGAAAAGAGACACCAGTAAAAAGAAAAAATTAATTCACTTGTCGCTGCATGTTAAACAATGTGTGTCTCATTCAGACAGATTAAGTTGACCATGTGTTGACCCATTAGTGATATTTACATTGATCTTAATTGATGTAACCTGTGTTTCACCTTCATTCTTAACCCTGTATGCACATCAGTTTACACTGCTCGTTAATTACCGGTGTGGCCTA
Source organism: Acanthaster planci (assembly GCF_001949145.1). The sequence goes on from NW_019091417.1 coordinate 349,847, forward strand.
CATACAGGTGCCGATCAATAGACATCTATATATAGCTGAGGGAAACAAAAGCCCTTTAATTCAAACAGGGACAGACGAGTGTGGGAGCTAGGCAGTAATTCCATACACCGTCTATTTATTCTGCAACTTGCCATGGGATGAAAAGCCCTGCAGTGCTGGTGACTGTGTGTACACAGTGCAGATGGGCCTGGTCTGTGTGTGCAGGCTACTTTCTGTCAGTTCATCAGCGTTAGGATTTAGCCAGTTTGTAGAAGACCTGAATGACGGTGATTTGCAGTGACTGAAACACAAACTGCCCCTGGTACTTGACATAACTGGCAACCAGTATATGTGCACTTGAATTTTAAGGATACCTTGTGAAATAAATACATGTATACTGTTTCACTTACATTCAACAAAATATATACGTGTATTGTGTTTTTTATGCAAATTAATCACATGTACTGTGTAATATCTCATTGTCTCAAATACATGTACGAACCTCCTCCCCCCCAAAAAGTTAGGCTATATTACAAACTTGTGAGGATGCACAGGTGTTTAGCATTATATTTAGAAGCTTGTGGAATCCCTATGTTTATTGAATAAAATGAATACCTGTAACTGTCTTTAATTTGCCAGTTTAAACCGTTTGCTTTTATTTTACAGTTGTATACAAAGACATATCAGTGTAGTGTCTTGTAGCATGCTTTTCCTCACCGATCACTGTCGATTTCTCATAATAAATAATAATACAATTTTCTTATTCCATCTTCTTTGTCAAATCTAGAACTGTTAGTTTATAATTATAACTCTCACAACCCCTTCACAAAAAACTGGCTCAAACTTTGAATTTGTGGTCATCCATTTTCAAGGCTAACCATTTTGGATGCATTTCTTTTTCTTTTTCTTCAGGCTCTCGTCCCGGCAGTAGTTTGTCTCCAAGACCAATGAGTGCCTCCTCCTCATTCTCCAGTTACTAAGGTAACAGGATGAAGGTTCCAAATGGTAACATCCAATTCCGGCCAGCGCGTTGAGTTTCATTCATGAAATCCCCAAATAAGTAATTTTGGTGGCAAATCTGTTGACAATCAGTTCCATTAAAGTGATCATGTTTACATTATTTGTAATTGCCAAAGGCTAGAAACATATCTGTGTGAAAGTTTGTAATGCAGGGTTCCTACAGCCTGGAAAAGTCATGGAATTTCATTGTCCTTTAGGTGCAGGAACCCTGGTAATGTACCATCAGATGAAAGCAAGCCTGTAACTATCACAGTACTGACAGTGTTGATATGTTGTGACCTTGGTATCTGACAGATGGCCAGGAAGAAATCTGTCTGATTGCCATTAAGAAATCTGTCCAAACGTATTGCATGTTTGACAGATGAAAGCAGTTCATGTACTTTGAAGCAGGCTAACATCTTTGAACCAGCTTTCTTGAAAGTAGGTTTAAATCTGTCTCAATCACTTATCTCAGTTCAAGTGAATGCTGTGTAGGTTTTCTTAGTGATTCATTGGATGATTCAAACATGTACACATGAAGCTGTCTTTTCTACATTTTTTTTTTTTACTTAAATGTTTTTCAAGGAATATCTACATGCTTCAAAGCATAAAAAAAAGACACGATAATCAAAAAACAGTGTTTGGGGTGTCATATTTGTATATGCTTGATAAGTGTGGACATACTGAATAACTAATTCTTTGACTGCAACAAAGAAAATTCAAGCAAGGAATACGACATCCACAAGGCAAGCGTGCATGTATGTTTACATCTTTCTATTCCAGACGATGTGCACTGCATTCATTTCTTGCCTTTTCTACCCTCAGAATTTAGCTGCTTGGGGGTGGTCACTTAGCTCAAAATGGAAGCCCATTTGGACCATGTTTTGACATAGATGGCTCCACAAATGAAAACAGTTTCTGCCCTTCTAGGTCGCCATCAACACAGTTGAGAGGAGGGAGACAATTGTGTGAAAGTTGTCTCTCCGGAAAGACGTAGGGCCACTGCCTGGGGTTACATTGATAATTAATCGAACAACTGCCACCACACAAAAAAAATGAGCGTAAACATGTCGCTTCAACATGAAACCGAGGCACTCTGGTTAAACCCCCTAAAATATCACGCCGTGTTTTCTCTCATCACAATCATTAGACAAAGTGCCTTGAGTGTGTACAGCATTTCAGCTCACAGCTTTCCTCTGCTGTTTCAACTCACAAGAAAGTGCTTGTGTTTGTGAGTGTAGCCCAGTTTGAGAAAAGTGGGCCAGCAAGTGGAAAATACACATTTTTCCACATACATGCCTGTTTTTTTTTTCATGTATTCACTTGGATACATCACCTTGATCCCATGTTGCTGTACACACCTTAAGTGGGGACCAGAACGGCTGAATATTATAATTAATGTACTTACAGAAAGGACTATTAAAGTTGATAGTGCAGTGACCCATCATATTAGTTAAACTTGATCGTTACCATCAATGTTGCTAACCACTACAAACAGAACATACTTGAAGTAACCCACGCCGTTGATTTCATGTGACAGGCTGTTTGATACTGTTTGGTAGTATGAGCAAGCTGTTGAATTGAAAGCTTTCCCTTTAATAAGTACAGTACCTATGGTAAGAAGGAGGCTGTACGGAACTCTATCATGGGGCAGCCATCTTAGTTTTCCACCGTTGAAAGTAATAAGACAAGCCTAACTGCCTGACTGAATCTGGAAGGAAATTAGTCTGTTTCCTTTTATCTATATATAGAGTTGTATTACTTTTGTCATTTGATGTACAGGGGAAAAACAAAAATGGCAGCATCATGATAACGTCTGTAGCCTGCTGGGACAAAGCTAGAACCATTATTGTTTGGGGGGGAGCAATTTTTCATTAAAATTTTATGGCTTTTCTGAGGGATGAAAACTACATTGTAGGGTTCTTTACACACATTTGAAGGAAGGGAAATGAAACAGACCAATAAATGGCCCCTCTGTCCGTAAAAAAAATGGGGCTTTTTGGGGGGGTGGGGTTGGATGGCCCCTGTTTGGCCCCCTAGATCTGCAACAAGGGGGTGAGAGGAAAGTACTGTATATCAGAAGTTTATTTTTGGAATACACTTTTAGAGGATCATTTTCCAGTTTGAAGATGCTTCAAGACTAGACATTCCATGCTGTGATGAATCAGCATACATGTATATGGCTCCCTGACCAACCACGTATTTGACTGCTTCTAAAACCTTTGGTGTTCAAAGTTTATGTACATGTAGACTATTGTAGTGATCTTCCACTCATCAACCCCCACCTTTCTACATCATCAGTGTTAAAACAACACTTGATGAACAGTCCAAATGTAATCACAGTGATTTCAAGTGGCCTGCCACAGTTTGTTTTGACACAGTCGGTGATCATGGAGTGTGGCTCTATGTACATGTATATCATGATGATTGAAGTGAGTGTGTGTGTGTGGGGGGGTGTTACCATGTCATTCTTTATTACATGTATTTAACTTGTCCCAGGCTGTTTTGTTTGAACATCCAGTTTTACACAGTAGCATACATGGAGAGTGTTTACTTTGTTGGTGGAACATGTTAACAAAGTTCCTGATGCCGGTGAAAGAAAGAAACAGCCACAGGAGTCACTCTGACAGTGGCAAATACTCTACAAATAACTCCTGTGCCAATGCAAACTATGCTTAATCTGTAAACACAGGAAAACACCTTGTGTACTGTGGTTGTAATCCTCTGTGAATGAAGCACTCTGACCCGTTGTGTCATGTGGTAAGTTGATGGAGAACCATTAGTGAAGGCTTCTGGCTTCATAGATCAGTCCAAAACATAGCTCTATGTTCAAAGCAGATTGACTGGCCTGAAGTCATTTAAATTAAAAAACAAATATAAAACGCGCTACCGAAAGTGCTTCACAAATAGGAATGCAGTGATATGAGAAAACTGAAAGCTTCTGATTAACGTGCCTTCGGAGTGCTCCAGTTATTCCAGTTTTGGTGTAGCCTAGTGCCTTGCTTGTGCTGAATGTGTAGAACTGGAAAGTGCCTTAGTTGCTTTAGATTCCATTGCATCAATTAGCCAAAGATTAGATTCACTTTCTCAAACAAATAAAATAGTTATAAATAATCAGAGTGCCTATTAATTCCAGTGTTTATACAGTATGAGATTGTGCAGTAATTGCAAGTAGATTCTATACTAAGCACTGGCTGCTGTCTAAATATCTGTCTGTGGACGTTAAAGACTTTCAGTGACACCGTTACACAGCTATGTTAAAGAAGTTTTTCAGGCAGTTTGTCTTTAGTGAAAAGGATAAAGGATACAAGTTGAGCATGATCCGTGCGGATCTCTTTCCTAACCTCAGCAGAGCCAGAATTTCATCCGCCATTTTTTATTTTGATTTCGATATCAATAGAGCTGTGAACAACTGACCGCCTCTCTCACCCCAGGTCAAAGTAAACACTACTTTCAAGTCGTCGATCCCAGTCTTGTAATACTCCAATAAGAAATCAGAGCAGTCCTCGTAAGGCAAGCTGCAGATGACACATTTTGAGTGGTGCTTATCAAAATAGGCTAACCTGTGTGGGACTCGGCATCCTGGCCTACTAAGCAGATGTAGATCATATCCCATCTTGCACGCTTCCGGTGCAAAGCCTGTTGCCTAGCTGAAGAGCAATCTGTGTGCTTGTGTAAAGAACACTCACCGTGCTGTCGACTTTGGGCCAAGATGTCGTTGTTTAATAAAGAAGCTGCTCAAAAAAGATGTTTCTGATTCGAGTCTGTGGCAGTGAATGGTGCTCATGCACAGATATGTGCATTCTTTCATTTGCACGTGAATCAGAAAGAGTCTGTAGACATCACACTTTTAACATTTTTAGCTAAATATTACCGGTTAAAAGAACAAACATAAAACATGCACAGTATTCTCACAGCGCACATTGGCTGAAGTTTCAAATTCATTATTCGGTACATATACCTTGTTTTAGCTGCCTCTCTTTATGCACAGTATCTCAGAGACCCATGAGAAATGTTTTTGAAGAATATGAGGTCTCAACGAATCATACGTTTGTCACTGGTTTCAAAGTGCAACGTCTTCTGTTGTACAATTAAGAAAATGTGACTACAAACGTCATCCAATGCTGCAGTTGGATTCTGTATAATTGAATAATTACCTTAATATATAAAAACTGTATAACTTGAGATTATCAACTTAATGATGTGTGCTTTTTATAGTCGTTTTGAGTTTATTTTTATTTGGAAGTAACTGATTCCAAAACAAGGTGTTCAATCGCAAAATGTAAAGCAGTGGAATATACTGTAGTTGTATTCAGTTTGCAGTGATAAGACCTTTGTGAATAACTTTCTTTGATGTGTGAGATCTTGTAGTATGTACTAAGAGTTGCTAGCTTGTAAACCAGTTGCAAAGTCGATGCATGTAATATGAGGCTTATTAATTGCTATGAATTTCCCCCAGTAGACAGATAGGGCTTAATGAAAAATTGTAAAACTGGCGTCTAACTAGAAAGCCGACTGAATAATTTCAAGATTTACTTCTTTTATTATGAATAGAAAGAGAGATCTTACTATAACATTGATCGAGAATGTAGCAGTATTACTTACAATCCGAGCCATTCCTTCCAGTACGTATTTATTTTACAATGATTTTAGTTAAAGGTCTGTAGCCAACTTTGACTTTTGTATAATTTGTGAAAAATTTTTATGGTACTTGTGTTCGTTTTATCCATTTCTGAGTGAATTTATATATTTTGCACTTTATAACCTGAGATAATGTCAACCATTTTGTCAGGGAATAAACAAGATTGTGAGTTGAAATCCATCTCAAAGTAGAATTTTTTTCTTTTGGCATAAATGTAGCTCTTTACAGTGGTGCACCCAGGATTTGACACGGGTGGGGGTGCTCGGACCGGGCTTTACCCCCCAAAAGAGCTCATGATGCTTACATTCTCGGTTGTGCCACAGGGGAATGGGATATACGGCACTTCTGTCAGAGATGTAGGTATATATTGTACCTTCTTTTTTCAGAGCACCAACCCCCCAGGGGGCAGAACCCGCCAGGTGCGCCATTGGCTTAGTCATATTAATAGTCAAATAGTCAAATTTCTACTCCTATTAAGTGGAAATGCTTGAAAATATTGACACCAGTTTCTGGTTTAGGTTATTGAAAAGTGCACATTTTAGACATTGAAAATCTTCCACTCCGTTCCTTTAAAATATTTAGGCGCTGAGGCTCTGACATCCCAGGAAGAAAATCTTGAAGTGTTTTTCCGTTTTCCGAACGCATTTCGCACTTAAAATGTTTTTAAATTAAAAACATAGGCCTATAGGCGTACTGTCAGAGAATTTTTGGTCATAAAAGTCGTTCAGTATACTTGAAAAGTCTTGCAGTGTTTGTGCCGTTACATTAAAGTTTCTTCCTAACAGACTTTTGTGAATATTCAACTTGTATTTGCTTAAACCCGATAGGCACAAAAATTATGCCACAGTATGAATGGACAAGGGCTGCATAAAAGACTTGCATGGCCCCTTTAACGGTGGAATTGCACCAGCGGTAGCCTTCACTAATAATTAATTAAACCATTTCAGCCTTTATGATTTAACCATGGTGAATGAACGTAGATAGTCAGTCGTGCATGCATGACCTAGTCTCGCGGAAATAGGTAGTCATATTCTGGCTGGATTTGTCTAGTCTTGTCTCCATCCTTGAAATAATTAACCAGGAAGACAAACGGTCCCACAGGCTTGCCACTTCGTTAGGCACTGAAGACAGGAGAAACAGTGGAAGCAAAAAATGTGACTTTTGTGATTGTCGTGCGTGATGTTAATATTTTCAACTACTAGAATCATCTCGCAGGTGCTTACAAAATAGGCTATTAAAATGTAAGGCATTCTAGCAAAAGATGTGGAACTGCAAGGAGACAGGCTTTAGGAGAGAAAAAATGGAGCGAAAAACAAATAAATACGAAACAATACAAAGCAAATCAACTGGAAATTCAACAAAAGTAAAAAGCAGTACTCTCGATTTTCCGATTTATTTGTATTTGTCATTTTTGACCGACCCTGCACTACAATACTGTGTGCATGTAGTAAAATAGTACTATGGAAAGGATTTTTTTGAGGAAAATCAAGAACCATTTTATTCGCGAATAGAAAAACACCGAAAGTTTTTAACGACTTCATTATTCCGAACTCTCCCCGGATGTGTCGTTTTTTCTTCCTAATAACACCGTGGGTTTATGCATTTCACAACGAGCTTCAAGGAATTGATAACGCAAGGAATGCTAGATTTGCATCCCCAGCAATATCGAACATAAACATTCGTAATTATTGATGCAAAGTTATATGGGGGAGCTTGTTAATTATTACGTTACCTCACAGTCTAAGGGAATCGAATGTTACAACGATAAGGAAAGGTAAACGCAGGATGCAGGGAATATCCACGGCCGATAAGCAAGAGGTCGAACAGGGCAATTCTATGACGTTAGCACAGTCGTAATTTGATGAACGATAGAGTTTTCAAGCAATAAACCCCGAAGGGCTGTAAAACTAAAGCGACTTGTTCTAGAGTTCCATGTTGATTGGAACGTTTTTATGTCTACGCATTGGGAACTCCAATGACACTGATAATCATCACATTGTGGAATGCAAGGATATAACAACTATATAGTTTAGCACAATTCGGGCAGAAAAGGTCGTTTTCTAACGGACCACTAACCTGCCGGGTTCTGAGATTGTTCCTGATAATATCCCACCATCCATCTCGTGTAAAGATGTGGCTGGTGGCACTGCTGAACGGTACACGGTGGCAGGGGCAGCCAGGCAGAGTGTGGTTGTGATAGGTAAGACCTCAATGGAAACATTTTATCATAACAGACAACCAAATCACCAGAAAAAATGTCGTGAGTTTCACCTTCACGTGCGCTATATATTCCCTCCTGCAGAATGTTCACCGGTCAAATCAGCTCTCCAGTGGACAAAAACAGCTTGCAAAAACTTCTGTCATGCTATTTTGTAATCAAGGAGCAAGATTTGGGTGAAGGGTAAATTCGATTTTGCTGATATTACAATGTAGAAACATACAGGCTATATAAAATAGCATTGCTGACATTTCTTCCGAAATATTTTGCCTCCCGGTATGCCGTTTTCCAAGGAAATTGAGGATATTGGGTTTTGGATAATAAATGCACTAGTAAGACCTATCCCCTAAAAAAGTAGGTATTATCTGGGACCCCTAAGTCGCCTAATTGAACGACAATGTGACAAGGCCTCCGTACATTACGCCCGCCGTCTGCATGTAAGCCCAACTAGTCAAGGTTTTCGTGATAAGATTATTCAGTCGAGATTATAATTCGATCTCCTGGATTCAAATTGAATCTGGATGAATGTCAGTGCAGGTGTGCAGCACAAATATTGATTTGGAAAGTAACTGAGTTATAAAACAAAACAGCAAGGCTGAGACGTTAAGGCTAAAAAAGTCCGTTGCAATTGCAAGAAAGTTGTCTTGGAAATCCAAAGAACATCTCACACAAACAAATGAGTATACAGATATAGAATTATTGAGCTTTTGAAATTAATTAAAAACATACTGTGGACAAACGACTGCATAAAAGGTCAGCAATGAAGTACTCAGGCAGTGCATGAAAACGAACGGGTGGATGTAATCAATACTAACTCGAAGTAAACCACGACGTAACGTACAAAACGGGATCGGAGCTTCAAATGATTTGACTGGGTAATAGTCGAGGGGCATTCGGTCAATTAAAATTTTGCTGAGGTAACACTTGGAAAGTCAAGAACTAACGACAACCTCGCGGACAAGTCTTGTGCCAATCCCTCATATGATTAGCACGGGTGATACAATGGATTTCATACTAATGATGTAGGGCAAACGCATTCGTGTAGCACATTTTCAGTGCCGATTGAATCTTAAATGTAATTCATTTCTCTTCCGTGTGAGCTTCGCCACAGTGTGTTATTCAAAAAGACTACTGAGCGAAGAAACTATAAATGATAAACCTATCCTCATAGATCATAATCAATCAGCTTTGCAAGAGGACGTGTAAGGGTTAAGGTTTGTGGAACAAATTTGTGGAAAGGGGCAACCCATCTAACACCACGAATGAACCTATGCACAAGCATAATTTCGTCGGAATTTTATACGCTTTACCAAGGTTTTATTGACCAAGGAAAGACTGTTTGTTTCATAAGCAGCAGATGACGAGGCGACGAGGCAAGTTGTTCATTCAGACGGACCGTGACAATGTTCAGTGGATGGCACCGTGTTGCTAGGGAGCATGCGTTGTGTGATCACCGTACGTGAGAGTTGGTACGTGGATAAGGCTACCTCCTTCCTACTTCAGCACGCACGGCTCACAACATCCCGGAGCACGCACGGATGATGTAGTCACGCTTTGCAGGCTCCATCCATGGCACTCGTCCAACAGTTCAACTTTAATTTGCTCACACCCATTTTTGGCGTCCAGGCAGTACCTCTGGCGTAATGGTTCTTGTGCATTCCGATGGATTTCGACACTGGTAGCCTAACCGAACCTGGTACCAACGCCATTCACTTCCTAACACATCCAGTACACGTCCAATCCACCTTAGCAATCGATGGCCCCGTAGTATTCTCCGCAGCCACGGAATAATACCAGCAAGCATGGAGATACAACCACGGTGACGTAATGCAATCGAACAGAGTTTAATTAACCCTAGTGCATAATGTTGATGTACAAAAATGATAACCTTTGTAAATTAGTACAGGAATACCAGGGAGCAGGAACTACGCCGTGTACACAGCATCGCGGTTGATTTCAAAGACTCACTAATAGATACGAGTGATTCATTAGATGCCTTATATCGCCAAAGGTGTGTTGATCAGACAGTACTTCACAGTTGTGATAATGATGTGAGAGGTTTGTGCCAATTTTACAGTCAACTAAAGACCACTCCTGTGATAGAGCATCTGTGGCGAGTGGCTTGGTAGAGACATCTCTCTCAAGAAGCAAGTTTCTCCGTAGGCTAACATACCAACAGGATGCCAGGTACGAAGAAAGAACTTAAGAAGCGAAGAGACTTAAGGTGAGACCTTCCTGGGCCGATATACGGATGTGTATATTGCATCCGTGTAGGTGTGCTTAGGTAAATATTGGTTAGATTAATGGAGTCTGAGCGGGGCATTGCGGGTTGAATTAACGAGATGGGTCCCCCGCAGCAAAATGTCTGGATTGTTTGGATTAGCAGTAATTCGCATACAGGTGTATAGATATAAGAAAGTGTAAAAAGAATATGTTGGTTGAAACTCTTACTCCTTCAAACATTATTACTCAATTTGATGGATTTTAAGTCCAAAAAGCCAAGGCTAAAGATGGATACCGGTGTTTGTGTGCATTGTGCAACACCAAACAGCTAAGACACGTTCTTGTAAACATCGCCGTTTTTTCTACCAGTTATGTAAGAACTAAAGAAAACTGCATTTCTATAGCGCCTATTCGTCAATTTGGAAAAGACGTTCACAGTAAAATGTTTGAGGATTAGAGATATTTGATTCATAGAGCGAAGAATCATGAATGGAATTTAATGGCGTTATTTTGATTGTTTACGAAAACCTTGCTATATCAGTGCTAAACAATAAGTCATTACTCACACAATAGTCCCGATAGCTTTCTTTTACTCCATTTTTCATGGACTGAATACAACGTAGTGACTGATGCAGTTATCAACCCCAATAAAAATTATCCTACATAGGGAAGGAATAATTCTCGCAAGCCTGTAGGCCGACACATAAAACAGGCGTCATTTCTTGAACTGCAGACAAAACTGCTGCTTGGGTATGCTCTAAGCTTCTCATCTTATCATGAAATATAAAAAAAATCAACAAAATAAAAAAAATAAAAAGTAAGCGATTATTCATGGGATTGGGTATGTTCTACCGATTAAGTGAGTAATAACTTACTACGCTGGCTGAATCATCATTATCAAATACCCTGACCACGATGACCATCATTCTCCCTATACATGCACAAAATCGAATCGAAATGCCGTCCAACCTAAGAGCATGTTGGATCCATTATGCTGGAGGGTGATGACTGCCAGGAGGTGTGCTCCCTGTGGATATCTAAGTGACTATGGGGAATCCTGTCTCTATGCAGTAACATCGAGCAACGTGTTGCTATGGGTCGCTTACATGTATTGCAAGCAAGCGCACATTATAGGAAAAGTGAGCCAGAAAGACGTTGATGCTATATAGGTCATGGACGTAAATAGGGAATCGTGTGTAAAGATACAGCCTTCGTCAAACACTATTATTTAAATTTGTTCCGGAATCTTTGCAGTTGACTATATTCTGCTACCTTTTTTGGTGTACTTTACGGCTCTCTTCAATCTATTAAATGCGATGGGATTTTGTTTGGCATTTACTACTAAGTTATCAATGTTTAAATGCGTAACGAAACTATAACGTCGTTAATTATCTCAAAACGTTAGAACTCTGAACCACACCCTAACGATGGCTTTAAATAACAAAATAGTTATACGTGTACAATTGCTTACACGTGAGCCAAAAATATGAAAATACCACACACATTTTAAATCACCAGAAAAATCAGAGCTCGTTTACACAGCTTTTACATTTTCGACTTTCATGATTTTCATGAGTGGAAATCTCCCACTCTCTGATTTATGTTACTTCATTCAAAAGAAACCAATTAGCTAAATCCTTGTGTTTTTAACAGTAATTACACAAATTTTAAGGTACATAATGAGCATTTCCAACGGGAAGTTATCTAGAACAGCTAAGCGCAGTGTACTTCAGAACTTTCAGGTCTTTTTGCGTGAGCTGGACGTGGTCAGTTTACTGTCAATAGAGTATGTGTCTCCAGGGGTCTGTTTCATAGCGTGCGTGCTGCGCCCCGTGTGTTTGAAGAGTCGCTCGGTAAGTGCAGTCCTGTACATTGGATGCAGCACAAGACGGACGCGTGGAGGGTATGACGAGGCTCAGATTTCAACCGAAACACAGATGGGAGGCAGCTGCTTACGCCTTATTTCAATTTGATCTGATCACGGACGGACTGAGTAAATATACCTCATTAAGACAAATTTGATGCAATCATCAACACCAATGAATATTTAAGTGTTTTGAGTTCTGTTATTTTAAAGAAGACATGCATCACTTGAAAATATATTGAATCGTCTCCAGTATTATACAAGGAGGGAAATGTGTCGGCGTTATAGTTACGATACGCCTGCCTACCCGCATTGTATCAAGTTGTATGCTTACACATGTAGGTCTAAAATGAGAAAGGCCCTACTTTGTTCAAGAGCAGTTTCAAGATGCACCGTGTCCTGAGAAAATGCTTCAACCACTCGAATCCCCAAGGGTCAATAAGAAAATAACACCATTCCTTAGGTCACACACAGAAGGAAAAAAATTGTTAGCACTCGAAATGCTAGCGTGACCTATATCAGGGCGCAGATTGTAAATATACTCGAGTGAGGTGTGTAGGCTTTTACGCTTAGTGGTGAAGCCCCGTATGGGTCAAAAGCTTTAGAAGTAGGCCTACACGTACAAAAAAATGCACGATAGGCCTACTCAACATGAAACACTGGTTTTTCTAGTTTTGATATGACAGGCACTAGTTTAGAGATAGGTATAGTGGACACGACCAATAAGCTGAAGTAGTCTAGCTAGCTGTGCCATTCAAATTTACCCATGTCATGGAGGCATAATTCGCATGAACATTTAGAGTCTTTCTCTGTCTAATGTTTAAATGTTCCTTGAACATATTCACTAAAATTAGATTAGACCATGGCGAAAATCTGGGCGATTTGTGAATATTGAATCCCTCACATGAGGACCACAAGGCATAGACCGCCTAGGCAACCCCTTGTTGTACTCAACTCCACCCCAAAAAGTACAAACCATGACCTTCTGCTCTGAACGTGGTCACGCAAACAAAATAGAGAATATTCCACCATATCATTCTGAAGAACCCTCTTGTCAACAAAACGAGCCAAATCCTAGCGTATATACTAAGCACCATTTTCCTCTCAGCCTTACACGTTACTGTATTGTAGGCCTATTGTCTTGGTGTACCATCCTCAAAAATGTTATCTGCATACAAAAATGTGAAAATAAAATTCAAAACTTAATGACGAAAAGACACATCTGAAGTTTGAAATGTTGAATTTTTAAAAAGGGCAAAAAAGACTAGAGCAACTGGTCATTAATATTTTGATAAGTTGTGTGATAAGTTTAAAAGACCAAGCGCTGTTTAAACTGTTAAACAGCCTAGGTTAATTAGAGTTTAAGACTTCAGGTTGTACCTAATTTTAATTACTTTTAAACCATTGGGACAATTGTTCAAAGGTGCTTGTCTACGGATGATGCTGCAAGTTTCTCCGTGAAATATATCTGTAAGTTTAAAAGACGTATACTAAAATAATCGCCTTTCTGACTCGGCGTTTCCAAATTACTATCGTGCGTGTTTCTTTGACCTAACCCTTAACCTACACGAGAAGAAAATGCTTTCTTGCAGTGGGCAAGTAAAAGCCTTGTTCATTATTCCAGTGCACTGACTTTCATAATAATATGAATTCAAACAACATTAATGAAATAATAAATCTAGCGTTCCGAAATGAAATTGTCTTTCAATCTAATTATACCGTGCAAACCAATTCGTGCAACCTACAGTTTCGAATATTTACTAAAACAGAAACAAACAGAAAAACCAAACCAAAACGTGAACCATGGAAACAGGGAATGTGCCGCCTTTAATTATAGTTGTAGTGTCTTCCGGAGGCAAACGACGGAATTGAATCTTCACCCAAGAGGTCACATGATCAATCAGTTACGCCAAAGTAGCTCCCCTAGACACATGAATAAAACTGTACGATTCACACCTTGCTTGCAAATGCCTCTTGGAAATGGGCTTGTATAACCTCTAGCAAAAAGAGACAAGGAAATGTGGGTCGTGCTTAATGTTCAATTCATGTCCAAATTCACCCAAAACGGACATCATTTCATTTATGTATTCAATACATATAGTTCATGTATTGACATGGGAAGTGGAAAAATTCAAGACAAGGTTACTTAAATAACTCATTATACCATTAAAAAAACACTGGGCGTAAAAAATCAAACCAATAATTTTCTCTCATGTCTAACTTTGTAACAAGAATATGTATAACACGTTTTAACTCGAAAAGCTATTTACTGTCCTCAATTACGAATTCTCGGTCAAAAAAGGAATGCAATTAAGTTCTCTATAAAGACACACTCGGGAGCAATATACAAATTCAAATTAAAACATTAAGGGACATTCTGGAAACTCTTCATGTGTAATTTATCAATGTCTTCACTGTGATATCCATTCGCTGTGTTCGTTAACATGAAAAAGTCATTACGGGCAGAAGGTTAAAGTATTATCTTACATGGAGCATAACCATGACTGCGCGGCTACAACTTATTTAATAGCACAATTATGACATTGCCTTAAACAACCAATTTCACTGGACATTGTGGATATGCACACGGCATTCGCACTGTGGAAGAGCGTGACATTAGTCAACCAGTCTGGCGAGAAAGCCCCTGGTAATCTTCCACACCCGTTACCTCAGAGGATGAAAATATCAAGTAATGCACCGGGCAAATAAATATTGCACATCTCAGACCCGTTCAGTTTTTGACTCAAACTGTACATTTACCCAGCAGTGTTGGTTAAGTTATATTCCTCAGAGCGACGTACCCAGTTGTGAAGTATATAGAAAATAATGAATATACGAAATAACAATTATTACAACCAACGAGACATAAATGGTACATAAATTGCGCAAACAGATGTGCATTTCATCAATTAATAAGACATCCAACTAAGGAATTTCTGCTGGACAGTTGGATTTCTCAATGCGTCAACGAATGAAAATCGGTTTCAATTCCCTACTGTCCCCTGAACTCAAATTGAACCAACTCCCAAGAGCTTTCACCCGCGATGATGAGTGTCTAACTTCCAAATACAATTTCCTCGACATCTTTGCTTGTTGTGGTAACGCCCACGGATAAAACTCCCTTGAATGTTATAATCTCCTAAAAAGAGCAGATTGTTCCATTTCAATATGTTAAAGACTTGACAGTGAAAGAATATATACCTGAAACATAGCGCTTCAACCAGCAAGAAATCTTTAAGCTACATATACATGGAATGATGTATTTCATGTAGTAAGTCTACTAGAACTTTCCAGTGACTCTACAAGGTGTCTATATGAAAAGTATACCGAGATAAAATTACTGTAATAGCAAAACTACTTTATATATGGGAAAGAGAAATATATCTCTAGAAAGGGCAGAATACCCTCTTTGCAATGGTATACAGCTTGTGATGTTATTGACACAGATGAGTGAACAAACTAGACCGGTGTTAAGGGTACTGAAATCGGCACAGTGACAAGTTTGAATATGTGATTAACAAGGCTAGACCATGCAAGTGTGCAGAATACCAAATGCCTTTGCATTAAGAACGCATTCTTGAAAACAAGGAATGTACCTAAATCAATCTTATCTGCTTTGTTTTCGCTACTTACCTCATCAGTTTAATGTGCTAAGTCCTCCACATGGCCACCATTCCTCTCAATGCACATCTGACATCTTCGTAACATGTCCCTTACTGCTCGTCTGATCATTTCAAGGTCTTGACGGAGATTATTGACTTCTTTCACTATTCTTGCATGTCAACTCCTGAACATTAGCTGAGGGTGTAGTGAAAATTTGGTTCTGCAGGTAACGCCATAAAAAGAAATCACCTTCACCCCACATGCTGACTTTTGTAATCAATATGCACCTTCTCACAGTTCTTAAGGCAAACGCATTTGGTATTCTGCACACTAGCATGGTCTAGCCTTGTTAATCACATATGCAAACTTGTCACAGTGCCAATTTCAGTTCTAGTTTGTTCACTCATCTGTGTCAATAACATCACAAGCTGTATATCATTGCAAAGAGGGCATTCTGTCCTTTCAAGAGATATATTTCTCTTTCCCATATACAAAGTAGTTCTGTTATTACAGTAATTTTTATCTCGGTATACTTTTTATATGAACACCCTGTAGATCTGGTCATGTTATTTTGGCGTCCATGATGAATGCAGGCAGGGTTGATGTTGTATCTGTGCATGCAGCGCTTGCTGGTTTCTATTAAGGCATCAAGGTCGACTAACACAAGGCCCATCGTAAGATATGAAGAATCTAATCAAGGCATGGCCAGTAGACGTGCTTGCAATAATCTAGTCTCACACCAAACGCTGGAGATGTTCACGGCACATCACTCACTCACAAACAGTTTAATAATACATTTTGTGGTGGTGACTGGTGAACGTGATGTAACAGTCATCCCGATTTTCCTGTGGAAGTCTACAGGGATGCGGGTCCTACAGCAATAACCCACCTTTAGAATTGGATCAAGTTTTTATTCTGGGCCTGTCTTCCTGTCAAATAGATATCACAGGATATTTTGACACCCTTGAAGGGGGAAAACTCACATTTTCCTGGTAATACATTCTTCGTTTTTAGCACGAAAAACATTGAAAATAAAGTTGCCAAAGACACTTGTTGCTCTTGATTGGAGAGAAAAAGTGCCGAAACCTAATTTCACGTGAGAATCAAGATCATACTTAATGTTGCTCCGAACCAACATTTTGAAAATAAGGCGTCACAAATACATCAGAACAACTAACCTAACTGCAAACAAAACTAGTTCCAATTTCCTGATTTTTATTATCTATCTGCAGGAATGTAAGAAGCTGAGGACATTGCTGACTCACTAGACACCTGGGCAACCTCCTGGGTGGAGTCATACACGAAGCCTTCAAGAGGAACCAGTTGGGAGCCAGACGTTATTTCGAAATCTGACATCGACAATTTAACATGGAGCTTACGGTAACGGTGGAAACTATGGATGCACCGATGAATTGTACCGGAGTTAACTGCACTGATGAGCCGGACGAGGGATTGTCCAACCTGGAAATAATCAAGATAATCTGCATGGCCATACTGTCCGCAATAGCTAGTCTAATAACCATATGTGGCAATGCATTGGTGATTGTCGCGTTCTGTCGTGAGAGAAGACTTCGCTGCCTCAGCAACTACTTCATTATCAGCATGGCGTCAGCTGATGTCATTATTGGCGCGTTCTCCATGCCTTTGTACACAATGTATCTCCTGATTGACCACTGGCCATTGGGACCAGTGATATGCGACATATGGCTGTTCGTAGACTATCTTTGTTGTGGTGCTTCTGTACTCGGTATCCTTCTAATAAGTGTTGATCGTTATCGGTGTCTGTCTCATCCAATGACCTATCGAAGTGACATGACCCGTGCGCGTGTCTTGTTCTTAATTATAGCCAGTTGGATCACCACTATTTTGCTTTTTGGGGTGCCAATTGTTGGCTGGCAGTTCTTTGAAGGAAAACGTACCGTACCAGCCAATCAGTGTGAGGTGCAGTTTACCAACGACGCTTTCTTCACTGCTGGTTCCATCATAATGATCTACTGGTTACCACTTGTCGTGATTCTTATCTTGTACATACGCATATACCTCTTAACGAGACATCTAGTGAAGCGCGAGGCCAGAATTATTGGCAGGTTGAGCGTCAGGCACCATGTTGAACCAGCAGAAACCTCACACAATAACAATCACCATGACAGAAAGTTTTCTTCCGGGGTTATGCTGGACTCAGAAGATGAACAAACAGTTTCATTTCCGACTAGGGACCTGCCATTACCACCTCATCCCGAAGAAGACAATGACGTATGCGGACGTGCCTCGTGCTCCACACACTACAACAACGGTTGTCGCGTCGACGGCGAGCGGAGGGTCACCCTACCATCAGAAACAGACGAGTTCTCAGAGAGCGACCGGACCACACAAGCTTCGCATCGAACCTCAACAAAAGCCAGTCCAAACAGTAAGGATCACACCATAGGTAAGACACTGTCAGCCGCTCTGAACAGTTTGAAAGAAGCTAAGGCTGTAAGGACGCTGAGCGCTATCCTAGGAATCTTCATTGTCTGTTGGACTCCGTATAGTGTTCTAGTCATTGTCAAAGGCTTCTGTCCTGACTGCGTCAACACCTACCTGTATGAACTTAGCTACTTTCTCTGCTACATCAACAGCACATGCAATCCAATGTGCTATGCGTTTGCCAACAGGGATTTCAAGATTGCATTCAAGAAAATCTTACTCTGCGACGGACAAAAGTATGGCTGGAAGGCAAATCATTATTGAGGAAGATTTAATCAATAGACCCATCCATTAGGCCCCGCCCAATTGTTTTCTGACCAGTCACATTCGTGATTTATAAAATATGTTCGACATGCATGCACGTATGTATGATACGCGCGGCTGAAACATGTAGAGTGGCGTTCGAGAAGAGCACATGTTAAAATGCCATCCTCGCTTCCATGGGCTGCGTGCGCGTTAGTTAGATCGCGCAAGGCATGGTGGAAACCAACATGGCGCGGCAAGATCGTTCTTATGGGAACGAGGTTGGCTAAACGTCCACGTGCGCAGTTGGCGGGGCTTACTGGATATTGTCTGTTAGAATGGGTGCATGGCAATGGTTACTTCCACTTAAATGTTTGCTAACTGCAAAAATATTCTTCGCAATATAGTCACGTCTACACTTGTGAAAAATGTCTGTGTTTTGCAGCAAATGGTTCTGATGTAAATTCATGTTGAGAATGTTGAAGGTGCGAACTGTCTCTTTCACTGTGTCCTGACATAACCTAGATAGGAAAACAATTAAGCATTGAAATGAGTTTCATTACTTGCTATCACAACCAACAATTAAAGTGTCTTTTTACAAAACCATGACTATGAAAAACTTAGGAAATTATTCTTTAACATTCAGTCGATCAAAGCAAGTTTAAATCTTAAAGTATATATAGGTTGCCTTTGAAAAAAAGCATGCATTCTGCACGTAATGGCATTACTAATGAAAATGTTTTACACGGAAAAATCAATGGAGCTAGCAAAACAGACGGTCAATCAATAGGGCTGGCCAGTTATTAATGAAAGATACTAGGTAATTGTTTTAGTAATGAACGGTGCTTGCAGTATAAAACTTACCTCTTAGTATCTACATTTCGGTTTGAAAACCTCCCAATGTTTTGAATAGTCACACGAGGTCGATATTCGAGCGCATAAAAAACATTCTGCCCACAGTTAAGGAGTGGTATTATGTACTTCCACGCATTCCTTAATACGGATGCATACAGCTTGTTGGGGGCTTATTTTCTTTGATTTATACATGTATTAAGAAATTGATTCGTACCATAAACCGCCTCGAAAACAATAGGCCTATGGCTACTGCATAGAGGTGTATGCAAGCGAACAACCTGCAATAATTAATCAAATGTGCATCCAGAATATAAAACCCAGTGGAACAAAAAGTGCACGATCTGTCAGTTAACTTTGTCCAGGCAGAATTTTAAGGGATCACTGATTCAAATCGAAGTAGGATACGGGGGTGAAGTATAGGAAATAAAATATTCACCGCATTGCAGAAACAAACTCCACCAAAGGCAATGGGTGTGGACCTGCGCTTTTTCATCAAAAAATCAATTGTATGAACACAAATTTTAATGTGGTCAGGGATTTTAATCCTTCAACACAACTAAACAAAAATTATCACGATACTACTGAGATTTCACTCACACAATCAACACATATAAAGCGTTGGCATAGCTTGACCTCATTCAAGTCGTCATCCTGTTACGCCCACTTGAGCTGTCCTAGGCGCACGTGCGGTCTAAGTAGATTCGTTACCTAGTTCCTCACGAACCAACCTCAACATCCATTTATGAAAGAGGATCCCTACAAGGTATCCGACTTTTAAGTATGCCCCCTATCGTGAATTAGACTTTTTAAGTTGATGACAGGGAGGTAATATTGTACTGGGATCAGTAATGGAGGAGATAAGATTGGTTCCTGGGCCAGCCTATACTCCTGCAACTGCCATGTTGGACTAGGGAGTAATTGAAGGGTGTTAACGGAGGAAGGCACTGACTGATTTGCTGCGAATTTTTCCCTGCTTTATAAGCCGCTGATGGAGCCAGACACTCTTTATTGGACACGGCGAGGTTGACTACCTTAAGGATTTGGGATGCAAATTTGGTCACGTTTATTAAAACAGCTGGAATCAAGTCTTTCATACCGTCAGCTAGACCATCAACATTGACACGGATGCCTGGATTCTACTTTCATTTTCAGTTAATCAGTCTTATTTTTGTTCTTGCTATATATTAAATTATTCACTGGGCTGAATTATTCAAGGAGTTGTGCTTTTATTTTTGTTACAAACGAAAATACTTTACGGACGTTGCCTCATTATAAGACAGTCGACGGCCATTAAGAAAAGAGTCGTCATTAGCTTTAACTTGAAAATGATTAATGAATTACCAGTTAGGTCACAATTAAGGCCAATGGCATAGCTCATTTACTGGAAAATGAACAGACTGAAAATTTTTAACAGGAAATGACTCTCGTTGTGCAACAGCTCAACAGCTCATTTCTGAAAATCTTTACATGTAATATGGGACTTGTGCAGCATACCACCACGTATATGCATTATTCTTATTATTCTGCGATTTGTTTTATTAGCACACGAACAAAGTGAGAAGAAGTGTGAATGTCTGTCGATAAACAAGATGAATCGAGGGGTGTTTATGATCCGCATAACACGACCTGTTAGCAGTTGCAACTAGGTACAATGGGTCGGTTCTTTGTTTTGGCAGTTGTGTTGTTTAGTCTTTGCTTCAAGCCTGTTCAGTTGGACGCCCCACTGACATGTCACCGAGTATCCTCTCCCGACAAGGGAAATTAAACACGCTAAAATGTAGCATTAACAAACGGGGACTATCCGGGACAAGCACTGATTGAAACTCGTTACATCGTAAATTGAAGTGATTCGTTCTCAAGACACAGGCCTTGTCATCGTTGTTGGAGGTAGCAGTCAGGTAGAAACTCAAGCAATCAGCCAAGAAATTATCACATCCGTACACGGGTGCGAAATGGAAATTATGATGCCTGTCGGAAGATCGGCCTGAAAATCAAGAGAGAGCCGACTTCTTATCGACTCGTTGATTCAAGCGTTGGAAAATCGATCGTAGTTGGCCTATGCTTATATTAAAAAAACCCTCCTAAACCCTGAAATAACCACTTGGATGCTACAAATCACGATTAGATTTCCTAAAAAAGAAACGGATTTCACCTTATTTAAGGAAATAATTTTAACTGAATAAAAATGCTCCAAAATTGTTTTGAAAAAGATTATGTGTATTAACCTATGTACTATATATACATTTACACTTGCTTAGCAACTTTGGGAATGTTTGCATATTATATCTAAGCAGGTCAAGACATGAAATAAACGTTTTGTTTGATAATAAGTTGAAGATTTAAATATTCTTTGTCTTTGGCAAAGTGTAGGTACTATGTTGGCTGATGTTGGGAGTTAACTCGGTTGGATACGTTCAGATCGAAATGTCTTTCCTGACAGTTAATGTCTTGTTTTGTCATTTGAACAACACATTCCTGCTAATAACGTAGAACTGAATTACTAAATTACGTAAGGGGATGGATATTATGTATGGTGATGCGCTTCCAAATGCATATTTTATTATTTCACGATAAACAACAGCTAATGTTAGCAAATGAAAAATCAAAGATGAAATCTGTTGATTTAACTTAATGGTCATGAATGTAGAATTTGATTCACGGGTACTTTTGGAAACTTAAATTTTAGGTGGATTGACATGTACAATAAAACACGAGTAGGCTAGGAAAATCACTTGAGTAACATTCGTGGGAAATATTTTTTTCCAAAACCTAGGATAGAAAATTCAGCATTGTTGGAGAAAAATCAATAGCTTTTTACCGCGCTCGAATATAGTGTGTCCTAGATGTAGTTGATTATTACTACGGTAGTTACATAGTATTCTTACAAATGGTGTCATTAGGGAGACATTTTGTGGCAAATTTTTCGACCTTCGGGAGACATCGGTCATTAGGGAGACATTGCAATGTCTCTTTAATGCCCCATCTACCAGAAGGAGGCCGAATTTTACCGTCCAGATTTTGAGAGATGATCGATTAGGGTCTAAATTGAAAACACACAAAGTTTGGTTCAGATCAGATTAGGGAATATTTAATTATGGGCCAACAAAGTTTGTGCACGTTCTTATGGGTAAGTCTCCCAAGTGACCCATTTTCGGTAATTAGTATTATATTTATAATTATCTGGAAAACAAAATTACCTGTTGTAATAACGATAAATACAAGCATGTTGTTTTAAACTGAAAAGTTTCAAAAAGACAGTTTCTCTACACAAACAGGTTATCTGATTTATACAAGCACTGAATATCAGTGACAAAAAATGGCAACATAGTCAATAAATAAGAGCATTATTTATCAAAATGAATGACTATACTAACAATCAACGTACAATCATTTGTAATTGGCAAATATTCAAAGAATATTTTTCTGGGTGTAATATGTTATATTTGTATGATTCAATATCAACCGAACTAAGGTTTACTAACAGTCTGCATTCAGGACTGGTATCATAACGAGTAGAGGATATAATTGCAGAAGTAAATCATATACGGGAAAGTAAATTTTGGTTAAACCTTGAAAGAAATGACAGGCACATCGGAAGAACGATGGTCTAGTTATCTCGTACACAATGGGTCCGAGATTGTTACCTTTAAATATCGTCAAGACAGACAAAATTACAAAAAAAGTTTCTTAACAGCATTCAATTTGTTGTAATACATGATAATACGATAATTTTGTCTACCTCTGCGATGTATCAGATAGAATGAATTGGACTTGATTGGCGATCATAAATGAGGGGATGGCTCTCAGGAAAATGAATATACCCACCGACCTGAAAAATATTTGACAGATAAAGTGAAACGTGCAACAAGGTAAAGCGCTGTAAACAAAGCCCCTATCCTGTGGCGTTTTCATCAGTTCTCAGTAATTTTTCCATGTTTATGTTTTCTTCACGATGTTTCCTTATTAATGTTTCCTCAATTTAACACGAATCATGAATCGTTCAGTTTAAATCCTATGCTACCGATACGACTGTTGATTAATATTGGAGGGTAACTTCCCATGAAGAAAATTGGTCAGATATTCGAATAATTTTAGTACATGTGAAAACAAATTTGACGTGTTTAGAGTTAATAAAATTGAGACCTATTTTAATTAACAATAAAAGTGACTGGTCGAAAGGCGCAGTATTTGTAGCGTGTAGGTTTTAATAACTCAACAACTGGATATGAAGTCGCTGTTCTCATTAAATATTCATAACTACATCGCAGCAATTCAATAGCATAATAATTCACAGAACTTACTGCTCCCATCAACCCTTACGTATTACAAGCTCTTATACTGCCGAAAACGCGTAAAGGCTTGCCGTGTACAAGTTTATTATTTTTATTATTCAGTACACCGTACACTGTGTACAGACCGACTTTGTTTAACTTGAACCATTACAAAGTCAGCCCTTTAATACAAATTTTGTGTAACAATGAGTGATTGTAGGTGATATCTGGATCTCTAGGAAGGTTTTCTGAAAATTCGCCACAGCATGCAAAAATGGGTATTGTGCACATTTGTAACCATTCCTTTTCATAACAATCTGGAGAATTGTCGCTGTTACTTGTGTAGGTTTTATATTTTGTTATCGTGTGTATGTCGTTGTTGCTATTAATGCCGATGTTGTGCTGTTTTGTAAACGACATCTTAATATGAATTACGATGGTCCTTGTTATATTTCACTTATTGAATACACATGGCATTGGACAATATTGATTCTGTCAGTCGTTAACTAGATTTCCTTTAATGGACAATATTAGAGGAGATATGTGTAAAAAGTGTATAAGCAAAACTCCACTATAAACCCCATCCATGAGCAAAACTGTGTCTTCAAGATTCCCGCCCTACATTTGTAATAAAAACCGACACAGTACACTGTGATCAACATTTACTCAAAGCCATCGTGTAATTACGGATAAATATGAGATAGGTTTGGTTGCTACATATTTTCATTTTTGTGGAAGGGTGCAGATATGTTTGCAGTCGTGAGCCGGAGACAAATTGGCGAGGGAGTTTGCACGACAAGTTGATCGATGGTTTCACCATCAGCCGCTACGACATACCAGCCGGCGTCAGAGCACACATATAATGTTGATCTGTTGCCTGGGGCCGGGCAGAACGGCTGGAGAGGAGTTCTAGTGTGATAGATCGTGCACCCATCCTTCTTTTCATCTTGGATAATTTTCAAGACCCCAAATGTTCCCGTTTCTGAAGCAACAGACTTTCTGCTTGTTTGGTAATACAGCCGTGCAATGGTCATCTGCCTAATACCCAAGTTGGGTTACATCAAGTTCACTGTCAAATTTTCAGCATAATGGCAATGTTAAAAAATTTCAGTTGTAATTATGTTTTCTATTCATAAATCTGTCCGGAATATACAGCATAGATGACACATTTTCTAATAGTGTGTCAGTGTGTAGGGATTTGGTATGGTACCCCGATGACTGGGCCAAAAGAAGTGAAGCGAGAAGGGCTTTTGGCTGACACTTTGGTTCTTTTCACCAGCTATGGTATCATTTGACAGTTGTTTGTGAAGTAACTACGAAGATAAAGAAAAAGTAACTACTTTTCTGAAGTGGACGAAAAGCGGGTGGTGACAAAGACGAACGCCTTCTTCTGCAAGAGGACAAGTGCGCAATGCTTGTCGACTTACCATTTTAGCCTTAAAGAAATTGCAGCTAACTAGTTGGCTAACAAATCCTACCATACAGGAGCACACTCGACTAACTAAATCCATTCCAAATTGGTACTTCTTGAAATCCCAAGTGAGTATTTTCTCTCGAAGAGCGCTACAAATTTACCGCTTTAGCTTTGTAACGTTGACTGAGAGAACAATGACTATTCTGAGTCAAGGATGCGTGGGAGTACGTTGTGTATAAGCCCTGATCTGCTCAAGTGGATTGTATTTTCGCCGTCTAAAATAAAGACATCGGATTGGAGTCGAAAAAGACACTACTTGCAAAAGATGTGGTGACAATGAGACATCTGCATGTACTCTCTCTGTCCTTACAGCAAACATACATTTTACTCATTACTTAATTTTATTGCAACATATCCTGACAGGTACTGCACCAGGGTTTAAGTATGTAAAAGAATAAATTACCAAACAGCACGACTTCACATGATGCCAAATCAGTGAAACCATAAAATATATAAAAGCATTGGTTGGGTCATAAATGGAAATCGATGATGAGTTTGAAGAGTCGCATATATAGTTTGAGACCAAACTATCTGCAGTCACCAACGGCCAATATTAACAAACAGCTTGGCAACATTTCAAACAATTCATGGCAACATTCAAACAGAATTAATCGTGTGCCACTGAGGCGTATTTTCTGCCCCGCCCTAACACTTTTTTTGAAAATCGAGCATTTGGCTGCCCTCCTAATCCCTTCTAAAGAAAGTGACAAACAACGCTCTCTGCAGTAGTTGGTATAGAGGATCTGTGGGCGGTTCAAGCCCCCCTGAAGTGCTAATTTATTGGTTACATGAAATATGGAGAGATGAGTAAAAAATGGTGTACAGTTCTGAACTGTGGTCTCAAAATGTTGCAGATCACCGGTGCATCTTAATGGCTCAAGACCTATGGAAACAACCTTTTCTACTGCAAATGTGGCGACCCTCTGCTCTCAAATTCAACCCTTTCAAGAAAGGAAGGTCCACTTCTATGTAATTTTCTCCAACTTTCGGATACGCTCTGTCGCTGATAGCAAAGTATATAGCTGCAGACTCAACCGCCTAAACCCAACATTACGCTAGATCACGTTTGTAACTTGACCTTTGGGTTATCTCTCCTCAAAACTATAGGTTTTCAAGCACAAAGGCAAGAGAAACCTGTTTTCCCACCAAAGATGGTCCTCTAGTTGCTATGGTGCACTAATATTTACCTTGGCAAAAACAAGTTGCAAAATGGTTTGAAAACCTAGATTTAGTGACATCACGAAATAGAGGAGACGCTATAGGTTTACGTCTTTTAACTTTATCGTGGTTCGCATCTTCTTGTGTCCGATCAATAACCATGAAATCTGATATCTAATAAGCCACAGTAACTTATAGAAAGTGCTTTTATTTGCCAGGTTACTATGGTAACAGACCGGTGAACAGATATTTGTTCTAATATCAGATGATGTCTACTGCGGGATATTCGAGTAGCCGCCCACTATTTAGAATTCGTACTGTCTATGCAGGCGATTTATCTGATCTCGTTTACTTTTCCGTTTCATTTTGTCTGTTCATTTTGTCGACAAAATCTGGGGTTACCTATCAATAATGAACAAAGGAAATGAGTACATTATTTGCAAAGTTACTACACAAGAGACCCAAAAGTAATGGCATAACAAAACGGCTGCATGCAAACAAAATGGCCTGAGTAGATTACCTTGGTTGTGAAAAGTAGTACGAACGCAGCCATGTTTGAATGTCATTATTTGGCGCCTAATAAAGTTTGCAGCATCAAGTAGAATGTTTTCATTACTACTGAATATCAAGCTCCATTATCGAATCCCTGTGGGGCTAACATGTTCAGCCAGGAGTATCTTTCCCATTAATAATCATTATATGAAATACTGATGTTAGACGGGATCGTATTTTGAAACACTACACGCCATTGGTCAAATAATTATCCTATTTGTAAATCTTGTACTTATAATACGTCAAAGACACAAATAGCGTTAGCAAACAGGTTGACCGTGCGGACGGGATTGCCCTCATCGAAATGTAAATCAGCAACCCGTATATGTAACGTAAATCGTGATGGCGTAAGAGGTGTAACTGTTTGTCTCTGCGTGCTCAATATCTCTGAACTAAATGTTTTGCAATTTTGGGAATGCACTGACACCAAAACAGCCATTTCCAGTTGAAATTTGCCAGACTGTAGTGTATATACATCAACTGTTTGCGATGGACTGTTACTTAAGATGCGGCAAAATGGAAGCAAGAGAGCGATGAAAATCGAAGAAGACGGCTACCCAACAGTGTAATCAGTGAGTTGGCTCTCAGAGATATTTAAATGAAGCCTGACAGATCGATAGGTGTGGACTGCATCTGACTATGCCTGACTGATACACAAGGTTGCAGAAGGACCGCTTTAAAGGCTGACTGCAAGGTAAACGGAGAGTGCCGATCTGTGGTCTTTGATCTATTTTCAGGATTGCTTGGGGCTGAAAAGGAATGTGCTTGGCGGTGATGATTCATTTGAAGTATGGGCCTACTGGTAATGCACTTTTAGTTTGGAAATGTCCCAGAAACACTCTCATATATAGGAGGCCTACAATTCGATGGATCTAAAAGATTCAAAATAATGCCCTTATATGCTTCCATGAGTGGCATGCAAACTACATATTTTATGAAGCGTTATGGCCACTTTTACAATATCATAGTATTTCAAACACTATGTAAAGGCCCATAGATTTTGCTATTAGTTTTGAGGCGGGTACCAACATAATGCACAAGTTAACGTCCAATGTGCTAACCCATCGAAACTGAAGTATATCAAGGGGGGGGGGGCTGAGGCCAGGCTGCCCCCGCAGGAGAACTATCGCAATTTATTATTTTTTCAACCCCAAATGAAAATGAGGAAACTTTCTTTTTTAGGGGAGAGGGTAGCGATTCTTTTATGGTGAATAACTGGACAATAATTTTAGAAAAATGCTTATTTTGCCCTATAGAACTCATTATCTGGATGTGCCACTAATCTAAATCACGTCATAAAATACTGATGAAATAGGGTAATTGGTAAAAACTCGTCACAAGGTGTATTGGTTTGACTAACATCAAAATGAATAACAAAATAGGTTATTAATAACTGACATCAATATCTCTAATTAAGTTTAAAACCTTGTAATGAAGTGGCATTGCAAATACACACGCCAACATTCTGTCATTGTGTCTTTTAAATGTTTGCACTGGGTTTTACTTTGACCCCTGCGTTAAGATATCAATATTACTGACTTGCACTTTTTCTAATTTGAAAAATGAAAGTTGGTTCATTTTGGTTTTCACTTTTCCTGTCAAAATCGACAGCAGTACTTATAATCCGTGCCTACTTCTCCAAGTATCTTCTCATTCCTGAATGATTCTTGGAGCTGTTGGGGAAAAAGTTGAACACAGGCTGACGCCATAACGGCTGCAACATATCGACTGGTCGGGTGATTCCTCGAAGACCGTTAGTACTGAACGGCATCAGGATTGGCCTCGGTTCTTTAATCAGCGAGGGTGGGTTCCACTAATAGCGCTATCACTCCCAAGATGAGACAAATTGGATGGATGTTCATCGCATCTAGACCAAACAAACACGACCGCTCAATTTCATTACCTAGACTGGTGACTGTGTGAGAACTAATCAAGCCTGCCCGGCAACGATGACCACCTCATAATACTGTTGATCGCTTCCCAAATGGTTAAATGACTAAGATGAGTCTAACACTTTGATTAAAATCCAGGGCTGGCAGAGTTCGTCTCATATTGAATTGTTCAGATTACAGCTCATGGGGTAAACTCAAAATCAATCAATATCATGTGTAGTAAAACATCAATAATGTGTAACTCAGGGAATCAAAATAATGAGGGTAAACAAGACTACCACTAGGATTCTAAGGATAAAAAAATTAATACTTAATGCAAATTATGTTTGAAAGACGTATTATTCAGACACTAAGTACTGACTTTGGCATGTAGGACATCGTAACTGAGGAACTCGAACTTTGCTAACCACAATGATTCAAATCTGGACAGGAAAGAGCTGGATGTAATTAACATGCAGTAACTAGAGATATTTTCATTTTTCTTTTTACATCTGGGCATGCATTCTGCACTTTTTTGTATCATTTCACCGTACTAGCAAAACAGAAACTGAAACGGTTCACTGTTTACAGCTAGAAGTAATCTGAGCCATCTCAGGCTGTACTGGTGGAAGTCACAAAATCCCTCACAGTTGGCCCCAACATCCTTCAATTCCCAGAAAATGAACACCTGCGTTCATAGGGTACCTTAGACCATTTGTATTTGGCTCGTTGTCCATATTTGTCAAATGCAGAGAATGCACATGAAGTGTAGATTTTTGCGTCTCAGATACATGACAATCTGCCTTAGTATAAATGCTTTTCAGGCAGTGCGTTTTGCAGTGGGAGCACAGATGCACAACCTCGAGTGGGTCTTAGTGTTATACCCGTGCCTTACACTATCAGTCAACCACATGTACCTATCGACGGCCCAAAAAGCATATTCTTTCCAGACTCGCCGACGTCTGCGTTGAAGACACCCAGACAACCATCTTATCATCCTCTCATATCAGCGTCAATAGTTCCAAAGTCCCTGCTACACTTACCACTCCAATAACATTTCCTGCTTATTGTTTTAATTCCAGACACCGCGGCTGAATTGGCCGATCGTTTGTGTGTAAATGTCGTTAAAATCGGCTATTTATTACCTCCTGTATTACGCTTAGGGAATGACCGATGGCTTTTAATTGTCGCACTGGGTTCAGGAATATCATGCGTCTTGATGTACATAGTCTACACTTGATGTTCATGGTTCCTTATTATACGAACTGAAAGCTTGCAATTTGAATCGAACAGCTGGGAAAACTGTCCAAAGGTTTGCCATAGAAATTTCTTTGTAGGTTTACATTTGCTGTGAGTGTCTCCGTAGACTTACACCAGACTTACTTCAAAGAGACGAGCATAGAGAGGATGTTGCTGTATGGGCATACTGAATTGCTTTCCAAGTCACTGTGGCATGAATCTTATATATAATATATAATGTAAACATTTGGTTCAAGTAAATTAGTTCAACAGTTTAAAACTATAGATTTCTGAATAGAAAAAGGGAGAAAAAGACACGATTATTATCTTTTTTTTGAAAATTCCAGATACTTTATAAAGACATTCGGGATGACAACTGTGATTTTTACGATGCAGGCGAGATTTGTTAACATTTCCCAAAACATGTTACTCTGAAAGGTATTGGCATCTTTCAATACAAAGTGATGTAAAGATCCATTAAAACAGCACCAAAGGCAGTACTTAACGCCAACTAGGCTATACGTAAAGCTGCAGTCATGCTTACTGCTCGTCTGTCATCTTCAATTTCAACCATACCGTCTATTTTTCACCAAGAAACCAAAAAGATCATTTAAACACCTTAAACCCCGCAAGCAAACTTATTAAGAAACACCCCAGAACCTATCAGAGGGATATCATGCGTATAACAAAATATGACAGGCACACAAAGTGCCTTATGTTGAAGAATTGAGAAGAACCGTCTTTGCAAACTAAAAGAGAATAAGACAAGATAAAACATGGAGGAATGCAAGTCCCATTCTGCCATGGTAGAAGGAAAAGCAGTGGGTATATCACGAGGTAAAGCACGTTTTAATCTCAAATTTCTCGGTAAATAAACTCTGGATTTCTGGCGGGTCTGCAACATCGTCTCGTCTATCACGCGGGGCTGGCGACTGCAGGCGGTGTTATGAATGCGGCGGTGTTACGACAGAGACCGAGAGAGCATTCAGGCGCAAATCCGAGGCGGTGATTTCCAAGACTGCAGCGGATATGTCGGAAGGATACGCTCGCGGCTTAACGGCTAGCATTCCTCTACATCTTATGTGCCGCAAACCCGATGTAATTACGTGTGCGGGTATTGTAACAGCATTACAGCCGACGGGACCCCAGCTAGAACTTCAAGGGGTATAACTGATGCGAGTTTATTAGATTGACACTCTCGGAATTACACGACAACAAACTCCATGGGCCGACTGAGACTCGTATGGCCACCAGGCCAGAAGTAGTAATCAAACGGTGGCCATTCGTAATTGCGTGCGTTTAAAGACACCGCCAGACCGGTAGATTCAGCCTAGACATAATAAGGATACAATAGTTGATTCGGTGCGAAACACCAGGTGAAACAATTTCAGAAAAGAAACACGTTTCATCGGGTCACATGGGTCACTGAATTCTGTGAAACATATATAGGCTTACTAAAACACTATTCTTTACTCATGTTCTCGATTCAGCAACTCAAGGTTTTTATTTTTTTATTTCGTTTGCTGAGAGGACGGAATCAAATTTAATGATGGAAAAGTCTGCAAAGAAGTAATCGTGCCAACTTATGATTTTGATTTAATGCCTGTCGCCAAAAATATGTTAAAAATACTACATGCATAAGGTTGCCTGTAAGAATAACAACATAGATCGGACGAATTGCGTCAGTTTGGCGCCACGTGTATTAATAATGTATTTCAATCAATACTTTGCAATTTGTTACTTCTGAGTTCACTACGTTACCTGTTGTCCACACCAGTACTGCCCAATATTAGCTCACCATAAGAGAAACACTCAAGTTGCTTTTAGTCCCTTTAAAACAGAGGCAAAGCTGAGTTCTACGCCCGGTGAGCCTTGCAAGCACTAATCCAGGGCAGAGCACACTGTTACGAATAATGGGGTAGGAATATAGTGATAGTGTATGTACAACAATACCATCAATAACGCTTGGCCGAAACAGGTTGGGATCAAGAACGTTTTGGACACGTACGGGAGGGCCCATTTTTCGTCGTCCTTAAGTTAGAAAGGGGAAAGGTCTTTTTTTCTAGTGCCGGGTTGTGAAGAGTACTGTTTATGTTTTCAGTTAGGCCGACTTAGAAACAGTTAACAAGATCAAAAGAAGATGTAACTGGGGGGAATACTCAGAAGAGAGGCTTCCAACTGGCCCTCCAATCGGTCACAGGAGGTTGAGTTCAATAATGGGTTACGTACATTGCTGTAGCTATAAACGAGTTTTCTCATACCCGAACTCCAAGTCAAAAAAGGGTGTACGCTCTGTAGTAATCGAGGGAACGGGCTTATCTCTACAAACTCCTGGTATTT
The DNA here is from genome assembly GCF_001949145.1 of Acanthaster planci. Next base: position 381,844 of record NW_019091417.1, read on the forward strand.
GGTGAAGTCAATCATGGCAGCACCATTAACGTGAATTGTCTGTGTCATATTCCAATCGTGTGATACCACTATCTTTCTCATTATTTTCACGGTTCACACGCTATTCCCAAGCAAATTAGTCATCTGCACCCTTGCGTAGAAAACGAATTCAAAATCTGGAACTCATGTAGGCACAAGAGCGCTTCTCTTCCATCTTCAGTATGTTTTGACGAGTTTTGTTTTTTAACCAATACTTCCCTTAGCATTCAAATGAAAGTTGGGTAAACATTCCAACCATACAACACAAGTTACACAACAGTGTGGTAGCCGCTGTGACCAATTTACCACATAGTTCCTCCTCTGCTATTCGTACTTGGGTTTTTCTCCTTTGCTATAGATATTACTTCAAGTACATCTTCAAGAAGGTTATTCCAAGAACTATCTCCATGGAGATGCATTGTCTAAGATTGACATAACCGTAGGCATGACCTTGTAAAAGGTTCTTAGGGCTGCATCCGAATCTGTTGTCTAGAGCTAGGTCTAGGTCTTCATTCCATTGGACCTAGCCGTAGCTCTGGGAGTCCGTTTTGGACACGGACTTGGTGCACGAATACTTAGTAATGACAAAATGTATGACAACAAATTGACTGCAGCTACCCTTTGTCCAATCCCCACCTTCCTCTTCGAGTACTCTTTTCATATTCTGTGGTTCTCATTTCCGACCGACCCTATTATGGGCTCCTGATCACGAAAAAAAAAGCTTTTTTCCCCCCACCGACCCTGCTAAAAAGACCTAACCCCCCCCTCAAAAAAAACCGAAGGGAAAGAAATTGAAAGAAAAAGCCATGAAAACTTACGATTTCGCAAACGACCAACAGCGACGGTCGGCGTTCGCGTGAACATTCGGTATACCGCGCCTTTCCGTGGCCCACTGAGGTTCGTGCATAGCCCTACACCAGCAACATGGAATTTTTTTTTTAAGGATTTTTTTTTCGACCGACTGACCTTATCTCAAGTGGTAAAAGAAATTAGAACCATAGAACCATAAGGGCGCCCTTCTCTAAAAGAACAGCTTGACAAACTTTGTTTTGTATATAGTGAATGTGCTACATAAGCCAACTGATAGGGTTTTGTGTGTAACGCAATAAGTAAAGACCTAGAGCAATGATTTCCAAACTGTATATTAGGTATTAAATGAAGTGGAATGATTTCATAGTGGATTTAAGGAGTTTTTGCTACGCGTGAAATATTTCAGTGACATTACTTCGCATGATAATCAGTGACCTCTTGAAATTTGGAGGTATGCGTGGATAACACTTTGTATGGCTCAAGGCTATACAACGCGACACGGCCGGATTAAACCGCCTAGCCCTAAAGTATACTACATTATTCATAATTAAATTGAGTTTGGCTACATAAGGACACCCATATGCAGAAGGCGTCTTGCGACCAAGATTAAACTAATTAATTATCAATATTATTTATAGAACCGTGTGGGTGAGTATCCTACGTTGTACCGAAGTGTCTGGCTCGGTAGCCTGGTGATGGCACAGACTATGGAAGAACTGTATACTGGGAGAGGGTGAGGCGGACCAGTCAGTTGGAGAGCATAAAACATCTTTTGAAAGATAGAGCATAGCGTCGATAGTACATGATTCAAAACAATCATACAAACAGAAAAATACAAACATAAATCGAAAATTCATTTCAAAATCCTTAACTCCTTTTAACCGAGCTGTTTCATTTTTTGCGTTAGGGGCGGATACACAAATTTCTTGGGGGGGAGTCAGGCCCGTCAGAATTCTTTTATGGAATGCATTACACTGTAACAGTGTTACATGTAATAACCCTTACAGAATTTCATTTTCTTAAATTAATACTATAGTTGTTACTTCATTTATTATTATTAAGTGTAATATTTATATTTCAAAAGCTTTGCTCCAACTTTCCACTGAAATGATAAAGGAAACCTTGCCCTGCAGTTAATAATTGGTTGGACTGCTAAATAATTTAGGTTCAACGAGTCAGATGTGCGAGTTAATTAAAATGTGGCTCGGCAGCTCTAATTGCAGTGCAAGATTGTTCATAAGTCAAATTCTTACACTGAAACGAAGACACTTTCGATGCATAAGCAGATTACACCAATAATAAATTTATAGCCCTGAAGGCACGAACTTCTAATTTATGCATACATGTAGGCCTACCATTGCACTATTTATTTTGGCATTTTCAGGTCTTTGTCAAGAATGTCTTGGATTTATGAATACAATATTGACGTAGCTCAAGGAATGTACGGAATTCCAGCAGATCTGTATCTATTACTTCACTCATCTCTGAAAGAAAGAATCTAAAAGAAAGGATGAACAGCAGAAGTATTGAATTCATTTCCAAGTGCTTACGCACTATGGAAACGGTCCGAAACACATACATGTAATCTAAAGACATCGTTCCATAATATTAAAAAAACGTGCGGCATTGAGCAGCACTATGTAGACCAAAGTCTCGTACAGTTGTGAATTGATTTCAACAGGTTGAACACAATGTAAACTTAAAACCGACAGCGTGCATGTAAGCATGATTAATTAAAAAGAGTGAAGGTGGTAGGATAGGTAGTGGTCTGTTCAGAACCACACATTCTCACAAAAGAGACGTTTCTCGTGGTGCTACCGCAAACCTTTTACTTCAGTTTTTTACACGTTTTTGACAAGAAGAGAAATGAAACCTATAAAAATAGTCTTTATCTCTATACAGGAGGTGGACAGGGCCCCTCTCCCCATCCGCCCTGGTACAGACAGTCCTTGAATACGTTGACATTTACTGGTTTTCACAAGATATTCTGCGAAATGTCTACAGTATCAGAATGCATTCCATTATTTGTTTTAGCTCAACACCTTCATTTTACCTTCATTAAAAAAGCTCTCTAAATTCTACGCAAAACATTCCCTCGCCGATATAACACGGTCCATGAACTACACAGAATCATAAAATCACGTCATTTTAAATCAAAGCTTGTTCCGGAAATATCGAACTCAGAGCAAACGTGCCAGCAACACAGAACAAAGATGACGCACACCATCGCCAAGAATAAACGGCGTAAAGATCAAGTTTCTCTCTGCTTGCTCTTCGATGGTTGGGACAAGTATGACGCTCAAAACGAAGGATAAAAATAGATTTCTGGATATTATTATCACCAATGTACATTAATAGAAGAGTTTGCTTCTGATACACTACACTTATTTGTTATCACGTAAAAATAGACCAACCACTTTCCGAACTTTTCAACTTAAAATAGACGTTTAAAATGGTGGCTTCAGATTTTCTTCTGAATCTCACCGTCTTATCATGCCTATGATCGCTAAGCTTTCGACACGTCCATGTTTGTTATTTCCACTAGCGGATGTTGTTACAGCTGAACAGGCGATGGAATCAGACAATTTCAAACTTTTTTTATGATTTATACGAAGACTTGGACACATTGCTTTGGCGTTTTGTAACTGTGACATCTTGCTGACACCGAGAACCCGTTTAGAATTGAGAGTTCTCGGTATGAGCGCGTAGGAGTGCTGCGCTACAACGGAGTGTCACACACCGGCGTTATTTGTACTCGCTTCCAAGTCCTTTGCACTGACAAATTCACAGGTAGTTGCTTGCTCAAGCTCTCAAAAGTTGCTCTCTCTCTCTCTTAAGGAATAATAACACTGAGACTCAGACACAATCTTATGAAGTTTGACTGCAGCTTTATCGTGGCAGGGATATTTTGTGGATTTGAATTTACTTAGTCAAAGATACATTTAAGATGAAAGCATATTTCCTATATCTTAGCTATAGGCCTATGTGGTCTTTACATTCTAATAAACATTGAGTTATTTAAAACCGCATTTCCTGTTTAAATAAAGTTTCCTTAGAAGAACTTATAAAAGACTGCATTTCATTTAAAAGCTAGGGGCCTACTATATTTAAAATTTACGACTTTGCTACCGGCAACAGTTGCAATATTGCACCATGTAGTTATTGTATAATTTACAAGAAGCTAATGGGGAAATTGAAGCTGCACTGTTAAATGACAATCATCCAGAGTTTGACGTCATCATGCGGTAATCAAGTCAGGTCAGCGTCTTGTTAGGTGAACCAAGTTGAAGTTTGATTGGTGAGGTTTGTGTGGATGGGCAGGTGCCTCACAATGATTGCCCCCGTCGGCCTAGATGAAACATCAATTATAAGCCAGTCGTTATTCCAGTCTACTACCCCAGGGCTGTCAAGCTATTCATGTCGGTGGTTGCTGTTGCAGGCACAGGAGGGCTTCAGTTGGCAGTACTCGCAATTGGCTCGGACATTTGTTCCAGTAGCTTGTATTTGCAATCCCTAAAAAACCGAGTGTGTGCTAGCATGCCTCCTGGCCGAAATTTATTAAGCAGACACATTGCAGTATCCCAATGTAAGGGATGTGTCGTGCTGTCAAAAGCGCCCACGCAAAGAAAAAAAAAACAGTTTAGTTGGGGTCTGTACACTTCTTGTTACAAAGAATGGCCGTATATCGTTAAACAACATCATCTCCTGCACCCGACACGGTCTCATTGGGTGATGGGGCTGAATCAAGATTGCTTTCTGTTGTTGTATGGGGTCTTTTCCCTTTTTAATCTAGACAATGATAATGTATTCTCTGTGATTTTCTTGAAAAACAGTAAAAGGTATTAACTTGAAAATTGGGCACGAATAACAACCAGTAATCCCCAAGAAGTGCAGGTGTGATGCCGAGATGACTCATCGGGTGTTAATTTAAAGGTGATTCCTGTTCAGAAATAATCAAATTCTTTCAGTTCAGTAACTTATGAAATAAAGCTCAAAGTTTAGAATTAGGGATCTGCGTATACATCTTATTTTTTTTAAATAAAGTTGTCTGACCTGTACTTCCAGAATTACCTGCACGTCACAGGTCAGATAAATCGTGAATACTTCCAAAACCTGAAAGACCTTAGTATCTTCCAGAAGGCACAATGGGGTGAAAAGGAAATTTAGTACAAACTAAACCTTAATCCGGAATATTGACAAAAATCTATACAACCATTACTCTTAATTTATCTTATTACCGAGCTTTCGATAACTGGGTACCTTCGTCAGGGCAAGCAGATTCAGTTCTGAAAGAACGCAGAAAAATCAAGCGCAGCGTTCTAAGTTCGAAGATAATCACAAAATCTTCAGTCTGTCAGACTTAACGTTTTGGCATTTTTTTGTGTTCCCGTGCACAAATTGTCAAGCGAATCGATAGCGAAGTCAAGTCAAAGCGAAGCTGCAAATGATTGGTCCAACTCGAAAATGGAAGCATTTTACTACAACCTATCAAATTAGTTTTTGGAGAGTGGTATGTCGAAAGGAATGCTGATGACATCATCACATGGAAGGCCGTTCTCATCGAACCCTCAAAACATACTATATATTTTAAAGAATAAGTTGTCAAATCCAATTTCTCGCCACAGTTGACCATTGGCACCATAACTGGACCATATAACAAATTCTTTGGTGACGTTTCACCATGATGACATCATCAAACCGAATTTATCGTAAGCAGAGTCTTGAAGGGATCAGTTTTTGTAACCCGTGTATCGCCATCATTCAAAGTCACAGATTTTATTTTCCACATCAAGCCGCCAACATGAAGTCACGATGCCTTGTATCAAGAGTCTGTGCATTATTACACCGGAAATGGTTTCAATTCTTGAAAAACTTTACTTTGCACTTTTATTCCCAAAGAGTTATTTCCTGTCATGTTGCATACATGCATATCAAACGTTCAAAACAAATTTTGAACTTGAACATTCTTTATCGTTGCAGCCTTTTATTTGTAAATGAATTAACGTACAATTGATTGAAGACTGTCCTTATGAGTAGATCACTAGAGTGTTAAACACTGCAGTGTTTATAAGCAAAAAAGAAACCTTCAATTTCCAAATGTTTTCGACGTCGTGTATTTGTTCTTTAAGATTTTCGTTTTACTAATCTTTGCCGGTCCCATGAATCGTCCCATGCCATTTTTGGACAATCTGGAGATTTTAGTTCATTTACAAGTTAGAGGGATCGTACAAGCTCAACTACTTAAGACACACGAAAGCGCTTTTTAAATGACAGCACAAATTCCCTGATCTAATAGGCATATCATATTCCATCAGAGAGTTCGATCACATGAAATGGAGACTGAATAACTGTCAGCGAAGTGATTGAATCCCTGCAGGTGTATGACGTGTGCTGGCTAATCTAAACATTTCAATCCACAAGGATTAAAGTTTTAACTCGATTATATAATTGTACATGATTTCATTAAAACCCTGTATTTTATTATACTATAGCCTGGCTTTCAGTTGTGACAGAGAAAACGACAGCACCGGAGACAGCAATGCTGTTTGTCATAAAAGGTTGGCAGCACTTTCCATGAATGTTATATAGGAAGTATGCACTAATACTCCGAAAAATTGCTCATCCATACAATAATCATATATATGCCCGTCTATAGGCCACCCGATGCAGGACTGCGTCAAGCCTTGTCGTCATCGTTCCATACAGACTGCTATAAGCCAATATTGGATTGGTTGTGCCAAAAAGAGCGCATTAAAGGGGAGGGATGCGTCGTGAAATAAAACGTGCAGACTAGCCGCTCGGCCGAATAAAACGTGCGGCATTTCAGAATCCCCACTCAAAAATGGCGAGGTCATCAGCGGGTCATTTCGGATCTGAACCAGGCAGAAACGGACTGACTGAACTATAGACAGATAATGAACAGCCGTATGCAGGTGTGTGAGTCGTAAGAGGTTGTGAACTCGCTCTCAAAACAACTTCGCGTCAAGTTGTGATTTCAGCATTTCCCATTAGAGCACTGACGATCCTAAGGAAATAAGTGTCTTCCATATTAATCTGCATTGTTATTAGCTTTCTTCAGCACCGCTAGAGTCAACATAGAATCCAATATATGTTTCATTAGGCTGCACAATCCCACATAAGAGTTTTTTTCTGCCGGCGAGGGGTTAAGAAGCCTTTTAGTCATCAAAAAAGAATCGCGTGAGCGTTCTTCAAATCCCCCCAAGTTTATTCTTCTCTCAATTCTTAAAAAAACAAATAAAGGCAAACATACGCTACAAAGCAAAAACAAAGACAGTTTTACTTTTAAAAGGGCCAGAATGCTGTAAGTATAAAAAAACCTAAAATCTCCTGAAACATCTCTCAAAATAGAAATAGAAGAACGAAGGATGGAAACATAAGGTGACAAAGGTGTACTAGATTCATGCAACCCAACCCATCCCAACCCTACCCTACCCAACCCATCCCAACCTAACCCAAACACACGGCACCATCCACACCACACCCACCGTGTTACACAACACGATTCTATACAAAATGGACTGTTGTAGTGTTACGGGCCATTAACCTTTGAACTACAGTATGAGGACCAACGGGTCTGGTAAGGGAAATGCAGTTAATATTCTTAAGTACTCTTCGAACTAAGAAACTTTGAATTTTAACCTTCATTTAATTAATCAGTTAAAACATTTTACTAATCAAATGCTTCGCAAGTGACGTGATATTAAAAAGTTGCATATCACGCTGGAAAGCATCGACCACGTCTCACACTACTGAGAGGAGAAAATCGATTTTGTCCTTCCTAATTTGCCAAAAATACCTTTAAACTTATGACAATCACAACAGAATTATGTCAATGGTGATTAAATCAAGCATCCAAGACGCGTATCCCTCCACCAAGTAGACGTAACGAACTACAAAATGTTACAAGTTGAGTCGAATGGCTTGCTGCTGAATCGTGACAGAATTTCGAAGCTCAGTAGGTATGGCAACGTGGAAGGCCGAGGGTCCCTAAAGGAAGTCTGCCCCTGTGCACACAGCGCTTCTAAGACGTTCGGCTTAGGCTGAGATTTACCCAGATCTGTGGGGCTTTGAGGACGGCTTCTTCACGCTCACAAACAGCTGGTGTTATAGTACTGCGTGATAGGCCTATATACCTTGTGTATCGGCTTAAAATATATAGAGAGGTGGTTCAATGTTGCTCTCCTTGCGTGAATTGCTGGTTAAAAGACAGTGCGATGAACGCAACTAAGTGGCCAACCAACCATGCGATCGACACACAACGAATACGCAGCGCGACCCTTGGGCGTCGTGGGGAGGGGATTGCTTGCTCCTTGGAGAATGGTGAATTAAACCTGGGAAAAAAAGGGTAGCAAAAGGAAAACAGACGAAAAGAGTAAATTTAAAAGGGGGTGAAATCACTGCTCTCTACAAACAATTAATGCCTTGAGGTTGACTCCACTTCTATGCTGCTGCTGCTCTGTCAGTCTGCTTCTGCTGAGCGCTTTCCCCTTCTTGGTATTATACATCAACCGACACACTAACTGACCAATCAGATGGCAGGCTAATTACCATGTGAACATGGAAACATCTGCCTCTTTGGAAATTGGCTCCTTAAAAAAAGATTAAATCATACGGGAATCTTGGTATCTACAAGCACAAGTGTGCTTTCACCGGTTGGTTAGAAGGAAAAGTGCAAACATTTTCATCAGGAAACACTCGTAACTTTAATTGCTTGCTTTCTTTCAAATAAAATTCTCCTTGAATATGAAACCAAGTACGTTTTATATCAAAGCCCATCGCTGCTACATCTTGAGAATTAACGACGTCAAGGACAACACTTTGCGTGTTGTCGGAGACCTTTGTTTGCTTTACTTAATAGCCTACGATCCATTTGGCTGGCAATTCTGCTGATACATACATCCCTTAATTTGACACTCATTGATCATACGTCCAAGACACCTTTAGCAACGTTAGCATGTTGTTTGTACATGTACGTGCCCTTTTATTTTACATGCCCTATCATAAATAAATTGCAGCAACATGCGGGTACAACTGGTTTGGCATCTTGATTATGCTATGAAATGTTACCTGTATACGTGTACACTTCCACGACAACTTGTTATGCAGCACTTCATGGCCGCACTAGGCTTAGATTCCTAAATAACAGAAAGTAACGCGAAGCTTATTCTGCCAACTTCTTGTCCTAGGTCTAGAAATAGTTACCAGAGAAAACCTCAGTTCGATCTGACACTTACTATACAGTAAAATAAAAAAAGCATTGCTAATGGTACAGTCCCTTAGCACGTAAGGCCGAGCAGCCCGTCAAGCACCCGCATCCATTTATCATTTTTTTTACTGACCATGCTACATCCTCTAATCCCATCACACACAACTCTGCTCCCGAGACGAAGCTTCGCCGACCTCTAATTTGTCTCCCACACGCCAAGACCTTCCCATGAGATTTGGCTATTCATTTTGCGTTATCATCAAAGGAAAGAAAGGCTAACCAGGACTGCCAAAGACAACTGTGATAGAAATGCGCAGCTTGGAGGAATACACGTACACCACACATTGATCATTATTCAGAAATGGAGTAATCAAGGTGATTGCATTCTCTTTGGGTACTCACTGGTTCCAATTCTGTCGCTCGTTTGTCATCAAGGGGCATAATCTAATACTAACCAACACGCCATTCTTTCAGGGAAAGAAAATGTATAACCAGTGGTTGATAATATTAACCGGTGCATTTTTGACTGCACTTTGCTGGCACAAATACGAATTTCCTAATTTCCTGGCAAGAATACAAACATTAAAGTCCAAAACTGTGAAATAATATTTTTCCGGAAATCCTATAATTTCAATTTCCACGAATATCATTTGTTTTTCATTGGAATGTTGAAAGTGAAACTCTACCCAATTGTAAATTATTTCCTAAAAGTTCATTGACCGAACCGATTGATTTTATCCATCTGCTGAGGGAAAACCTGTATAAATGGGAGAAAAACGACGCCATGTTGAAACACTGCGGTTTGATGGGACGCCTAGACTGAAAAAAAATCCCGAAAATATGTAATTCCTTCTCAGCTAAAATGCAATACAACAGTTGACTTCTATTTCAATAATTGCCATTTGCAAAAGAAAACTGAGACCACAATGAGGTTCGTACGGATATCTTAAACTCCAAGCCTCTGGAATTGATTGAATTGGACGCATCTAATTAGCAAAGTAGTCAATTTACTTACAGCCAGGAACAAGACTCTCATAATGAAAGGCTAATGTGAAAACGATACCTAATTTCCTCGCGAAGAGTCAAATGTTGATGCAAATGACGACTTCTTAAATCAGATACAATGTCCAGGGCAGTGAAAAAGAAGACGAGGTAACTGTTTTAAAGAACAGTTGGTACTGGTGAAAATCGATTCCGGGGGATAGTTTGTGCACCTTATCACAGGAAGGCTCTTCTACGAAAGCCAAATCGTGCCACAGACAAAAAAACAGTGGGAAACTAATCCGTTATTACGAATTAACTATCCGTTTTACAAATTAACGATCCGTTATTACGTATTACCAATTCATTGTTACAGATTATTACAAGTAATTCCTACTAACAGATTAGTAATTTGTAATAACGGATCAGTAATTCGTGACCAGTGATCTTTTTCTTTCAGTGGCACAATTGGGCTTTCGTACTCCTCGCTGGGTATATTTACACTACATTCAGTGTCTGCGAAGTCAGCACATAACAGTAGATTCAATTGTTTCTATGATTTTATTGAACACACAAACTTGTTTCTTCGATAAACACTATAGGCCTACATGTTTATCATTTTCCTGAATTTACTGTTAAGTCAGGATATTCGATGAAAACTGCCTGTTTTGAAACAGTGTCAGTCTTTCTTCGCTGTTTACGTGAAGTGTAAATGATATGAAAGTTCAGTAGCCAGCTGCAAGATCAGATTTTCGACACATTAATATGCATCAATTACAATTTCATCTGGCCAATCAAAGTGCAGTTCTTGAGTTCGAAAAGTTGTCGCGCGCAAATGTATAGGGAAAACTGCAACCTTTTCAATGTTACTTTCACAAATAAAAATTTAAAAGTTCAATTTTCGGTGCTGTTGAAACTGGTATGTAGTCCAATCGAGCATCCCAGAAAATCACGATTGCACCTGAGTTGTAAAAACCAAACCCCTCCAGGATGGACCTTTCAGATTTTAGTGAGAAATTGCTAAGCGTAGCACCCAAATAATGCTTTTTTTCCAGAGAAAACACAGAGGGCAATAAGTGAATCCCTATTTGAGGACAGCCAATCTTGGGTCCTATCTCGAAAATGCTTTTCTAGGCTAAAGTAATTGGCCTTGTTACAAAAATACACGACGCGATTTACTTCAGACTTAAATGAAGGCTGATTATTTTTCTAACTATTTATAACTTCCTCGTGAATCATCTCCGCTCGTGCACAAGTTGACACTTAAGTTTAAATGTTTATTTACTTTTACAAATCTGTTAAAATAAATGCAAGTAAAATTTGTAAACAAGAACTCAAATGTTAGTATGTGATTTAAATGTTGAGAATAAACTTGAGATACTGTTAATAAAGAACATGTCCCCTGTGTCAGTGAATTCGTATTCTGGTGTGGTTTGCGTGGCAAGGAATGTGGATCGACAAGCACTGTGCTAAAGGATTGTATATTTATAATCAGAGATAAATAACAATATCAGTGTGTCAAACTACATGGTCATTTTCTGCTTCATTGAGTTGTAAAGATACAAAGCAACTTCTATTTTCAACCAAACATTTACTGTTGCCCTTACAGGTCAATAGAAATTAGGCAACTGTTTGGGGACGGTACAGTCTCCTGGACGAACACATTTTAGTAATTACAGATCGTACACAAAAACGAAGTAGAATCAAATGAGTGAAAACAAAAAGTATTAAATGCCATTTGGCAGCAAGGATTTTTGAAGTTTTTCCTCTATTTTTTGATTTCATTTTTGTAAAGTAATGTATTCAACAAAAGTAAAAAGACGCAATGCTTACAAGATTTTAAAAACTGCTTCTAGGGGTTGTAAACAGAAGACAATGGCTCAAAATTATTGACTTACTCGCATGGATTGCCAAAAGCCAAGAAAGCGGGACAAGGAAATCCATTATTAAATTACTAAATTCAGAAAAAAAGTCAAAATGAAGTTATATTACTTAAAAAAACCTCTCAGCAATCACTTTAAGCGCAACGCAGCCAATCGAGAAAATAAAAACTGATTTCATCGAAGCTGAAAATTCATAAACATCAAAAAGGTCAAAACTACGCCCAAGTGCATCACTTCCGAACATCCAAACCATGGGCTTTAATCAAGACTACTTGTAAATGTTATCAACGACTTGGACGCGTGTGGAACATTAATCAAAAATCTTAAAGACCGGGAGACCGATTGGAGTATCGGGCAGGAAGAGAAGGTGGCGTCTTGAGATTACTGTGCACGTGCCGGGGGTGAAATGCTCCCAGCAAAGCAATCACACCCCAGTGTGTGTAGACACCCACAGAATTCACAATATTTAATTGGGGGGATTCCTACCCGCACGGTTTGCAATGAGAGTGAGAGTGGATCCCCTCTCTGATGATAAATTCTCAAACCATGCTTTGGAATTCACGCGAAACTGTAGCCGCGTAGTTATCGAGCGGCACGCTTCCGTTGCCGTGCGGAAGGATAAGGCGGACTTTGTCATATCGCGTCTGACGGAAAATATTTCACTCTCCATAAGGCCAGCACATTAATGTGGGACAGAAAATGGAAGTAGTGAAGAAGGGAAAGTGGAGTCAGGCTTAGTTGTCGGCCATTGCTGTAGTAACGGTTCGGTTTGGTGGAACATCTCTACAGCAACCAATGTATTTAGTACGCAAAGGACGCACCCTCTAATCTGGACATACTGATAAAGCCGTGCTGGCAGGACAGGCTAAGCCGATAAGGTAAATAACTAAAAATACAGATAAGTTGGCAATATTATGACTCTTCAGACGAATCTGGACATTTTGTACGGTTTAAAGTTCGGAATAACTGGTCCTCTACAATTTTTAAAACAAAAGCTGATACATATTATGCTTCTATCTCTGCTAAGGAGTTACTGATCAAAGAAATTATTGTTGCTGGTTAGACTGGGTTCGTTGGCTGTGAGCGATTATGCGCAGTACAGTACTAGACCGAATAGCAGGCACTCACGTTGTGGCGTGGCTGGATGGTCTCCACAAAACCCGGGCCACTGCGTGGTAAAATAAACGTACACCCGTGGCAAGAAACCTTTCCTTGCAGTTGATGCAACATCGTTTAAGAAAAAGGTCGCAGGATCTAAGTACTGTTACTACAGAAGAAGGAACTGCCACAGCAAGTGGGATTACATTGCCCCAACTTCCCTTCAGTTTGGAGAGAGTAAGAGAAAAATCTTTTTCAATAGGAAGACAGCGGGAAATGTCCTCGCTCGGAGAATGTTCCCTACCTCCTAAACTCACTTCAGAATTTTTAGGAGACAAAGCAAAACCTTCATTCGAAAGAATTTAGTGTTTGTCTCAAGAATAACAGGTCCTTATACCCACTGAAAATTGAGATCAACTTCTGCTCCGTCAAAAAGAACCACGGAATCGCTTTCGTAAAAAGTCTGAAACATACAATCGACACACCCCTCCCCCCAAAAAAGACCAAATGCTTTTGTCATCACGACTTGCCTGAAATTCGATTTATGGGTTGCCATTTTAGAACAGGAAAATTGCAGTGATGTTTTGTATCACACGAGGGCGCTACGTAACATCAAATCTGTGCCTGACTTCAGGAAATTACCTCAACAACGCTTTTTTATCAAATCACGTTTCGCAAAATAGATATCCAAATGGACGAGTATCATGAATGTTAACGTTACTGAATCAGTTCTTTGTTGGTAAAATGCGAAACTCTGTGACACACGTCTAGATAAATTATTTTCCTTAGCCTATAACTTAACGTCCGTATACATAGCGGTGGGCGCCCTTATAAGAAAACGGAAATGATCATAAACATATGGCACTGAAATAAAATACCGCAGCTGTTTACATGGGTGCAGTGGGGTCCATGATTTAAAGACTTTCATCAGACAGAACACAGTCCCGATGGATTGGAAAAATGATCTGAATCCTGGCCGTATTCTTTGGCTTAATCACCGGTAAGTATCCCAGACAGGATGTCTTGATTGATAGGGGACGGCCAAGAGATTACTTCGTACTTGGCGTTGCTCTGATGACGACACAGATGCCAAGAAGAAAATAATCAAACCTTGCACTTTGGTCAGGTATGCGTACGGGCACGAACATTTCCAAATCTTCCAACATGTTTCAGATATAAATGTGTCCGTATTAGAATGTCAGAAGTCCTGGTGTCTTTCGGGGGCAATTTTGTGCTCCATGCCCATGTAAATACCATTTTCTGCGGGGTGCTCACATGGGAGTGGAACTCAAATTGGCACAAATACAAAGTTCGTTGGAAAAAGGGGCCAAAGGGCGCTCCATAACCAGGATGGAATAGCCTGCTCACAAGGAAAAGAGAAGCGTTCTTTCCTTGTACACTTCCCAGACAATCAGATAAATTTCGAGAATTCTAAAAGCAACACTGTCTGGTTCACCAGAACTATCGAAGTCTGAATACGCCTCTTCCCGAGCAGCCAATTTACTATTTAGTTTATACTACTTAATGGCGATTTTCCACCACACATGCTCCGGTCATACTAGTAAGATCGGTTTTCCGTTGCAATATTGAAGGAAAAAATTCACTGAAACCTTAAAAAGGACAAAGGGTTATGACTAACGTATCAAGCCAGTTAACATATGCAAAAATCAGAAAAAAGTCTTCTGTTGTGTAACTACTTTAATTACCGTTTCACCCTTTTAGGGCTTTATGGATGTCCGTAAAAATATATTCTAAAATAATCAATCGAGAAGATTGTTTTCTTTTGCTCAAAGCTTCTTCGTAACCCCAGTACGAACGCACACTAGTCCCTCAATATGTGAACTAAAAAGCAGATCTGACAATTGTTTTGGCAATTCTTGTGGATGACTGTCCAGCTCCATTCACTCGATCAATTTATTCCATACTCATCCAATACATCAAAGTCGCAATGGTGTTTGCTATCAGGTCTCAACTGACGGGGCGAGGGCACACCATGAAGGCCGTGCAAAAGGTTGCAATGATGCGTCAGGAGGGGTTACTGTACTCTATGTCTTTGTGAGCTGATAATGCGATTCCGTTTTCAATATTACTGAAGATATAACGATCGTTTTACCGCAGAGGCTGCAAAATTCAGAAGGCATATTCAAAAAGGGGCTGAGGGTGGTAGTAATAGGGAGATGCCTGAGCGCAGGATAAATGCAACAAACTGTACACGCATTTCAAAACCAGGGAGCTTGCTACACTGCAAAAACTGGGGTGTTAAATTTACATCTCCGGTGTTATCAGAGGATTACACAAACACTTTTCACTGGTGTTAAAAATTTTGGTGTTACTTTTAACACCGTCCAGTGCATTGTAATACTAATACGTGTAGGTGTGCAAAGTAATACCCTCTGGTGAGGTCATCTGCTAACACCAGTGTTTTTACAGTGTAAATTTAAATTAAGTAGAGTCCGCATATCAACACTACAGTTCCAAATGCGGTGATTTAAGAAGATTTGCACCTATATCACTCGAGGTATTGCATTTTCCCTTCATAAAAATCAACATGTGAACAAAAGCAAGTTTAAAATGAAACACAAAAGGGAATGGTCACAAATGAAAGAAACAGAGAAACTAACAAAATTTGATATCTTTCAGTACATTTTGCGAACTGCTTTATTCTGTGCAGAATAAAAATAACGAGTTCAACACACTATAATATTATCCAAACAGTTGAATTTGATATCACGGACGGTTCATATTACTTACACCAAATGTGTTTTTCACAACTTAAGGAGCAGAAGGCAAGCCCAGTAACAATACAGATCACAACCTCCCAATGCATTAAAGGAGTGAAGACACAGCTTGCAGGCACTAACAGGTGATTGTTCAAGACAAGGGCCTTTTGTTGATTACCTCACAACCCTTTTATGACACTCTGACAGTGTCCACCAGTAGTAGTTGTAAGTCTGATGTTGCTGACGGGTGCATGTACACACCTGCAGTCGTGACTACTACACGGATATTAAAGGGAGTAGGCCCAATTGCTCTAAATGCTGAAAAAATATGTCACTACTACATGTACATTTCAAGATATCAAATTTCCAAATGCCAACTTTCAACAACATTTCTGCTCACGTCTTTCTAATGAATACATAGTGATTCTGAGAATGTGTGAAGCAAAATGTTATTTCCAAAACAGGCTGAATGCAAATCCATCTACACAAAGAACAGCACTTGCATGCGAGAAACCAATCGTAATCAACACATTTTGCTGTGATACATTTATTTGCATTGGTTATCAGATCAACTGAGAATAAGGACTAAATAACTAATAAGTCAAGGTTTAACAATATTTATGATCATGAGCAAGGATGAGTAAGCATGGCAGAAATGACTTAGAGTCAGTCTTGTTCCCTGACTCCTGATCACTCAACATAAAGTGTGTCTGACCAAGGTATTATACCCTAACTCCTGGCTGATGAAAGTACACAACTGCAAGTGAGCTGTAATCATTGCTGTGATCTGACATTCTGTTCAGAATTTGCAGAGTGCAAACTAATTGGTCCTCATATTTATTCCAAGATGGGCTCCATCACACAAAGACTGCAATCATTGGAGGTATCGTAACTTGAGAAACTAACACACTGCAGAACCACTGACGTTAGAAGCTCCTTCAATCTTGATGATTGCTAGTCAGGCCAAGGATCAATAAAGGACAGCCAGATCTGATTGTTCACTATCAGACTCCATCTCGCAGGTTTCTTGTTCCACGTCCGAATCAACCTCGCTTTCAGTCTTCCTCTCACTTGCTGAACGTTTAGCAGATCTTTGCGTAGCAAGAGTCATGATATACTGTAAGCTGAAACGATTGCTGTCACACCTAGTAGGAAATCAAAGAATCAGACTGATAATGATTAATTGGCTCTCTCATTGGCTGATAGTGTCCTTGCTTGCTTGATATGTGACCAAAGAATTGTTTCGAAAAGGGAATTTTTGAAATTGAAATGAAATGGCGTAATGACACTGGAAATGAGAAAACTGGGTAACAGGGAAACAGATTAAGGGACAAACCTACTGAAGCTTGAAAGGACGAGGAAGGATGAAGGTGAAGTACGTGTAGATGATTTCTGGCAGCAAGTTTAAACAAGGTGTGGTGTGTCAAGAAAAGTTGGAATTACAGAGGAAATGTTAATCAGAAATTCAATCTCATCTCAAAAGCTGAGCACAAGAAAGCCAATGAATAAACTTAGCAACAAACACATTAGATAGCCATGAGATGTAATCTGTAAGAACTGGCATTATAAAAACTGACTAAGCGGTGAAAAATTCTAAAAGCCATGCTAACAAGAATTTTAAAGTCACACTTAGTATATAAGTACCACAAAGACTCATCCAAGCTTAAAGTTCCCCACACCATTACAGAAATGTCACTGTATGAATATATACAGTAGATCACAGGATTAGTACAAGCACATGTCTCAGGTCTAAGAAAGATTGTAATGCTTTGGACGGATCACGCACAAACTTTCTTCATGACGTTTGAAGAAGTAATGACAGACACTTCAGATAAGTGAATCTCCTTGCAAGTAATGATTTTTATCACTACACATAGTACATACTAGATTATCTGAGCATTAGTGATTTGTACACCTGTAAATTTGACTATTCATTTTTTGATTTTATCTTCGCAGTTCTCACTCTTTGGCAAATGTAAGAGCAAAACACATTTTACGACGTCAGTAAATTTTGAAATTCACCCTAACCCTCACATATTCCCTGCCCAAGTGAAATACGCATCAGCGTTGCATAGACTGGGAAGTACATGAACAGAGCAAGTGCTGAGGGACAACGGATTAAAAAAAAAAGAAAAAATGGATTTTTTTTTAAATGAGAGGATTACAAAACAACCTAGGAAAACACTGGAAGTTGGCACGTATTCAAGACAAAACATTCCAGGTGCATGTGCGAGTGCAGGTACACTGTACATGTATGTGTACAAGCAATAAATTGTGAATGTGACAGGAGGGAAAACAAAGTCATTAATGAAGAAGTATATGACACCGTGTCTTCAAAGTAAGTTTATGTAGACATTGAAATAATGAGTTGGTATGGCGCTGGGAGGACACTAAAGACACAAATTCCAGTAGAGATTAGACTAGAAACAGCATGAAATTGGAAAATGTACTACTTTGAACACAGAGATCAAAGCTCGTTCAAGGCAACATTACAAAAAATGAAAAAAAAAATCCGGATTTAAAGGAAGAAAATAGCCAAAATATAAGAAAATTATGTATAAAAAGGGAAACGGAAAGGGTGGAAAAATCAACAAAAGGCGTAAATATGTGATAACCAATTAACCAACAAAATATAAATTAAAAAGTCACAAATAAAAAAAAAATCAGACACAAAATACATATCCAAAATAACAAAACTTACTTTATGTACAAATGTACAAAAAAACTATGTATGTGACATCCCATCAATAAATATCAGATAAAAAAAACATATATCAGTATAATCCAAACAACTTCTTTGAAAAATAACAGCACATAACAAACAAATGAGGGAGTGAATAGTCAAAGGGGCAGTTAAAGGGACCACAAGAGATGAGTATGTCCAACTCCTGACAAGAAAAATTAAAGTAAATGAAACTTGAATGTGTCATTTTTAAACAGTTGAGACATTACCAGTAAATAAGGTTGTCTGCCGGCGTGTCTCAATCCTTTGCCTAAAAAATTTGTCCTTCTTCTAAAGTCAATTCAAGTAGTATTTTGTGACAACTCACAAAACAAAACTTCTCTTAGTCTGTGAAAACTGCATCAGTGGAAGTCACAAATATTTCTTAAAATTAATGATCAAGCACTACTCTTGTAATAATTATCCAAGAGTCTGTTGGAAGTTTGCACCAAATCCTGCACAGATAAATTCCAATCTCTGAAAGCAACTCCATCACTTTTCAAATTTTATGGAAAAATAATTGGTGTAGGCATGTACAGACCACTTGGCTAATTAACGGCACGTCTGGTATGTGGATCAACACTCCATTAAAGCCTCTTTCCCAGACTCTAGGCACTAACGAAATCACACAGAAATCAAGCAGATTCCAGCGTTACGTGCATGTATGACTGACTTCATATCAGTGGCACGCACCCAATGGTGTTTTACTAATGAACAAAGGCACTCCACAATGCCAGAGAAAGGCGGTGATTGCGAGCAAAGGGCTAGCACAGTAATTGGAAGTAATCAACGTAGAGAAATTGACTGAGATAATTGCGTTAGTCAGACAGACAGGCCGGCCATAAAAAGTGTAAGTGTAGGTGACAGGACTCGGATGAGTGGGGTCACTTTGACTTTTGTTCATGAATGCCGTGAAGAACATAATTCTTGCATGCAGCTTGGGTCTTCAGTTTGATGCTATTACAGGTAAAATAAAATTCTACAGATGATGCCCTACAACGACCTTCTCCCCTCTTCACAACCCAAACACTTAACAACCATCAACAAAATGACTTTGTTTGGGGAAAAAGCATACAGAAAATGTCTTCCTACCAACCCTAACCATTCTATCCCCAACAATGTCCACGAGTGGTCACTTGCTGTGGGATTTTGTGATGTAAGCGGTGAACCAAAGGCCTCTTGTTCTAGCTGTTGGATTCTGTGGGCTTCATACTTTATCTGTGTTTGGAATCTTTCCAGGTCAGAGGGGTGCTTAGAGAAAACCTGTAGCAGGCTCCTAACCACTGGGGGTGCAGGGTGTGTCCACACCCCCCTCAATGCATCTTAAAGGTCCGCTTTGGAGGCAAGAAAAGATTTTGAGCTACAGTAGAACATTTTGCATTTTAAAAATGCCGCGATCAATCCCCTCTTTGGGAACTTACTTGTAACCCCCCCCAAAAAAAACAATTGGTACAACCTCATGAATCCTGCTGTTTTTTTCAAAATAAATAAAGCAAAAGATGTATGCTTGGTCTGCTTTGTTGAGGATTCGCACCCCCCCCCGAATAGTCCTAGTTACGGGCCTGTATAGGGGGTTGAAGTTCTTGATAACACATGGATGTTACAACGGCTTTCACAAGTTATCAAACAAACCTTTACAAGCACTTTCCAAACACAGTACAAGAGCATAAAAGAGAGCAATGTTCTACAGTTTGTAAAAGCTGGAATCTTGAAACAGACTTTTTTATGACTTAAGAAGGTCACACATGCACACTAATGAGCACTTGATCACTGATGACAAAATTCATTGCTATCTTAAATTATACGTGCAAACTGTGCCAATCACATGTAGGCTAAATCTACAAAAGTTGAGGTCAAAATAAACAAGAATGCACGTGTAATCAAAGCACGACCTCAAATTCCTGGAATAGGCACGTGCAGATCACTCCATATTTTTATGGTGAGACAATCAGGATGTTTAACTAGAGTACTCACAATTGCTTAAGCTGTCATCTCTAAGTAGAACAAGTCAACCCAAAGTGTAATCAAGCCAAGCAGAGAGACGTGATCCTTCTTACGACCTTAAATTCCTAGAATATTAAACTTTTCTATTTTGGGAAGCATTTTTAATTTGGACTGTGAGGGACATGGTGGAGGTTGGAATGGCTACAATTAACGTTCAAGGCCTGTGATTATTATAGGGCATTCAAATGTCTCAAAAGTCCTTCAGATTACTAATGGGTAACAATGCTACATGCGCAGCACTCCCTCAGGGCAACAAGTTGAAAATGGCATGGAAAAATCTAACGATAATGTTGATACCTTCTGACTGGTGAAGCAATTTACACAACACATTGACACAAACCACCATAACATGCTGAAGTAACAGCTCAAATACCAAGCCATGCAATAAACCAGGACAACCCCTGCAGCTCATGATTCTTCTTACGCAGCGATCAACATCACGATCCAGTAATGGAAGAAAGGCAAACATGTGAACACCAGCTGCTGCATAATATATGGCAGAAATTCCTATTACCTAAATCATCACTTAAATACTTCCTCGGGTTTCCATGAAAACCAAGGTGTTTAAAATCGAGTGGCTGCGTGAATGCTAGCATTGTGTCCAGTAGGGAATGATTTCTGAAGTACTCACGCAGAACTACACGCAGTTAAGTGACGCTCAAATGTCACCATCTCCTCTAGTTTGAAGAAAAACTTGGCACATGTGGAGCATTTTGTAGGGAAACCTGGAGCATTGGAATGTACCAGAGGCCTATCCATAGAGAATTGAAATCAAATTACTCAGGCATTTCAAGTGAACAGTATCCAAAGAGACAACCACAACAAGACTCATGTACCGTCCATTAGGGAAATGTACGTAAGTGGAGATGTGAATTTTGGCTTGTTGGAAGTGAATTAGTCTGCAGGGTGAGGGAATGCTTAGGATATAAAAACGGCAGGTTGAAGAGAAATTACCTAGGGAGGCTACACTGATTGGGAAAAGGGCGGAGGGAAAACTTTGTCTGGATGCAGGAGAAAGGAAGGTGACCACTGTGAATGAGAATCTTGAATTCAAGGAATGAAGAATAAAACTGACAAAGTTGTGTCTTTCAGAATAAAGTTACATGTAGAATCACGATGAAATATTCGTTGTGAGAATACAAGTACATGTCAGTCGTGTGTTGTTGAACACTCTTGTACAATTAATCAGATTAAATGGATTTATTCCGTAATCTTCTCCAACAACTTTTGGAATGATGTCTCAAGTTGTAACAGGTAATGGCATGCAAAACTCAGATATGATCATCTCAGTCTGCAAAGCTGCAGCTGACTGTTATTATCATTACTCATTTCTGGTAATGACACCAGGGATTCCTCAAAAGTGCCCTGAGGCACTGCAGCTAGCAAGCCTAAAGAAACCTGTTGAGAGGAGACTATGAGAAGCAGTAACAGGTTTTAGAAGTGGGAGGAAAACCCCACTGGAATACTCTGGGTAAAACCCACTGAATCAGGTAGGGACTCTGTTTAAAAGCATGCATCACAGTGAATACACACATGTACATGTACACCCATACCTGTTTTACATACAAAGTGTGGACATTCCTTTGTTCTCCTGTGGTTAAGGAAACTTGAGGAAAATGCTCCTTTTTCTCCAATTACATGTAGGATAACTCCTTCGAGCTGGATTTTTGATGATGATTTCCTAGACTGTTCCTCTTCATTTTGCTACGATAACCTTGACCCCAAAATGCCTCTGAAACTGTTTTTCAGAGGGGGAAAACATTGTGTGGACGTGTGTGAGTCCACACTACGCCATCACACCCTACCTTGTGTGGACTTCTTTTGTGTAGAGGTCCACACTACAGGTATGTATGCCAGGCCTGCACATTTCTGCAATCAGACCACATAAATTGCACACATTTTTCCAATAACTGCTAGAACCTTGAACTCACATCATTGCATTTCATACATGTACCCATAGTGCCACAGTCTGTCAGAGTATTAAGTGGAAGCTTTGAACATGTATGCTGCACTACAGCCGTCCATAAGAGTGGTAATTATGTACTTTACCAATGAGGCACAGCTGGGGTCCAGCAGTGCTGCTGGCATACTAATGAACAAAATTACCACTCGTGTAATTTGGGTTAATGTACCATGAATGTGCATGTTCATGCACATTGTACCTTGACAATTTGGTTACATATAGGGATATAATACATGCTGGGGGGCTGTGAATTCTGACTGAGCTAAGACGATTGCAAGAAGGAATATATACTTCTGAAACCAAATTGATTTTATTGTGACTGACAATCAACTTTTAGCTTGGACTTGCAGTTGGCTCAGGAGAACACGAAAGAACTTATTTTTGAAATGCAAGGCTTAAAGATGTTCAACAACGGAGAATATTTGTGTCAAATTAGGTTTATGTGTAACTGAAAATCCACTTAACCAAAATAAACAGGGTTCTTGCCAGCCGACGAATATTAAAATGACTTTTAGGAGCTCATTTCCCAGGCTGGATTACTAAAACAAGTCATCATCTGTATAAAAATCGTCACTGAGGGCAGCATGTGAATCGGCCAAACTTATGATGTGAAGCATGAGAATAGTTCAGGTGGGGTATTTTACATCATTCTGCCCGGAGCAGTCCATGCAGTAACCGTGCATGACATTACATGGTAAAATACACTGTCGGTGTTCTGACGTCTCGTCATGTCCTCCCTAGATGATACCAGTGTTGCTGATAACTGCATTGTTCATTGCATTTGCTTCCCCAAGTTCTGACTAAAACTGGTTGGGCAAAACTGCTTCAGAGCTGCTGATGTCGTCAACAAGATCAATCTCATCATAGGAGTGAGAAGAAACTGACTGATCATCAGCATCGCTGTCAGAAAGCACA
>NW_019091417.1:411242-483018 GCF_001949145.1 Acanthaster planci
CTTAATGTAGATTAGAATGCCATGTACCAGTACATACGACTTAATGTAGATTAGAATGCCAAGTACCAGTACATACATGAGCAAGTAGTGTGGTGCAGGACTCTTCAAATACTAAGCACAAAGACTCCAACAGTATTAAAACTAGGACTCAAAACTGGAATAAATATAAAAGATTCAAACTTGAAAATTGGGACTGAGACCTGGACATCAAAGGAATGGGACTTAAAACTTCAATTCTATGCGGAGGACTCAATGACAGCCCTTGTACATGCATGCTGAAAAGGATTACCAACGTTAATTGCCAATGCTTTCATGATGAGTGGAAAAAGCCCCAGAAAGTACATGAACACGTGCATGTACTACCAGGCCCACAAGTACAGTATTCTGATGTCCCGGGTGGGGAGGGTTTTGAGGAAGAAGTGGGAACAGACAGTGGCCCAAAGCGTGAATACTCTGATGACTCAGTCATCGCGCTACGCATTATCCACAATGTACATGTATAATTGTGGGGTTGAGGAATGGTACCTCAAAACCTCTGTGGTAGTTTTCAAAGGGTACGCACAAAAATGAACATGTATCTAGTTAAGGTTAGCCTGGTGAAACTGTCTGCAGCCATCAGCTAGCGTCTTTGCCCCACTCGGTTCACTACAACGCAATACACTCCTACAATAATTGCTTAGATTAAGTTTAGGTTTAGAACACATGCCATGCTGTATAGCATCGAATGCTTATGGTTTTATGCACAACAGTCAACTCAACTATGTCATCATGCTAATATAGATGAACACCTTCAAACAAAAACTTCCACATCTGTTATTTGGCGAGCATACTGATGCCCAAATTGTAAAAGAACACTTAACATGATCATCCCCAATATTCACTCAGTTTGTACCCCGACACCACAATTAGGATTCAACAAATCGTCCATTCATGCAAAGTACAAGTGGATAAAATATTCAGGATCAACACATCTGGCCATCCAAATCCATCCACCCTAAGCAGCTGAGCACCATGAATTAGCACCACCTGATCGACGGCTCATCTGCTTAATGATCCATGACTGCATCCACACGGACCCCTATCTGATCACCCACTCCCACCCTAATTGATTCATCCTTCCTTGCCTCTGGGAAGTTTCTGGAACCACGTATATATAGTTCTGACAAGTGTTATGGCAGCACCGTGAGGCTCCAAACCTTTGGGTTTGATGGATGTGAAGCAAGTGATCATTAGTGCTGGGATAGAAGTCCTTGGACCCACACTGCATGACCGTTTTCAATTAATCCCCCACACCAAAAACCCCTACCAATATTTCAAAAACATTTTCAAGACAAAAACTAGTCTAAAAGGTTTCCAAGTACCGTATTTATGCTAGTTGATCCTCTTCATGGTTATTATTTTTTTCAGCGGTTCTTCATCCTTTGAAAAAAACTGTGCTGTATTCCCATTCACAATTGAAAAGATCAAAAGCTTTT
Organism: Acanthaster planci; assembly: GCF_001949145.1. The sequence goes on from NW_019091417.1 coordinate 412,718, forward strand.
AAAAACATACATGTAAGTACAGTGTCTCACCTTTGATGAAGTAAAACCAAGTTTTGTTTTCTACAATCTTTTGATAAACAAGCACACAATGAGTCGATCCCTGTAAGTTGCTCAAGCAATTGGCAATTAGACACATGCAATGTACACATGTACAGACAAACATGTATCCCTTATGTGTACTGTATTTGTACAGTTAAAAGAGAGGCTGAGGAGCGCCATCATTCCCAAATCTTCTCTGTAACGATGCAGAGTAGACAACATGAAAGATGAAAACATACTGTATGTATGCTCTGGCCAAAAAAACCAAAAACAAACAAACAAAACAAAAAACTAGCTTCACTTTGCAGTGGGCAGTACCAGACTCATCTTGCTAGAGCCCCGGAAATTGATTTTCAAGGCTGGCATGTCTGAGGCCGTCAGTTACCGTACATTTTGTACTTGGAACATTGTCAAGCATTAGGATAAAATGATGAGGTCTTAGCTAAGAACAGAAAAGGCTAAACATAATCACCTACAACTGCACATGTAACAGTTTGTTCATTATGCATACTTTACTTCCTTTGTAGTCTGGACAGGCTTTTGCCCATTACTCTTCCTCATCCTGCTGTCCTGAGTCCTCATTTCTGGCACTGGAAGATTTTGTGGCAAAATTACTCTTGCAGCTTTGCTGGTTGTTTTGGATGGATGATAGAAACATAAATATTCCCAGGATTTCAGAGAGGTTTTGCTGATAACATGATGGAAGCAGACCGTTTGTCAACGATGACATGATGTCCAAATGATCAAATAACAAACGTGTCACAGTGTGAAACCTATGAAGCAAAACTAATATATCATATAATAGCAGTTAATCTTGAAAATAAGCTACAAACATTGTACTAATACACGCAGGAGTACAGATGAAGTGGGTGCAAGATTAGGGTGCAACATGTCCTGGACATGTATTTAACTTGGAGTTGCTTCCAATTATATCTGTAGGAGTATACGGTACATTCATGTATAAAACAGCACTCAAAGAATAGAAAATGTGCATTACAGCCATTCCGTGTAAGGGTCGTCATCAAACTTAAAACTGAAGTGAAAGTAATAAATTTTTCTCAGTTGTATTTGATAAGAGGAATATTGAAACCATCTAAATCTCAAAAGAACTTTTAAATCAAACAATTTTTTATTTAGGTTGCAGTCTCTTGAATATGGATGAATTTTGTGGTCAAAACGGAGGGACAGGGGTACAAATCACAAACTTAGACAGAAACTGAAGCTCATTCATATGATTTTACTTTATCTGCATACATTAGGTAACTATTCCAGTCAAAATTGAAAATGCTACCAAATGCTTTTTGTATTTTCCAAGGTTTTGATCACGAAAACACACTCAAAATATGTCACGCGAGTCACAAAATTTGACAATTTTTTTTAGATTACTAAAAACTAGACAGGGATTCAGCTAGTGTTTGATATTTGTAAATCAAATAGTAGTGGTCTATCAATAAAAGCATGAATATTCTTATTTGCTTTGCATTCCTTGTAGAAAAAGCTCTTTCAAGAGTGTCACGTGAGTCACATGCCAGGAATAGAAATTGAGTGTAATTTTCACTGTGAAAACATGAAATTGAATCAGTTAATGAAATTAAAGATTTTTACCAAATAAATGATGCTGTAGCAACGTGTACATTCCAGTACAATTGCATCATTAATTGCAGCTCTTTCCTTTGTAAACTCAGTCAATTACACGTACAATACATGCAAGTATGATGATGGGCATATGTACATGTACAATACATGTAGGTAAGATGGGCAAGCATACACATCCTAGCCAGCAGATGCTGAAGAATCTTGGCAGCCAGTAGATGATATACTGTGCACAGTGCCACAACCCAACATGATGAACAGCAGGGGACAGCTGCAGTTCAATGAGGAGATCATTGAAAGTGCAAAAGAAAAAGCATTGGACAAACCAAACATTACAACTGTTTTTTCTGAAATAATCGTGAAGAATTCATGACACTCACTTCAATTAAATTCAGAGGGAGTCTGACTCAATGTCATTGTTATGAATATATGACCTGTCAGCACAAAATGAGCTGAAAGTCAGAATTTTCAAAAACTGAGATATTGATATTCTTGAATTCAGCAGAAAGAGCTTTCTAATAGTATGTACATGGAACACTTAGGGTAAATGTATAAGTTGACAATGTGGCTTTATTCTGGCAGCTTTGCGTCTTTGTTCCCGACATTGTTTCAACATTTAAGACCAGGCACAAATAATGCTATCGTCAAAATTGCTTAGAAAATGACATTTTACAATATATGATTCTGCCAAATATTTGGAATTAAATAGAAGGTGGGTTAATCTTTCCAAATATCACAAAACCAAAAAATTGTCCTCTACTTTAATATAAAACTTTGAACCCTCAAAACAGGAAAGAGTGGGATGCGACTTTACTCTCATTTTATCGTGACAGGTCACATACATGGTGTATTGTGTTAAATACCAGATTTCCACCCCAACATTTGCCCCCCAAAAGGGATAAATTTATACCGGTAGCAGATTTCACACTCTTCCATAATGTATTTGCAGGTAAATCATTTTTATGAACGTAATATTATAATTAATTTTTTTTTACTATTATTAGTTATAATGTAAAAGTGAAACGCTACTGCGTCACACAAGTCATGCATTTGTGTCACGCGAGTCACATTTTCTTCAGGCCATTTCTCACAATAGAGACTTGGCACAATGTAACCTATGCGTGGATTAGGTCAGAGTATTAAGTTTTTAGTTCATTAGAAATGTACTTCAGCACACTTGAACATTCATAGGAAATGCTTTTAGAATCAAGGGATATGAAAAATCCCCATTTCTATCCTGTCACGTGAGTCATGTCAAAGAAACCGTGATAAAGAAAACAAGAAACATTTTAAAGTGATCAAATAAAAACTAAGAGATACATTCACAATGCCTTGTTTTAAGTACGTGCTAATTTGAGTTGAATGAGTGCCATGTTAGCAACAGTAATGCATTGAAACTCAACATTTTGTTCAAATGTCATGCGAGTCACCATGGAATGGCTGATTACACCAGTGACAGTTCTTACTTGCACATGAGCAATTTCAGCACCACATACTCTACATGTGTTTATACCCATTAAATTGAATAAACTTCAGCTGTTTGAGGGATGTACATTAAACATGTGCCATACATGTAGACTAACTGGCAGTCCCACTATATGAACTCCAAACAGAACGTGCGTCTGACACATCACATATACATGCAAGACTGACGGTCACATACACTGAAACACTCATAGTTAGTGTAATGATCAGTTTAATAATTCAAAGGAGTCGATTCATAAAGGTCAAGCGGTTTTCCTTTGGAAACATCTGTAGTCCCGCATTTTCCAATTGTATGAGAGATTGTTTCTTTTCTTGGGGTAGGGCACAGGATCATGGGCAGTGAGCTGGACCAATTAAGAGAGGGTGCAATTAATGTTCTTACATGTAGCAATGGAGGCTCCTTTGGTAGGAACTTCACTTCGCTGGCTCATGAACGACTATGAAATGCACGTGTTGCCTGTGCGTTGCTACCAACAAAAGGAACACTGCTGACTACATGTAGCATGCCCTAACCTTACATGTACATGAACCTAGTGTGGACTTGTGAACAAAAGATGTCCACACGATGCAGGAAAGGAAGACGTTCTGTGGACTTGCACATGTCCACAGGACATTTCCCCTTCTCTGAAAAAGAAGTTTTGGCATTTTGGGGTAGGGGTCATCTGTCGTAAAAGGAAGAGGAACAGTCAAGGCAACTTTTTACAAAAAAACAGCTGAAAATCGTGTTCCCAGTTCAAGAAAAACAAGTATTTTCACTGAGTTTTCTTAAGTAACTGCACAAAAAGAAAGGAATGTCCACAGGAAGTATGTAAGGTAAGTGTGTGTGGCTCTTTTCAACTGATGAGGGGGTGCTTCTGCTCAAGGTGGATTGCCATTTTCAATAAATTGGTTTGTGTGGGTGGTACAAAACACATGGGTGGTCTTGTAAAAAAGTTGAAGTACAAACAAAAGAGGAACAATAGGGGGTCCCCAGTTGCAGGCAAACACACGCTTGTGTGTGTGTGTGTACAGGCATGGCATACTGGTACACATGTATGGTGTGTTCCTCCACACAAAAGAAGCCCAAATAATTTAGGGTAAAATGATATTGTGTGGACTCGCACTTATCCGCAGTGTTTTCCCCACGCTGAAAACACAACTTTAGAGGCATAATAGAATCAGGGTTATTTGTGGCAAAATGAAGAGGAACAGTCCAGGAAATCCTTATCAATAAATCAAGCTTGAACAAATTATCCTAGCCATTAACATGTGCCTTCTTAACAAGTCATTATTTTCACTGAGTGAGTTTTCATTATTAAATTGAAAAATGTAATTTTCAAATTAGTGAATAATTGATTAATCAAGCACCCGGAACACTTGCAGGCCTACACATCTGAGAATTCATGGATGACATTATGAGCAAAATTCTCTTGCGATTCTGTAAAGAGAAATATTAATTTTCAACAAGAACCACTGAAACCGAGAAGAGAGCATGGAAAGATCCTGTAGTCATTCTAAAGACACAAATAAGCACTGCACCATCAAACAAGATCCAAACCTGTAACCAGAGTCATTTCGTGTCCAATGGGAAAATTCCTGTCTGCTCCTCAATTTACGCAATGTAAGGCTGACATGATTTGTGGCAGACAAGAGTTATGGGTAATTCCAGAAATTAAGGGTCCAAAAGTGTGACTTTTTGTGTCCTTGTTACATCTGACCTTTGTTATTTGACATGGAAATATCACCGGAATTGATTTCAAACTACTACTGTTTGCTCAGCAGGTAATTTGCATTAATTCATCTCTCTTGGAAATTAGAAAATGTGTTCTGAACTTACAAAATCATATATCTGATGTGACAGGGACACGAAAAAAAAATGGACCCTAGTTTCTGGAATTACCCTGATAACTACACCCATGCAAGGAACTACTGGCCTTAAATCTTCATGCCAAACTTTGGGAAGAATGCTTCTTGCCCTATGAATACAAGTTGTAACACGTAATCAGTCATCCTGTCTAGCACATCTACATTGTGACAATCTTCACATGATCCATGATAGAGGCAGTCACCTTGGCTCTGCTTCACACAACTTGACTTCACATAAACACATGCCAATGTCACAAGATACACATTTGATGCACCTACAAGGTACACACCCATGACCAATTTGGCATGACTATCAATAATCCAATGAAGACATAACACCTTAGCAGGTGTGACCCCGATCCTTTAACTTTATCTTCAACTAATCAAGAATATGGCATTGATCAACAAAGACAGACTGGTAACTACAAACATGTGCATATTATGAACTTTCCCACCCACATAATTTTGCACAAAATAATGTAACTTTGAAAAAATTACGATCCTTTATCACCAGTCTACTCATCAGAGGCATGGATCCACATGCCAGTACATAAAGACATGATTTACTTCATTTTCCATACAACCCTTAGCGCCTTTCCATATTCAACATCCAGGCCAGAGATCAGTAGAATCCCTCGCTGACAAAAACCCTCCCAATCCCTCGCATTGATTTTGATCCTGTGCCCCCGTGTCTCACAGATATTAAATCCTCAGTCGCATTCCTCCCTGATGATGAAAAACCCATCACCTGCAGAAATGTTACTTGAAACCTGCCATCCTTTTTTGCATGTTACTGGACTGTTAGGGCAGACAAGGAGAGAAGCAGATTCCATACCTGAGCCCTCAGAAGATGAGGAGTTTTTGCCATATTTTCCTGTAATAAATTTTAAATGTATATGTTCACTTCTACATACCGGTATACTCGTAACTGTTCTTTATGAAAGCTAAAGGTGTGCATGTCATCTGAAGAAAAAAAATCCCACTTAATGGCCACTTCGGGTAAACATGAAAACATGGATTCAAAAACTTTCACACTAGATTTGAAAGCAAAAATTGTGAACACTAAACAGACCCACGTAAAAAACAGATGAAAAGAATTCCGAACTGAAAGTGTCACATTTATGAAAAAACATATAGATTATTCTATGTGAAATATGATGTACATGTATGCACACGTACCCGGCTATGTACATGTAGCTGTAGACTTTCTAAGGAATGCAGGACTTAAATAAACTTAGGGTTTTCTTTCTGGTTGGTTACGGAACTGAAGATCCCACCGGCTAGATCAATGTATTCTGAAGGAATCATTTCATGTACTGATGAGCAAAGTTGACTCAACTCATTCTGCTCTGTCCATTCAGTGGTATGAAGCGGAAGTGTTGGCCATGTCCAATATGCATGCCATTAATGAATCAGTTCATTGCAATCATTGTTCTTTTACGAGTCGTGTCCAAATCTTTAAGATGTGCCATTCTTTAAAAAGCCCAGGAATCACCGAGTTTATTGTACTACAGGTACATGTATATATGTACATAGCAAATCAACCACTTTCAGCCAAGTTTACATTTTGAAACAAGATTGTAGCAACACACCGGTACAGCAAAAACAACCCCCCAAACAAAGAGAACGAGGGCTCAGTAACAATGCCACAAGGAATGTGAAAGTCTGACGTAGAAACGAGAATTCCTTTCACGTGAAATGACGTCTACTCAACAAACAAAAAGGATTATGCACAATTAAAAATGAAGAGGTGGAGAGAAAACACCCACACTAGTCAATCATAACGGATCCTATTAGAACTAACAGCTAGCTGACTCGAAATAGGAGGGAATGCACTTTCTTTATGCACAACCAGAAAAGGCTGGCGACAGCTCAGAAAGCTGGCGAACCTGATCCACCTACAACTGCAGCTGTATTGTGCCACCGGGACGAACCTCATATCAAATTAGGGGACAATCATATTCCTAGTGAAAGGAAATGTTATGGCAGTGCAACGGCTATCTGGAATGGGCCCATTGCTTTCAGCGGAGGTAGTTATGCACTTTGCTTGGTAAGTCGGTGGACTAGCAACACAAAGGAAGCCTTGATATGGCAGGGTTGCATTACAGGTAGACTGATTATAAACTATTTCTTAGGGCTGTGGAAAGTATACCTGTATGGATGTTGAGTGGCAGCAGTAAGAGGTGCTTAGATCTACATTGTAAATATTCAAGGTTTCCTCAATTACACACTAGTTACACAATTACATGTATATTTAAATACCATTCCCTTTGTATCAATAAACAAATATGAAAATAATGTTCACAGCAGAGGTCCAACTTATTCAGGTATACTGTCACATCAACTTTGTCAAATGAGACTTCTTATATTAGATACCATACGCCAGCACATGTACATGTACATGTACATCAGCATCAATGGACAACTTTCTGAATGGATCCATCATGCAATGGGCTTTTCCCTACATAGCCTATATGAACCGCAATGAAAACCAGTAGTTGGTGAATTCAAAATATTACTGTTTTGTAGTGTATGTACATGTATTTAATATCCACCTTATGTATGATCCAGTATTAAGTTTCTGAATGTACAAAATGTAATTCATAGCCGAAAACTTCTCTAAATGAAATTCGGTCAGCATTTGCATTTTAATCTCCCCAAGATTCATGTTAAATTTACCTTCACACCTCCATATTCCATTGAAATCCCATTTGGATTCAAGTATTAAAGTGCCACATATTACCATTATTGGGGCATCGGTTACATCCTCTCAAAGCTCCTCATGGAGTATCATTACATGGGTTGCCATTATTTTCACATATGGGTGTCGCACACATGCCGGCCTTTCATCCTTGCACAGCTCCAATGTCACAACTCAGGACAAATCATGGACTCTTCAACTGGTCTGTTATTGGCTAGGAATGACTTGGAGTGGCACAAACGAGTCAGGTAACATGTTCAAGGGATGGGAGGGAGATTTGTCAGCATCTAAAGGTTGGACAGACCCAACTTGGTGAAATACATGTAAACACAGACCTTTTCATGTTAAATAAAAGCCTCAGGAAAGCCTTTTTTCAGTAGAAGAGTATGATATTGGTAAGGTCTATGTCCAACTTACAGTTCCAAATAAATCTTGCAGCCATTATTTGAACGATATATACATGTACTTAAGTGTCTCTAATAAAAGACCAACTCCAACGGTTTCAAAAGTTTTGATAATAAACTATTATTGTCTTTAATGTGTAATAAATCATATACTCATTACCAAATCATGACAGTATTGTGCCTGTATTTTTTGTAATTTTGCCGAAACATTTGAATGGTGTCTTCGAGTTTTACGAAAAATTTCCACAATCTGACCGTTGGCGAACTGTTGAGAAACAAAATTTGTACAATGCACTACTGGAGAAAACATTGAAAGAGATATCCCTGGCACGATTGGTTCCGCTACGAACGTACGGTGCATGTATGTACATGCACCGTGCACCAGGGATCGATCTGGGTGCTGGGTCTACTGCGCCGCATTATTTCTTTTCTTTTGAGAGTTTGTGCTCCTTTCTTTTTGATTTGCATATACAATAATGCCAAAATCGTGCGTCACTGGTGGATGTATTAAAAATGTACTTGAAATTCTTCGAGTTTCCGAAGAATGAGAACATTCTTCAAGTTCATGCTGTCATCCATGACTCTGCATGTTATGCACGTCTACAGCGTATGCACCATGGTGTTTCCTCTCCACAGTAATACATCACAGAAATCAATAAACATTAGATGCTAATGAGTTGACGACACATCCATTTTTACTTGCAGGAAAAATGGGTACAAAAACTGTGTTTTATTAAAACAAACGTATGTATTACTAGAGAAATATTGATATGTGCCACTTTCATTAGACTTGGCTCTTCTGAATAGGATTCAATATGAGAAAAATTAGCATCGTTGGAGTTGGTCTTTTACGCTATTTCAAAACTTTTAAGACTGACACATGCACTGATCGAAAGTAGCTGCAACCACTTCACGCAAACACAATACTAGCAAAACGTGGCAGATGATTGACTCTATCACACCATTACCATGTGATGTTGCCACGGCATCAGGCATCCCTCAAGATGCACCTGGGGGCATCCTTTCACCAACCGCAATATGCTCCCCTGGCAACCACCAGCAAACAGCTGTCATTCCCATGATGCTCGAGGGCTTGGAGATCGGTCATGGATAATCAATGGTGTAAAATGCAAGGGGTACAAAGTGGCATGGGTGTTGGTCCCCAAGGCAGGCAGGTGCAATCCATACACACCGTGGTCCACACGCCTCTTACTACCGGTTCTCTCTCTCTCTCTCTAACATGCTTTGAATGAGCTCAGCTTCGTGTAATTAGTTTAAGCACGATTTATAGCTGGCTACTAGAGGCAGACAAAATGTGGCATACACTCTCAGTTGCTTGTTTATCCGATGCATGTAATGTGCCATAAGAATTGTGGTAATCAAATTTGCTTGTTAGACACACACTATGACTCTGGAGCATAACAGTGAGCCCAGTTCATGGACTCTGTAATGTAGAGTTCTGTGCTTGTACATAGACCCTGCAAATCTACACCAACTGCAATTGCCAAGAAATTCTATGTTGGCTGTAAGGCACGAAAAGCCTTCCAGACAGTATGCAAACGTTCAACCCCGAATTCCTTGCTAACCAGTGCTACTAGCCACCTACAGCTGGTCGAGTTTGTCCTCTGCATTTGTCATCAGGAAATGCAGGTGGCCTCTTTACTTGCAGGTCTTAAAAACCTGAAACAGAACTAATGTCACAAGCATCATCAGTACAACTTACATTTTTCCAAGATCCTGTAACTTCCTGGTCAGGCTTTTTTGCAGTGCTCTCAGCAATGCTTGTGTTGAACTCGACTGAGTCTGGAAGCTTGGGCAGTGAAGGGTCAAGATATGCTCAGACCAGGTCAGATAGAACTCAAGATGTGCTGACGACTCCAGTTGAGTAGCAAGAAAACTCAGCATCTTCTCAACATAGGTCATTGGGAGACTCTGGCATACAGATTCAACTAATGAAACAGAACAAAATTAAAAAAGTGGGATAAGGATAAGATTGTCTAGATGTGGAAGTACATGTACATGAAACACTTTAAGGTAGCCTGAAGCCTCGCAGTAGACCAGCACCACCCTTGAAATGACACTTCCTTCCTATATTAGTGTTGTTCATGAACTTTCAAGCAATATTCTTCATTCACCTGAAGCATGAACTTCTTAAGTATGTTGGCACAGTTCAAACAAGAGAGTAATTAACAACACAATTCAAACAAAATGTTTTCAAGTACATGTGTTAACAAAGATCTTCTACTGGGTCACGGTGACACCAGGAATTTTTTTCCCAAGAAAGACATGCATGTACAGTACACAAACGTGAAGTTTTTTTGGGGGGGAGTGCACGTGGCAGACTGACAAACCATTCACAGTGGAGAAGGTGAATTCCGATACAGTTCAATGAAAATACATGTCATGCGACGGAAAGTGTGAGGACTTTATTTATGGGCTATATATATGCGTAATGCATTACATTTCTGCTGCTGGCATGTTCTGGACAATTAGGCCACAGGCCACTTGGGACATCTTGGTAACATGTATTCACTCACGTAATGCATGTCATGTAAATTCAAATCCTTACCTTCTTGGACAACCTGTTTTACACTTCAAAGGCAAATATGGATGCCGATATTTTCAAATGCTACCTAAAACATCTCTTGGGATAGCGACGTGCACAGATCTATGAGTCACATGACATTCATGTACTGGTAGGTTTAATAGTCTAGTCAAACATTTCCAGGTGCACATGTACTGGTCCCTGGGTCCATGCATCATACATACACCTGTCAAGGCGCTATAGCGTGCGGCACAGGTTGCACCTTGACTTATGCAGTGCCATACATAAATGTTGCAGTAATTACATGTACATTTACAGTGTGTACGGTAGCCACGGTAGCCACATGGGGGTGTATGTGGTGTGATTTTTCCAGAGCTGCCTATTAATGCAATATCAGTTCTGCATTGGTTCTGGTACAAGAACTGTGCAGGGCAACATGGAAGAGTGCGACTCTTTCACACACGTGTACATGTACACAAACGTATACATGAACATGTATAGATCAACCGGTGGCATATAGCAGCAGTGCACCATTATCTGAGGATTCTCATTAACAGTGACAGGGTGTAATAAAGATATGGTACCCATTGTGCAATGAAACCCAATCCACTGAATCCATGAAATCCATATACAAGTGTGTGTATGTAACTGGATTATAAACATAATTGCTTGAGGTTATCTGCCTTGAGCAGAATCGGTTGATAAGAGTCATGCTGGTGGGGTTTTGTTCATTAAATCGGATGGTACCGGTAGTGACGTGACCGTAAGGTGTGCATTTCACAGTTGTTTGTGAACCAGCCAAGTTCATTCCCCACCAAAAGAGCCTCTGTTGCAATCGAGGAAAATCTGGCCCTCTTTTGGTCCCGCTCAAGGCGGATACCTGCACTGACAATCTAATTCTCAAATGTAATGGTTACCATTGTAACCAGCCTTCCCTTGGGCATGGTCGACCGGTTAAATGCGGTATTTCTTGGTCAAGTACCGTATTTCATTGTTCTAAACTTTCTATATACCCACATCCCTTACCTTGAGTACAAATACATGTACCAAGTTGTTCTTGGTACATGTACTGGGACTCTTAGACCTTATTGAGCCATTTAGGGCATAGTTCTCCTTTAAGAACGTGTACATGTGGTTGGAAGCTCATTCCTGCACCAACAGCTGTGCCTTAAGGACAGACTTTTCTTTAGTCTGGATTTGGTTACCTTCGTTTGTTACGTTGAGTTCTGTCTGCTGGAATTACAGTCTATATACATGTACATGTACCTCTTGAAGTCCAATAGCCCATCACTACCAAATGTTGCCGTAATTGCTTACAAGGAACATACATCATTGGCTTACAGTGCGAGGCTTGTGAAAACACCTTTGATTAAAGGTATGACATAGTCACTTTGTAAATTGTTAAATTCAGCAATTTAATGTGAATTTGTCTTGTGAGTTTTTGGACCAATTTGTGTAATACGTTGCAAAACTATGGGTTAAGGTGGATACTCAATCTTTCAATTTATTTCTTGCAGGTGTTTTTTTTTACCTGACCCACTATTATACGGTGGCCTTGCAAATTGAAAATTCTTATATCTAATTACATTCCCTTAGTGACATTTGGATTTCCATAACTGAGTACACCCAGTACATGTGCCTCTTGTACTGCTTTGTGACCACAGTATCATTGCTGGAAAATTTCTGACAGCTTCTCCACTTGTTACCATTTACTGTGTTGTGTGAGTAGATTGTATTAAATTAAATTGACATTTCTGCATTTCACACAATCCTCTCAGCTTTTTGGTGTTCATTTTGACTCCACACGGCTTGCAAAACCAAGATCCAGGCCTGCCTCACAGTTCTACAAGCTGTTGATCCTTCCTGGCAGCATTTCAGATACCAGATAAAAACATACATGTACATTGTCAACTTCTTAGATACACTTGCGTCGAGTGAAACCTTTAATGACAGACCATAATCTGCACTGCAGAGCACACCACAAGCTTGCAAGAGACACATATACAGATGTAATTTAAGTTGTTTCATTTACCACCTGCAGTGACATCCTTTCCTTGCTGTGTGCACATGTACATGTCCGACATATCCTTTCCATTCCGTCTGTATACATGTATGTCTGACATACGTGTGCAAAATGCGTAATAGGTTTATTCGTTTTCAAAGATGGAATTTAGATTTACAAGTTGAAAACATACTAGCCTGCAACTTTAATGTAGACCATTTTCCTGCACTACTTCATAATTGTACATGTACATATGTACACATGCCTGACACTTAACATGATTTACATGTACACATTTACACCTGAACATGTAGAGTACTCGTACATGTACATCTAGCACCTGTACATGCATACATATACCGGTACGTTGTGCAGAAAAATGCAAATGCTGCAGGTATGTTATACACTGAACATGCTTAACAATAATGTCAGCATTTTTTCCTAAAAAGTTCAGGGATAATCCTGTTTTCTCATTTTGTTCTTCTTGGTCAGGAAATACTGCAAGGGCCGTCAGGAACATTAACCCTAACAGTCTCAAATCCTCCAATTTCAATACAATTTTACATACACCCTAGGGGGTTAGGGTAAAAAAAAAAAAATATCCTCCCCGCCTAGCCAAAAAGGCTGGCCAGAAATGAGAACCACAGAAATAAAAAGGATGCCCTAAGGGGATTTTAAAGGTTTCAATTTCTTTGCGCCCCCATACATAAAATGTTGCTGTCCTGCCAAAATGTTCAATTTTCAAATAGCTCTTCTTGCATATCACCCATTCCTCACATGTACACGTACAGTGTATTATCTTACAGAAGACGTGATTTCATACATGTAGATTACTGATTGCAAAAAAGACACCTGCAGATCGGGCACATCTGTAACAGAATTCTCTGCAGTATATTTGAGTGCCAAAGGTACAGAAAATGCATAAGGCCTATACAGATAAACCTACATGTACACGTTCCTCTCAGGTATAAATGAAAGAATCGAGAGAAATTTCTTGGAGTACTTTGTGAGAGGTCTCCTTGCAAAGAATGACACAAAAAAATTCCAACAGGATAGAAAAAAAGACAAGAACAAAAACAAAACCAAAATACTTGAGCAGTTAAATACACGTTTACGGGTACCGGTAGCTGTACTTAACCAACCCAGGGCTTACTCAGCCTAAAACAACAGAGAAAGTGAAGAGGAGAGAGAAAGAGAAGCAGACAATTCAATTACATGCCGGTCAAACTGCCGGGGGAGGGGAGGGGGCAGCAAGCAAACGGAAACCGAGCTTCAAAGACTCGACAGCAATGCTGTGATTCAGCCAATACACACAGACAGTCACAAATCGGAAAGGAGAAAATCAATCATTGGACGGCAAAAGCAAAGACTGTAAGTGAGCAAAACAAAGTGAAAAAAAAAAAAAAAACACCTTCGTGGACTGCAGTTTGATGCATATTGCATCCGAACTGGAAGCTAAAAAAAAAATTCACTAGTGTAAGACCTCCTGAACCACACTAAACCACAGGCCAACTCGGATTTATTTTTGGAACCTGAAGCGTGGCACAGCAAGGGATTATCGGAAAGTTTCCCTCCACAGCTGCCTAGCCAAGTGTGAAGAATTCCGATTGAGGGTCATTCAAGTGATGATAAAGAGATTGATCAAGTCTTCTACGGTACCTGTACTTGCCGATATGCCAAGGAAGGCTGCCACGTTGTTGATTACAGTCATACATGGTACATGTAGCTTCATATGCCAGGCAAAAGATTCAAATGCCTGACCTGTGAAAATGTTTTTTAATTTCTCCAGATTTTCTCCACACCTTCATTTGGTCCGAAATGCATGGACCATTTACCACACTTCGTTTTAATGTTCGAATCTTCTCCTTTGGGCACGTGATACATAGAGCCAATGTATGTCATCAATCAATTTCCAAAAAGCTGCCAAAGACAGGGATGGCATCAGTTATCCAAGGCAAACTCAATGGTCTCCCACTTACTAGTCCTCCTACTTTTGGAGTCACAAATTCTTTATTTGAGTCTACTAAAAGGAGCTGAGTACATTTTCACAGAGATGAAACCAGTTATTTGTTTGTTTTGTATTTTGCTGGTCATTACATGAATTGGGCCAAGCTTTATCCTCATCCTGTTTCTGCCACTGACTAAACGTACATGAACATGTACCAAGGCCACCCTAATTGTCTATTACATGTATTACACCTTGAGAGTTTAGATATGTATACAGCATCACTAAATATCCATTTTCCTGACGACAAAGCAATCTTTCTAAACTATCTCCTTGGACCCTCATAAACCACACACATTTCTCATTTAACAGAAAAATGCATGTAAACTAATCATTTTACATGTAAACTAATCAGTGAACTCAACTATCAGTAAACTAAACTAAACTATCAGTAAACTAATTATGTAAACTACAGTATCAGTAAACTAAACTAAACTATCAGTAAACAATCATGTAAACTAATCAGTACTAAAACCTTCAAGAATAATCTTCCACAGCATTAAGTCAGAAAAACACTTCCCACATACTTTTTTTTTTACTTTGCACTGCAAGGGCCAAGTAATTTCCCCATTCCCCAACAATATGTGATCCAATCAATAAACATTCACACTGTAATATAATCCATTTCAATTAAAATGCCCAAATATATCATGCACATGTCATGGAACCTACATGCACTATGTCATGGAAGGAACATGGTGTTTCATCATGTATTAAACTATAATTCAACAGCCTCAGACTAAAACGAACATTCAGGGGTTATCAGACCTGAGCAGAGACCCTTACGATGCAGCAGGGACGTGAAGGCCAGTTAGAGGGGTCGGAGGGACTTCATGGTTTGTTTCTACAGACTAGCAAAGGCTCAGATGAATATTGGTGCTGCGTCTACACATCATCAAGTGTTCATGCATGATTCAAAGCCTACTCTCCTCACTCCCAAGAGACTACCTTGTGTATACATTTCCTGCTGCGGTTGTTTTTTATGTTACTTCATCACGCAGCACACACCCTCCGTTTATACCACAGAAAAGTCGAAAAACTCGAGGCTGTTCCTGCCTCATGCGATACATTTATTACACTCTTCCTTACTCACGATCAATGAGTGTTTGTGTAAATCACTGGGGACTAGATGGGCTTTTATCCCCCTGTCTATTCTGCTGACTATGATGAATACCTAGGCATAATGGAATCCAATCAAATGATGGCTTAAAATGCAGTCAAATTGACCATGTACCTGGAAAAAAATGTGTATAACTGCAAAATGCAGATAGTAAGCTTCAATTGGTGATTTGTGAAATGTTAATGGCCCTGGCTACAAAGTGCTTTCACATTATGTATAATGCCAACCAAATGGACCCTGTTAAATGTTGCACTGGTCGGTACAGGAACAGTTGTATTCCATCCCTTGTGAAAAACTCTCAACAAAAGTCTTTAATGTGTTTATTTTAGATGTATTTTAACATTTGAATCTTGTCAAGGATAGTTGTCTTTCGAAGTTACTCACCTTTGTCAACTTCTCTTCAAGATGTGTAGCTTACTTTATTTTCTGTATTTTAAACACAATACAGCGTTTGGCTGTGATGATTAAACTTTTAAATGAATAAACCAATAAAAATAATAACTATGAAGATGCATGGTCATAAAACATAGAGGAAGTCATTTACAAATGTTTATGTACATGTACATGAAAATGAGATATCATAACAAAAATCAAGCATACATGTACATGCAAAAGGATTCATCAGATACAAGGTACAAGGCACTGTACATTTTCAAAGCACCTGTAAGATTTTGTGAGCATGTGCGCAACGTGAACAAAGGACATTTCCTGTCCTCGATGGTTAGTCTTTTATCCCTTCCTCAGTGATGTGTGTTTGTATTTGTCATTTCTTATTTCTCAAGGCATAAACAAACACAGAACATATGAGGCAACAATACACAACTGCAATGGCAACAGCCTTGATGGATTACCAAATGCAAACTTAATCATAATCGAGTGGCTCTCCAAATGTTACCATGCTACAAAAACGGTTGAAATACAGGCTCTATAAAAATATTTACACCTAATGAGTGTCTCCTGTACATGTGCCAGTGTGTCCCAACAAGCATATAACAAGTTACAATCCTCAACAGGAAAATCATGTACAAACCAATGGAAGCACTTTAAAAAGTCTGAACACTGGAATACGAAAATGTAACGACTGAATGCATTTACACCCCTATGTGCCCGTGTGCTTTTTATTGCCAACATCTGAGAGTTATAGTACATTTTATTTTCTTCATAAAACCAATAGCCAATTCCCTATTATACAATTTTAGTTCTTCGTTTAAAGTTTTATTTCAAACAATATTTGTATCAGTGAAAAATGTATTCACTTAAAAATGTGTTCATGGTTTAGCACACACGGTAAATTGTGAATATTTGTAATGGATACAAGTACAGTATTACGTGTACTGGTATTTCTTTAAATGCTGCTGAGGCCTTTTCTTGTTTATCACTTTTTACGCCCTTTTAATGTTTCTTGCTAGTCAACATGTAATTCTGCCTTTGGAGTGCTAATTTGTGAAATTGAACCCCCCAACATTTCGGCTAATAAGAAGACACTGGCTAGCTGTCACTTGCGCACCCACAAGAGGAATATTACCAGCAAGTATACCATCATCCAGTCAATTTGGGCAATGGGAAAAGGCAGAAATTACCGAACATTAGAGGGGATGCCAGGAGAAAGCAGAGCAGCGTGACATTTATGATGGAGCCACAGAGTGTGATTTGAGACAGAAAAGCTTGGACAGTGAGAGGAAAGGCCTAAGGCTTCAGCAATGGAACACCCCTGTAACGTTGAGTAAGTCGGACTGTGTACAGTATGACACCGAGACAGCGATACAACAATGCTGAGTTGGTTCCACCACCGTAGCAGTACATACATGCACATACCATGAAAGACACCAGTGACAAGTTAAGTAAATCCCTGGAAACATGAAAGAGGATGGGATTATAAATGGAAATTGTTGAAAAGCTCAATTAAAAAAGAATTACAGATGGAACTTTACAAAAAAATGAAAGAAGTACTTTGGAATGATCATAAATAAACCAGCATGATTATAAATATGTACCGGTAATACTACTTCATGTACATGTCATCACACCGGTGCATAATTTACTACGAAGGATACGTTTTTCAATTCCATCTGTGAAAATGCTACATGTTCATATGCAAAGCTACATGTAAAAGTTGAAGCAATTCATGTCTGAATGAAAAGATTTAAGTCCCAACTTTCCATTAATTAAGTTTTAACTCAGAAACACACAACTGTTCCAATCAGTATACCAGCTCACGGTACTTAATTTTTGAAATTAATTTATTTGATTCTGCAATTAGAAAACGACTCTTTCGTCAACAACAACAGTATCCTTGCACACGTAAGACAAAACAAATGATATAAATGTACATTTTAGATGGTTGGGATATGTTGATTTATTTCAATGGGTGCAGGGGACACATTTAGAGACAGTAAAAATTGCCAGCAGGACCCTGAGGAGACCTATCAAATGTCCCTCCCCTTCTTGCCTCTAATTGATCGGGAGCCTGAGGTGCTGCTTCTTATTAAGACTCATTTGGAACCAGTGCTCTGCCTATCTGACAAGCTGGCGGGCAACCAGCCTTCCCGGGTAATCAATAGTCCTCTAATGTACTGCTTATTATTTGGGTTACAGTGTCAAATTCAACACACTGAGGAGGCTGGCCAAATTATTTTCCACTAGGTATTTTTCTTCAAGGTGGGCAACTGATAGCCCTTTTGGCTGCACAGCAAAAACCCACGGGCATGAGGAGTACTAAAGATTATTATGTTGAAAAATTCTGAGGGAGAGAAGTCTGAAAACACCGTCTTCTTTTTACTGTCATTGATTGGACAAAATGGGGCCAAACGCTGAATAGTAAAGCTTGACTGTGTGGGTATCATGTCTCATCTGGTTTGTTTTCACTGTGCTGTGCTACTCACAACCACTTCAAACATCATGCTCTCAGTCTTGAGTAACTCGAGTTGCTTGCACGGGAGTTTTCCAATTTGGCACGTCTGAAAATGACTGCACATGCAGCACAGCTATTGATCAGGGGTTGTTTCTGTCTGACTGAATGTTACTTCATTATTGTAGATGCACAATAAAAGGAGTAAAAAAGAGATTCCAATGTTAATGTAACAGTTAATGCAGTACAAAAACCCATACATGTGTAACTTAACCAGAATGTCCTCTTCATCAAAGTATGAACCAGTAGTGATATGCATGTATGTTACATGTACATCAGTTGGTATCAGTTGAAATACTGTGGTTACATACATGTACATACATTATTTATGTATAAATATGGCTGAGCCAGAATTTAATCAGAGTTTTCATGCATTTTTTACATGTAGCTCCCCTTTAACAATACACACTGTACGTGCATCTTTTGTTTATAGAGTCGTCCTGCATGGTATTCCTTCGTGGCGTGTCCCCATCTCGTTCAATCAAGGACCAACAGTTAACTGGTGGTTGGTTTGTGATGCAACTAGCATATTCAGTGAAGTTGAAGCACAGACGACTCTTAGTCAACTACTGTTAGGGCTAAGACGGACAAAAAAATTTTTTTTTAATGGATAACTGGTGCTGACATCAACTTTTCCTGCCACTTTTTCTGATAATTGGTTCTCTCTGCACTGCACTATTAAAAATTGGCTTTGGCAACCAACGACACGACCAACCTTGGTGGGTTAGACAAGAATGGTCGAATAGACTAGTCCAACTGTCGTCACTAGTATGCGTTCATCAGTTAGTTGGAGTATGGTTAACTATGGTCCCTGATCAAACTTGCCTTTATATTAGTGTAGGCGCTAGCTCCATTTGGTTTTGCCCCTTGAGCAAGCCAATATTTAATAGTCCACTGGCAGAGAAGAGAAAACGTGTCAGTTTACTGTTGGTTGCTTCCTGCTCTATAGTACTTGCTACAGATAGTCAGTGATCTTGGTGTTCTCCCATAAAGTCCATTCAGGTGGCCTCACACTAGAGTCGGTGACTTCAGCGCGCTTGGCAAACTGGGTTTGTGGCACTTTCACCAGAGGAAGGCTGTGACTTGTTTTGCGATGTTTGTGGGAATGTCTTGCAACAGTCGTGCCAAAAATTGTGGCCATTTTGGTCAACTTGTGGTCAATTTTGTGTTGTGAATTCAGCAAAAGTCTCAAGACATTTGTTCGATCTCATGACATTTGCACGACAGTTTTGGGAAGGGTTTGGTGCCCTTGGCAAACTCGTGTCATGGGCACAGGTATTTTGGAAACCACTGCACAAGCATCTTGCAGCCACTGCACAATGAGAATCACATTTCGCAGCCAGTGACCAGCTAGTATGAAAACCCCTGGTAAAACTAAGGTCAGCATCAGTCTGCATCTTGCCTCTGGAGAAGATGGACAGGCAGCACCACTGGTGGATAGACCTTCTACATGTAGATTTTTGCAAACTAGGAGAATGTTTGACAAACCCCATGAACACCAGCGGTAGAACGATTTCCAAAGTGGGGGGCCTAGTTGTTCTTATCATCAGACTTCAGCCATTGTTAGGCTGATGCATAAGGCCCCACCCCATTATAGGCACACCACCAGCTGAAAAGGAAGGAGGGGCTAGGGGTGGCCCCCCCACCACCAGTGCCAATGAACTTTTGAGATGTCTTGGCAACGTTTTTTCAAGTAATTTCCAAAGCAACCCAACTCCAATTCATCAAACTCACAAAAGTTGTAAAGCCTAGTGCGAGGGTAGCTTTATGCACACTCTCTTGGCGTTTTACTTCTTGGTTTGTTAGGTTTTGAATCAGTTTCCTTTTTCTGTTAAGTCTTTCATTTTTGTCAAGTCTACTATTTTCATAGGTTACAAGGTTCCATTTTAAGAGGTTGACTTTCCTCTGGATATTTCTGCAAATGCACTTTTTTTTCCATCTCTGTTTTGAGATCTTGAAGTGTGTCTGAGTCTTTTTTAATTCAATTTAGGATGACTTCTCTTTTCAAAGATCCATATCTGAGAAATCATCCTGTTGTTGCGAGTAACCTCATATGGTGTGTTATTTTTTCCAAGTTACAGACAAGTAGGTAAAATACTGAGCATACATGTACCGGTTCCTGTACGTATGTACATTTATACCAAACATTTCACTCACATAAAGATGGAGAGGGAAGTGACGGTTTGCCCAACAATTACCAGCCTAAATGAAATCAAATGTCACATTCAGGTTCTTCATTTTCTCATACTGGTACCTTCTATTGGTACATTATATCAAATGCACGTTACATTGTAAGTGTATCAGTTCAGTCGTAATCATGTTTTTGGTACTCCTGTAAGTTTACCCAAGACTTTGGAGCCTTTTTATGTTCAATGGTGCATGTACTGTAGTCATGCATCACATTCATAGATATACATTCATACAGTAGGCCTACCTACGTGGATTGTACATGTACATCACTTATCAAGTTTGTACTATTCAAGACGTGTATTTTCTGAACTTACAGAAACACTGTGCATTCAGTGGGAACACTCCTACGGAGCACTGTCCATAGAACTACAGGACTACAAGCGCATGTATGGGGCATACAAGAACATGATACATGGACATGTATGTAATTAAACTTTCAGTGGAAGAATATGGGCGTTTCGCAAAAGTGCACCTCCAAGAGTTCACCAATCACAGAGCGCAAAATCTGTCGACCCTTTCCAAATGAGCATTGGGGTCGACAGATTTCGCACCTTGTGATTGGCCCACGCGTTGCAAACTCTTGGAAGCACACTATTGTAAACGCCCATATTCAAATTGTAACACATAGCTGTTAACGAAGGAAGTGTCGGTGCTGTTTCTGCTGCACACCCATGTTCAGGAGTGGATGATATGCACGTGTTTCTCTCACACTGTCTTAATAGGAATTGTACCTACCGGTACATGTACATGTACATGTACCTCACAGTCAAAGACAGACGCTGTAAGAGACGGAATCAGGTGCATATTGATTAGGAGTACACCTTACAAATAATTATAGGTGGGAATAATGTGATGGCTCTTGCAAATAGGCCAATAAAATTTACACATACATGTCAATACGTAGTTACGGTAAGCATCATTTACTCATGAAACCTTTCCAAGAGCATGAAACTCAACTCATTTTCCAACACTCAAAGGGTAATGAGATAAATGCGAGCAATAGTACAAAATAGCGCAACTGTTTTTTCCTGAGCCCAGTAATATTTCAAATCACTTTGTAAGCAATGAAGATCCATGATTTTTCCCCTTGCTTTGCCATTTTTACAGAGAACCTATCTTTCACAGAGAATGCATCACGATACATGTAAATGCAATGATGCACCAAAAAATCATAAATAAAGATCTATACCGGTACACGTACATGTAGATGCATATATGTATGCGCACCCAACTTGAGAAAGGTTTCAAATATCAATCAATACACTACAGTTCTAAAATAAAAACTTAGAAAAAACCCTACTAATCAGATCTGATGTGCTTAATTCAGTTTCTTTGTCCATCAGAAAATGTGGCACCTTTCCCACCTATCCTGTTCCATGTAACTGACCCTCCCGATTGAATTAGAAACTTCCCTGCAACAGATCATATGTTGTTTGAAACTGATCCACGTGCACATTTTCCCCTGAATTTCAGATACATGTACATGCAATTGCAGTATTACCCAGCAGACCACACTGTGCATGTACAATAGGCTATACATGTCATAGAAGACCTGCTGAACCATTCAATACTGTGATTCGACTAAAAAGTTAACAATTTCAAGAAAAAACAAATGCAATCATTAGTCGGTCACGGACACAAATGTGTACGATGTCAATTCAACTACATACATGTACAAGTTTAACACTTGTATTTTTGAATAAATCTAAATTTAAACCAAGTTTCACTAAAGGGACAGTAACACAATGAGACTACACAGTCTTTACGTCTTGTAAGTCAGACATTTTCTACCACGGTTCATCATCCCTAACAGTTTATACAGCCCTGGCATTTTGGAGTTTACTTACATGTATTACTTTTTTTAAAGGCAATTCTGTCTTTGATGGACCATTCCTCGTGAAAGGTTAATATGTGCATACAACGCAATGGTGCCTACCGTAGCCCTTTGCAGGTCAACAAACAAATTAGAGACTTGTGACAATTTAGCGTGCTAAATCAGTTGTTATTGATGTGGGGTAGCGCCTTGGTCTAATCTGGGAAGGGGTCAGTGCCACCATCCAATGCAGTATGCACCCGGCATCGGTGAAAACACTACATCAACTCACAGCTGGCACGTCTTAGTTTTATATAGCTGGCTATTACATGGTGATTATCCGCTCTCAAGTGGCTCCGACTGATCTCATACCAACGAATTTCATCATGAAATCGATAGACCAGAGCTTGTGGGGCCGTGGGCACTGCCAATCAATGATTGGAATTAAAGTTTCAACGGCCAAGGAAAGACTCTCACTGTAAATTTCACAAGAATTAAAACAGGAAAATGACCTGAACTGATGGACAGTAATCCAACCGAAATTGCCCTTTAGATTTTCAAGAGGTTGTCTGTTCCTGTCTCTATCCCCAGTAGGTTCTTCTGATGGTTTTCAAGGGGAAAAAAAAGTCCTGCCAATCATTTGTTCTGAAGCGCACATCATATAAAAGGTTGAGACAATCCTCTCAACTAAATACCTTGATAAGTGCATTTTAACAGCTGCAGCTTAAGGCGGGTACATTCTATTTCCAAGCAAGGCAGCAATCAAACATCTGACAACTAGGAGAATGGGGAAACTATTCATAATTTTCTTTTGAAAAAAAAATTGACTGAAGAATATTACCTCTTGAGTTTTATGTACATGGATGTAATTCAATTTGACCGAGAGTTCTGTGGTACATGTATATCGCTAACATTCTGAGACATGTTGGTCCGTGGATGGTGGAGCATGTCAATTGGTAAAGTAACATGTTTGGCATGATGGTAATGTGTACATGTACCTGTTGTGGCTACATGGATATTTTGTGAGAGAGGTGACATGTGTCCAATAGTCATAAAATGACACCAAAATGACGCCCATCCCCCAGCTCTTGGGTTACAAGAGCTGGGGGGTTACCGTATCAAGAGTGCCATCAAAACAGATCAATGGGGGAATCATTCCTCTATAAATACCAGTACATGACACATGTATATACATATCAATCGCCTCTGGAAAAAGGGAAAATACTGGACATACCGGTTCATGTACAAACTTGTAGGCCTACATGTACATAACCTCATAAACTGCAGCATATCAAATGCTGTGATAATGCTACATGTATATTAAAAAAAATTGCACATGAAAGGATGTTGAGCAAGTGATTAAAATTTAATCCAGAGTTTACCACACGTATATGGCCTAGGGATAGTGAGCCCTCTGTTGGCACGATATGGGTCATTCTGTAAATTAGGGGTCCATTTTTGTGTGTGTCCTGGTAACATCTGACATACACGTACATGTTTCATTTTGCAAGTTCAAAGCACCTTCTCTAATTTCCAAGGGTGATGAATTAATGTAATTACCTGCCAAACAAATAGAATAGTTTGAAATCAATTTCAGTGACTTCCATGTCAAATTACACAGGTCAGGTGCAACAGAAACACAAAAAGGCACACTTTGGACCTCAAACTTATAGAATGGACCATGTACAGCATGTTCCAGTGCATGTTTATTCTAACCCAGGGAGCTACATGTACCGGGCATTACTGGTGCAAGGATCTGCTTTTATGATACTAGTGCATGTGCATTTCCATCTCTCATGTTACTGCCAATTTGACAATGATTTTGACTCCATCTTCAAGGCAATCTTCGTATACAGGTATGATGTAAATACAAACAAAATCACCGTCAGACTGCCTCTCCTTGTCTTTCTGTCTTCCCCTCAACCGCACTGTACCGCTCGCTGGTCCAGCTTAGAACCTGACACTTGTCATGCTCTAGTGGCAGTGAAACAAGTTTCAACAGAGGGCGGCTAAGGCACTTGTGAGACCCTTAGGCATCAGCCGTTAAAGGACCTGCCCAAAATGGGGGGCAACTGGCCCGTACCCCCTCACTTCTACTGCCAGTGACGTACATGCATGTACATGTACAATGTACATGTACCCCACCATGATAATTCAAAAGCAAACTATACTCATCATGCACTTTGAATCCAATGATTAAAAATGGTTTATTCCAATCATTTTCCAACCCTAATTATAAGATGCAGATAAACCCACCTGTGACATCAATGGCTCTAACATACATGTACGCAGACAATGCAAGACCCTTTCGGCTCATACCAAGACTTGTAGGAAAACTCAGCACCCAATCTGATCTGACATACATTTCGTATCAGATGCCTTTGGCAGCTTTCATCATGACCATATTCCATGAACTTGATCAAAACGGATTCCTCCCATCAATAATCCAAAATTATATCAGGAAGCCTATTGAGCGGGTTTGTGAAGTCTCTTATGAAGTAGTGACATTTTCTTCTTCGAGAACATTCCTCCCCACTTACATGTAACAACTACTCGGGGGATTTCTCTGTCACCTGTAATGTTTCTAACCAACTTCAACCCCACTGCTTCAGTGAACTGATTCATGTTGCAGAGTACAAATCTCTGTCACCAATAATGTACTTGCAATCTCCTGAGGAAGGTGCTTTGCTTTGGCCTAAATTCAATCACTAACATCCCAATGTATGGTACAAGTTAACTCTAATCTCTGTCTTCAGGCAAAGTTGGCCAGTAATGAAATGTTATCTCTGTTCATTCGGAGAAACCCTGCTGCACTTCACGATAATGTCCCTCGTGCACAAGGTTCTGTGATCTGGAAGGTAGACTGCCATTGAAGCCAACACAATTACGTACTCGTATACTCCATCAATCCTGACTCCAAACCTCAAACTCAAACCGAATCTGGTTAAACATGTAACAAATGCTCACAAATTTAGCAAACTGAACACTGTACACCTAACAATACTGTCAGAACCATAACAAAAGCAAGCAATGCCCTAAAATATTGCAAATATCCAAACCAGTTTAGTTTTAAGGGCCCTAACATTTTCAGGTCTTTCATGTATATATTGCTGTCATTAAAATGGGTAGCCTGGGTCACAGTGCGTGTACATGTACATCAGGCAAGAAAACAGAGAAAATCGCTGTTTTTTTCTAATAGCAGTATATTCCAAAGAAAGACTCCAACGACCTATGCAGCTGCCTCGTGAAAACAACCTTAAATGATTCATTCATCACAATGTCCTCTACTGGGTGAAACCTCATCACTCCAACACTGTGCCATTTAACTATGACTTATACAGTACATGTACCGGCACATCTGGGTAGGCATTCACCGCGTTCAGGGGACAAGTTCTTTTGTTAGGGAAATTCGAATCGAGTTGTGGGGACATTTCTAAGTCCCCACAATGTTTTCGGTCCCCACAAACAGGTGAAATGTTGAGTGTTCCCACAACTATGGTGCGGCAGAAGGTGTATCGGGAGTTTATAACATTAGTCAAATTACACTTTCACTTGACTTATCTGTACAGTTTTAGTTGTTTAATGTTACTTGCTTGACATGTACATGTATAAATCGGTACATACAAACATGTACTCACATTGTATTAGCTGAAATTCAGTGTTCTGATATTCATCTTTATGCTTACAGGTCTTTTCCATTTGTCTTCAATATCATAAAGATGTATGAACTAATAAAGGTTTTCCAAATTCTGAAAGAACTGGTATTGAAGGCAACATACCAGTAAGCACATTAAAATGCACAGTTGGGGTGCATAGTTTCATGTCTCTGTCACATAGGCACATGTGATTTTGTAGGATTAGAACAAATTCCTTAATTTCTAAGAGTAATTAAGTAATGTAATTACATGCCAAACAAACAAACAAACAAACAAACAAACACCCCAACACCCCAACAAACAAACAAACAAACACCCCAACAAACAAACAAACAAACAAACATAGTTTGAAGTCTATTTCAATGTTATTTCCATGTCAAATTGAATAAGTCAGGGGTAACAGGGCCACCAAAAGTGTCCCACTTTTGGACCTCAAATTTACAGAATGACCATGTAGCCGCAAAGACACTTTGCAAGCAGGTGGAACTGGTTCGAGATTCACTAATGTCTGAGACTGCATCAAGATACCCTCAAGCAAGATGGGTCAAGTGATTCTGGAGACTGGATTTCATCATCACCTGCAGCCTTAAGACATTCAATCCCTAGCTTGCCTGTATAATCTCTTTAATTTCATAATCTTGACATGGTTGTCACTCCGGGCTGCTGGCATATACATTGCAGTAGGTAGTCTTGCCAGTGGACTGATCCCTTTCCCACAAGGCTACATTTAGAAGGAGACGGGGATCTCCGAAGTACACATGACTCCCGCACTACAGGTGCCCTGCACTATGGTGGAACAAGAATGAATCCAGAAATCCCCTCCTCCGAACAGCAGCAGCATTGAAGGACGAGAGCATGACTTTGGTCTTGTGATGGAAAGACTTTGGTCTTGTGATGGAAAGACTTGAGGTCGGGGGGGGGGACGGCAATGGAGAGTTGCTCATGGCCGTCTGAACGGAGCGGCTCTCTGAATGGCCTCCTCTCACCTGCTGCACTGGAGGATGAGGATTGGACTCTAGTCTGAGTGCCTAGAGGGTGAGGGTAATAAGCTCACAGGGTAGAGGCTGAGAGAAGTATTCATCTCTAACCTACATGTACAGGTGTATGCTATTGCCCAAGACTTGCAGGATTGCTGCCAAAATTTGAGGGAAAATCCATTTCATTGCAAGCACTTATACCGAAAGTCCAACTTGAAATACATGTATATGTACAATGTACTGAAGCTCCCCCCTTTAGCACAACTTTGCACTTGTTAAGCAGTTCAAGTGACTTTGGCCCTTACACGTGTACATGTACCGTCACGACAACAGACTGATCCAGTAAGCCCCACCAACCGCACACATGGGTTATTATAAACAGGCACACATCTCCAAAGCAACATTGCATGTTCCACTTGCACGCTGAGATGCACACATTTCAATCTTGTTGTGCATTCATGTTTACACATACATGTACATGACAGCTGTGAATGAGCCCAATGGTTCATGTGCTTAATGGCTTAATCACGATTATACCATTACAGGATGACAGGATTATACCATTACATGTACATGGCTAGAGGGGTGTTTTTCAAAAAAAAAAGCAAAGTTGTTGACCAAATCATTGGAAATTTGTAATTTTTAAACTTGGTCTGACTTTATTATTTGAAAGGTATTCATGAATAACAATGATATACGTGTAAGTACAATGCACACTATGCTTGGCTGGTCTTAAACGGTCAGGAAAATGGACGCTCATAATGCTCTTGTCTGTAGCTCACGCATTAGTTGTGTCCATTCTCCTGAGCCACTGAACATTTAAGATGGGTCAAGCATACATTAATGCCCTTAAGTGAAGTAAGCTTTAAATTATAGCAATGTATTACAATTTTTTAACTGGCATTATAATTATCCGGTTCTTAAGTGTAAAGTCACTTCAGTTTAAACCACGCCCACTGCACACGTGCACTGCACATAGGGTTACATGCATTGATCACTGTTTAAACGGAACCAAGGAACCCGAAGTTAACGTACAACTTCAGCGATCGTCCAAAGGGGGCCTGCAAATTGTGGCACATCCGCCTTTGTGACGAAGTCACTTAGGAACCAGATTGCAGTTCACGGCTTGGATGGGTTTGACATTTATACTGGTACATGTAACTCTGCCTCAATTTAATAATCAATCGTGTACAGCAGGATGCTACATCACAGGTTGAAAATTGGGGGGAAGTACTAACGAACATGCATGCATTTATTTACATGTATTAGCATTAAACTTATGTTTCTGTGAGAGAACACAAATTACATTATACAATGCTTTGTAAAGCTTTATCATAATGTCTGTACACAAGAGTTGTTAGGTACAGGGTAAAAACCACTCTGGAACAAATTCTGAGTCCTCCATAAATCACCCTATCGGATTCCAACTGGTGGAGGCCTCTGCAGACTATCCATTACCGATGTCACAATAATAGGCTCTCATCATGCACCTGCAACTGATTTATAGCCAGACGGCTGTACATAAAGAAGCCTCTAATGGGATCAAGCCTGCCAGGTGTCAGAGCAGAGAGGATATGAACAATGTACGGTTGAAGAGCAGCCAGTCTGATGACATCAATGATAGCAGTCTCAAAGATCACTTGTGATAATAACAGGAGGGACGAGACTTTCTATCAGTGGAGTTGGGCAGTGTTTGTACGTGGCGTGTTCTTCATAAAATGGACCACAATGCAACTCCGGATGTCATTTTTCAAAATTTCTAAAAGAATGACTTTGATCATGAAAAACAAAAATTAGCACCTTCAGATTTATACAAATGATTATTTGTGGATAATTAGGCCATGATTAGGAATATTGTGTACATTTGGTTGGCTACCAGTGCAAATCAAATGGAGTTGAATTCATTTAAAGTTTTACGTCAAAGTGTTTTCACCAGACATGCTAGAGGACTTGATTTCAAAACCTCTCCCAGCAACAAGGAGAATTCAGTACATTTTTCAACTGATGTATTTTAAAGCACCTAAGAAATAACTTTTAAAAAATATAAGCCATGAAAAAAAAAAGAGCACAAAATTGACGGAAAATGATGAGAAAAGTCTGGCTCTCTTTATTCTCTTACCATTTATAATCACTCTCACTATACCAGCATATCTGCCAGGCCTAATACCTTTCAACCACTGAAAATAATCTTTAAGTTTGGCCACATCAAAAATGTATAATGAGTACAATATGTTAGTTGTGAATGTCATTTTTGACGGAATTTTGATGACGCTCGAGAATTTTGACAAAAATGCATGACATTCGAGAAGGCCGTAAACGCTGTCACATGTAGTGCACGAAGATTCCATGCACGATGTTCATTTTGCCGTTTATTTTGGAGATATTTGGGAGGAAATACTTTGTCTCTTGTTCTCAAAAGCAGAAACATTCAATATTGAGGCAACGTAAAAAACCACATGATCCACAGGGAAAACTGATCAATCAATTCACTGTAACACGGAGCAATACACCTGTTAACCTACACCTCATCCCATATCATCAAAGCCCCATTCCCCACTGTTGTATATCCATACAAATCAACTGCACGTGTACAGTGGTCGTTATTTGTTTATCGTAACTACGGACTTTATGAACACATGTATTTACGTGCACAATTTAGACATTAGCGACGACTGGAAAAGTCGAGAGACAGCTGTGAAAAAAACAACTGAGCAAAAAAACCTGAATACCATGTGACTGGCTCTGGGCTAATCAAGAAACAGATTCTGTAAGAGCAGTGTCATAAAACGTATTCTGTGCAAGTACATGACAGAAACAAAACAGGGACGTGTAACAATGATGAAAATGGAGTCATTGAAATCATACCTTGCTCGAGGGGTACCGACTCCACCACCTCCTGAATCAGCTTCGCTTCGTTGATTCGGAAACCCAACATGAGGGCGCTGCTCCATTCCTTGCGATGCAATGTATCTCGAACCAAGCCGGGGGTAATCTCAAGGGTCAAATCAAAGGGGTCAAAGGTCAAGGTATTGTCCAGTGAGTACATCAGCAAGCCTTCCGTGGTTGTTGCAGCAAACTGACGGCCTGTGAGAGATCAAGATGGAAGTTCTGCCAGCATGATTGTCAGAATTTTAGGTACGCTCTCAGGTACCTCATAAATGTGGTTGGAAATTCACAAACACTGGTCCTGGTCCATCAGTTTAATCAGTAGTTATACTTTATGCAGGAGAAGACTGCCCAAGTTTGGTGTTTAAAATGAGTAACCTTGTATTGATGCAGATTGGGTTTACGGCTTTTTGTGTATTTTAAGACAATGATATAATTACAACAAACTCGGGACGGAACAAACACCTACATTTATTTCGAACTGCAAAATAATTTGTGTAATGATTATGCAAACTCATTTTCGGACATTGTGAATTTCTTTTTCAATTCCATTCAAGGTGGGAAAGTTCACATTGTCTTGAAAGAACTTCACAATGTTGAGTTCCCCGTCACGGTAAAAACTTGAATCTTTGAAATCCCTCCATAGTTACCACATGTGGGGCACTAATCCCTGACAAGAAGACTGTTACCTGTTGGTGAAAATTTGACCCCTGACACGTCGACCTCTGGTTTAAAGAACCTTGAACTCATGTCTCCCTTAGTGACACCAGGTAAACTGACTGCTTGGGAACTGTCCCCTTCTTCCTCAATCAGGGCAATGTTCCCAAACTCTGTCATCTTTCGACGATTCAAAAATTCCTGAAAACAAACAAAACAACGTGAATGGAAACTTTTAAAGATGACGCTGGGACAGAAAAACATGTGGCGTATGCTACCGCATCTACACACATCACATTGGTTGACGACCCCTTCTTTCAGAGAGCAGAAGTGTAATCAAAAAACCTGAACCCAAGCCTCCATGGTTCTCCCTCTCACAGGACGCAACTGGTATCTTCATAGAAAAATCATAACTGCATATTTAATGCCATCAGGTGTGCATTCCAATTGTGCACGGTGTGCAAATGTTACATGCCAACATACGCACCCATCCGCACATCTTTGAAATACAGTACAGCTGATGCATGCCACCAAATTTGATATCCAAAACGCCAAGGCCATCTGTGGGAAACGATTATCATTTGAGACCTATTCTTAAATCTAAATTAGCTCTTCTCAACTAGATGAGCCATTTCTTCTATGGGAATGCCCAAAATGTACACAGAAGAATGGCTTTTAAAGACCAGCAAATGTAAGTATCCTTCATTATTAGGCTCCAGAGTACCCTGACTGACTCATGCTCAGTTATCAGTAGAATCAGCGTCATACCTCCATGGCATCCAGAGACAGATTGCATGACACTTCAAACCTCTTGACAAGCATCTGCTCCCGTATGTTGTAAATACACACATGCTTCGACTTGCCTGCTGCAAGAACACATGTGCCATCAGCTGAATAACACAAAGTGTTGAAGGACCTAAAAATCAAAGAAAGTCAAACACAACTTGAATCTTCACAACGTTCCTCACTTGGCCCAAACCAACAACGAGCAGCAAACATGGCATGCTTACAGGTTGACAAAACTGGGCCTCTATCCCAAACTGTCCTCAGTCTTCCTACAGGTGAAGAATGGAGGACTGTTATGGTTAAGGCTGGGTTCCAAAGTTGCAGCTATGACTGAAATTAATGCATGCACCATGGCCACAGGCTAGGGGCTCATTTTGCTCTCTCTAATGCAGAACTCAAGTGACTTTGACACCAAGACTCAATCTCTGGGTTCCACAATGTTGCTCAAGAATGCAGTAATGAATAAACAACCAAGCCATAGTAAAGTGTTTGCGTGATATCTTACTTGGCTGCCGATGAGGTCTTTGCTGTTACCATATCACCCTCTCTCCTTCCTCCTCCGAGGTCCGTCTTGCCATCAACAGACCCCGTCTGCGAAGCTGTCTGAACGTTCCAGAATGAAATCTGACCATCTAATGTAGCCACGGCTAACTGCTGACCATCAGGGCTGAAGGCTACAGCTAGACCTGTAATACATAACACCAAACAATTTACTGGGAAAGTTTCTTAACAAGAACAAATTTTCACAACTTCTGAAAATCTCATTGTGAAGTTCTAAGGCAGGTAGGCTTTTAACAAAGGATGTCCAACTGGAAAAATTGTACCACCCTGTTGACACTTACCAATGCACAAAATCTGGAACATGCTACCATGTTGAAGTAATAAATATTGAAACATGGTGCTTATTGATTCCGAAAATTTGGGTTAACCCAAAGAGTCAATCCTGTTGTTACAACAATTTTTCACACACCTTGATGACAGATTAAAGGAAATTTGTACACGATATCACACATGACTGGCAGAAGTCAATCTCCACCAAATAATTCCCACACCAACATATTCAGGAATGAGGGTCAGCTGTTCCTACCATCAGTCAAGACCTGTAGAGTCTCTCTAGCAGCTTTGTGCGCGTAAATATTCCAGAGTTTCACGGTCTTGTCCCAGGATGCACTAGCCAGTATGTCTGCCACTGAGCTGAAGCTGAGGCTCGACACTGGTCCTTCATGGCCTGAGAGAACCTACATGTTACGGACAAGTGTCCAAAGTATATCAATGAATAGATATATGTGGGTGTATTGAATTACAGTGCAACAAACGAGCTGGAGGATTTGTCATGAGAGTCCAAGGAGGGCACTTCAAAGTCAGTTCAATAATCAGTCTGTAGTATTTCCCCATATACGGCAAGTTTTGTCCAACTTCAGCATCAAATATCTCAAGTTGGCAACCATGAAGTTTAAATCGCATTGGTACAAACATGTTTTGGAACGTCTAGGTGGTGGGTTTCTTTCAACAGCCAATCACACTTTTGCAAACAGAATTTTTCGTCAGTGTTCTTGTTCCCTATGCTCCAACACTGAAGAAAAGCAACCCGTAACACGGAAACACCCACGATCCGTTGCAGGCCATTAGAACAGGCCTTATGATTGGTCAGATTGCATGAGATTTGTGATGTAATAGTTACTGATTGCTGTACATGTACGTGCAAACCATAGTGGGGAGTATTTTTAACGTTGCCAGGGGAAAGTACTCCTTTACAGCCAACTGAGGACACATATTGCAATATATCTATAATAGCAGTTCAACACACCCATACCTGTTTTACATACAAAGTGTGGGCATTCCTTTGCTCTCCTGTGGTTAAGGAAACTTGAGGAAACTGCTCCTTTTTCTCTAACAAGGATAACTCCTTCCAGCTGGATTTTTGATGATAATTTTCTAGACTGTTCCTCTTCATTTTGCTACGGATAACCTTGACCCCAAAATGCCTCTGAAACTGTTTTTCAGAGAGGGGAAAGCATTGTGTGGACGTGTGCGAGTCCACACTACGCCTTCACACCCTACATTGTGCGGACTTCTTTTGTGCAGAGGTCCACACTATGTATGCCATGCCTGCACACTATGTTTATTCACAGAATAAAACTGCACGGTGAAAAATTGTTCTACAAGATCACTAGTTTAGGTATTAAAGCTAAATACACGTGTACATGCTTGCCTACCTCCAGCAATCGTCCAGTTTGCATAGACCAGACAAAGACTTCAAAGCTATCTTGAGCTCCTGCAGCTACTAACTGCCCGCTGGAATCAACAGCCAGACAGGCAAACTGAGCAGGATGAGGAGATGTGAATGTGCGGAAATTACGGTATCTGAAACACAGAAATGGAGTACAGAAATAACAAATTTCAAAGTCAACCGATCAAGGTAACCACTCAAGTGAAAGTGACAGCTTTGCACCTGGACATAATCATGTTCCTTCGTCAAGGACTATGCCAGCTCTTGGTTCTTCCCCATGGCAACTTTAGAAATGAGCTGCTTAGGCAACAGCGACCACACAGTAAGAATGCTAGACTTACCTGTTTAGATCAAAGGCCCTGACCGTGCCATCTAATGATGATGATACTACTACTTTGCCTGCTTTGCCGCTGAAGGTGACTCCCGCTATAGATGCAGTATGTTCACTGAACGTGACAAAGCAAAGACCACTGCTGGTATTCCATACTTTCACCTGAAATTAATATCAAGAGAATTATGATTACATCAAAAGGCTGGAATGCAGTTGACTAGCAAATGGAAACTGAACGATGGAATGAGTCAAGAATCCCTACCAAAGTACAACTTCTCCCCAGAGAAAAATCTTGTGCAAGATTAATCAAACTGTTTACGGGACTACAAAAGTTTTCATACCCAGAGTCCACAATAACAAGGCTCAAAAGTTTTTCAAAAACTGTCTCCAATAACACTGGTCAACAATTTTTAAGAGTTATCTGCTTCAAAGATTAAATGTGGTGTTTATAGTGGATTTTCATGTGCTGAATTCATATTCAAATTGAATTCAATTAAAATAGCTGATTGGCTAGGGTTTCCAAGATATTTAAGTTCACATTTTTTCGTTCTATGTATATGGTGTACATAGCATAATCAGAAATTATGAACCTTTCCCAAACATTTACACATGTACATTTAGCTACTAACACAATCCATATTCTAAAAAGTTGTGCCAATCTACCACTGTAGGCTTCATTTCCATTCTCAGTGACCCAGAATTAGTCAAGTCTGACTCCGTTTGTTTTTCAACTATTTTGGTCGTGGACCAGTGTAGTGTAGGTTTTCTAAACACTGTGTGACTCAGGGGTTTTCCTGTTGTTTTACAATCCTTCAAACCACAAGGTTCTTATTCGTGTACCCCAAGTAACTGCTGTTGTTATTCTTGCCAACCCAAAGACATTCAGAAACAGAGCTACACATTGGTAGCTAACTGAGTGCAGTTTTCCAGCTAGGATTTCCAGAAGTTCAGTCAGTAGTGTACTGAATGTAAGGTTTCAGGATCCAAAGCCGCTTCATTCGTTTTTTGTTCATTTATGTGAAAACTGATTAAGCCCACCCCAAAGTAAGTTTTCTTTGCGAACTTTTTGGACAGAGCTTGAAAGAAATTCTCAAACTACAATACCCACTGAAAGCAAAAATAAATCAATACTCTTCATCCAAAACAACCCCACAGACAATCAAGAAATTGAGACAACAAATTTCCCGCAGAATTCTAACCTTTCCGTCCTGTCCTCCTGTGACAATGAGCTGACCATCTGGTGAGAAGTCTAGGCAATTCATGTTATTATGATGGCCCTGTTGCTTTAAGACATAGCACTCGCTCTGCCATTCCCAGACCAGCAATTGCCCAAGTCCTGAACAGCCAAACCCAATCCAGTCACCCGGCTGATTGAAACAGACTGCTGCAACACATTGGTTGGATATGCTGGACGACAAAGACAATAGGTGTAGCCACCATGATTCTGGGCCACAGAGCAGAAATCAACCTTGTACGATGCTTACAAATTTCACAGCGAGAAACCTCATCTTTTTTCGGTGCTCAGCGCTTGCCTCTTTGCTGGCACTTTTTAAATACGTACAAATGTTGCGATATTTTCACATATGATATTGATCCAGCTTGAGATCTTACAGCTAATTTCAGAAATGTCTCAGTTTTCTGCACGTGTATGCAACTGCATTGAAACTATGTACAAGTAATAAAGTTCCCTCTCACTGATCATGAAGAGAGAGGCAAAGCAGACCATTTACACCGGGCAAGCGATGCCTATCTGCAGACTAAATACTCAGAATGAAAATCAGTCACGTATGCTCTTCACCATATAGGATTATATAAGCTGTTACCGGATGACAACCCAGTAATGGCTGATACACCGTCCTCTCCCGTTTGTGCACAGAGCCCGTATGCTGGCACTCCAAATGTTCAGAGCCCTCAAAATTTGGTTAGACACTAATGTTGACCAAACTTACCTTTATCCGACAAAAAAAGGTCTTCAGCTGACCTACCTGAGTGAATGTATGAGATTGAATTCAGGCAGTTCATGAAGATGAAATGTGCCCGATTCGAAACCCGTCACCAACGTGTGATTCTTCTTGTGGTAGTCAGCGCAGGTCAACTGTGTGAAATCACCTTCCTTATTGAGGTAATGTCTGCAAAAGAAATAAAACACCAGCATGTGGGCACTACAGTCACATCAGGTAATTCCATGACATAAAATGACTGAATTATTTGAAGTGCATGAACGATGGTCAATGTACCTGCAAAACATGACCCTTTGTGTCTGTCTTCACAAATATCCATGAATGTATAAGTATATATCTCAACAAATATCACAAATTATCTCAACCACGACCCCTGACCCAACGTCCGCACAGAAATGCCATGCGAAGCTAACTATAAACCTGACGAAAGCCCAACTGAACAACCTGCATTGATATGATCTCAAATCTTAACGTGCTTATTCCAAGAGAGGTACACCTAATCCTTCTCAGTCACAGGCTCTGTACATGAATTGAACAAAACTGGCTTCTGGCCAATTTCACTGCAAATGCACAAGGAAGAGGACAGGAACCGGTCCGGATGAACCATTATTAATATCTGATAATAACAGCATTTCAGAATCCTTGCACAGCAGTGATTAAGTGTCTTAAATTAACCACAATATTTTCACAGTTGACGGAGAGTTGATTAGCACAAAATCTTTGGATAAATCATTCTTTCAGTCTCTAAAACAGGTCACACTACAACCCCAATCAGTGAAGTACAGCATGATGTGCTTCATAATCCTAATACATGTATCAGCCTCTATCGTACCTTGCTATCTTCTTGTACAGTGCCTTGCTCCCATCCTCCCCTGCTTTCTCCTTTACTCTTTGTTCAGCTGATAATGATCTTTCAGCTTTGTTGCTACATTTACTGGTTGACGAAGCCAGGGGTTGAAGGTCGTTTAAGTCTGTGTCACATTCCCAGATGACAAGTTCCCCTTGGCGACTAATACTGTACAGCTGATATGAAGAAGTTAAGGTTAGATCAATCGGTCAGATCCTACATTCCTTTGTTAACAGAGGAGGAATAGATTGGATGAGATTTGAAGCTTTTCATGGTGGAAATAGCAAGTGGGCTGGATAGGTTTGCCATAGCACCATGGATGTATCTCTTTTTTGAGTATGTGGGGTTCTGAAAAGAACCGGTGGTACTTAACGTTTTGGACAGTATGCTCTGTCCATCGTCAGGAGTCAGCCAAAGAGATTGACCAGTTCAACAGGCAGCATCCCAACTTAACCATGGAGTTGAAATTAAAGGATACATCTAGTGCATTTTCTTCAAAGAAGACGGCAACCACACAGTCTTTGTGTCCTCCTAGCGTGTAGATAATCAACTGTTCCGTGTCGGACACAGCAAAGACCCGAGTGTGCATGTCCTTGGAGCCAACCGCAAAGACTCTGTCAGAAAGAAAAAAACGATATTTCAGATTACTCCCAAGAAACTGATGAGGTTTGAAGTATGGACTGTGAGAACTGAAGGAGGCAAATACTTCTGCTAACTTCTTGTCCTTGTATCCTTGTCGGGTATTTCCTTTGTATTTGTGAACTAAAAATTGATGTTGAAAAGCAGCTATCAAATCACTCCCATATATTAAACCAGACTAACTCTCCTGGGTTGAAATTTTGACCAAACGTCCTTAACACAATTATACTTCAATTTGCAACAGAAGTGCACAAGGAAAATTGCCCCTTTCTGAGATAATTCCATATATACGTTGCATGAAATTCCTATTGGCTGTCTGCTAGAGCTCTGGTACCCCACAAGGCACCAATAAACACAGGCACACAAATTCCCGATTGCATTTTGCAACAAAAAATTACCCCCACGACGTATCTGCTCCATGTTTATTATCAAGTAACACGCAGATGTTCCCACAACCATGGTGCCACTTTGCTTCTGTTCCGTGGTTGTGAGGAAAAACACAGGTTGAAATATGGAGTTTGTGGGTATCCAAACATTATGGGGACAAATTTTTGTACCTGCGACTCCACCACCACTGTTCTCGACTTTCCAAACAAGGGAAATTGTCTTCTCAGAGCGTTGAAGGTCTACTCGGTCACGCAAACACATAACAGAGACTGGGTCCCAGACCTGTGCAGGCACCCTTGTAGCCATCCTTGCTCATTTCAAATTGTGCCTACTGAGCCCATTACCTGGTTACTAAGCTTCAGTAATTCCACATAATTAACACCGTCCGTTTATATGCGAGCATTGGCACCGAAAGTCTTCACTGTATCATTACATGTACTTTGAGCCAACAAGCCATTCGGTGGACTTTCTGCATCCTCAGGAAGTACATTTACACTGCTTGATGATGCTACCACATGCTAACACTGATTTTACTTTCTAACAAATAATTGTTCTTACTTTTCAAAATAATTTACACATCTGTATATCACATCACTAAAATACCTTGAATCTGATGACCAATCGATGCATGTTGTATCATCATATGCGCCATAGTACGTCCGATGCAGCAATAATGGATTAAATTCTCGTGTACTTCCTGGCGCATGGTAAACCTGGGCAAGCCTCTCCTTTGTCAGAGCAATTTTCCTGTTGGAATGTGAGACAAATAGACCATTTTTCTGGAAAGGGTAGTGGAGGGCTTCATTTCTTAGTCTTTTTCAAGTTGAGCAGCATCAGTAGAGAAGCTGCAAAAGGTTTTCACTTCCTAACTTCTACTTGACGAATTTGGAACAATTTCCAAAAAGAACAGAAGTCTCCCAATACACTACTACATCAAAAATTAGACAATGTGATTCTTATGAACAGAGAAGTTGTTCAAAGTGAATCTCTCGCACTTTACAGCACTTTTGGTTGGAAACACTAAACTATCAAGTCTAAGGAACAGTAAGGACATGTGGAATTGTTTCTGTTACGGTACTCTGAAGTTCCATTGACTATATGAACATGCAAACAAAAACAGCTGATGTTGGATTTAATTCATGGAAAATGAGAACAAAGAAAAACATTTGGTTAATTCTGTGTCACCATTAACTGAGCACAGAGGGTGACTAGGCAACTCCCAAATAACAGATTTCCAAACAGATTACATCACGTATTATGTGAAATCGACAATGCAGTTTTTAGTCACGTGTTTGATAATGTCTACATACTTTCCATCAGGGCTGTATTTAACGGCAGAAACTGGTTGATGGAAGTGAAGATGATGAAGTACCGTCTTGCTGACTAGACTGCATAACATTGCTGTACCTTCTGAGCAGAAAACAACAAAGCCAATACAATTTTACATCACGAGTAAATGTATCACATGAAATCGCCAACAAATCCAATTTTCACTGAAATTCTCCACAGGGCATGGCCGTCAGCTTGTTACACGAATACCCCTACTATCTCAAGTCAATTCACCAGTCTGATTTGATTTTGAAGCAGTTTAGATCGCATTGAAATTGGATATGCCAGTTTATCAAGAGGCCTACTGACACCCTGGCTAGTCAAGAATCTTCATGAATGTATGTAAATACTCCGACAAAAAATCACTAAATCACTGAATCACTGAATAATGAATATTGGTACTCGATGGATTTGAAACTGAAGTATTTTATACGTGCATGCTGGCTTACGTACGTATGTACATTTATGCTAGATTTGCATGTACTGGTACGTTAAGTCAGCCAAAATGTCTCAGAGGAAAGAGTTACATATACGTGTACACGTACTTGTACATCAAAAGCTGTGGCAATTCTCAAGAAAAAGGTCGTCGGAGACATGGCTATCCTTGGTCACACATACATGTACATGTATGTCAGTGATGAGCCAAGTTGAAGTCTTACAAGTAGGCACACAAGATCTTGTGCTTTGTACCCTGTTCACTCGAAGCCCCTAGAAGGGTTGTGTTTCCCTATATACTTATATTTGTATACTTACATGTATAATATATTTATAACATATATATAATATTTCCTTACCTTCATCGACAATGATGCATGTCATGCCATCTGGAGATAGCGCCACACAGCTGATGTTCATCCGTGCCTCAATAGGAAATGTCTCGGACTTGTTGCTAAAAAAAAACAACAACACCACAAACCCCACATTATACAACCATTTTATTCCCCAGGAGTTTTAAAATTCTATTTCATGTTTTCTGTCAAGGGCTTGGTGTCTCATTTGACAAAAAGCCAAGGACTCTAGAGCAAGCTTCTCGTGGGGAAAAAAACTGTGATGTAATCAGAAGGTGGGTGCTGATGAGGGGAACCAGACTATTGCAATCTTCCCCCTTGTGTTCTTGAAATTAGAAACTCCTGAGCCAATCTAAATGATGCAAGAGGAGAAGGGAACCATGAAGGAAGGTCAGCAAGGTGAGACAGTAACCAGACATTTGGATGTGTTCAAACCTACAGCTACAACATGTTAGAACGCAGTTACTTTAAACGCATGTCTTGTGTTCTGAATCTCCCAAACTCCACTGAGACAAAAGAAATATGTGCATGTGCCCGTACACTGGTCTCATAATACCTCCGAGGCAAACCTGGAAAATTACAGGGATGAGATTGGAGGAAAATAAAACATCCAAGAAATA
This sequence comes from Acanthaster planci, assembly GCF_001949145.1. The sequence goes on from NW_019091417.1 coordinate 453,462, forward strand.
ATCACCAGAGGTTTTTAGGGCCCCACAGCACTGCAGCAGTGTAGGGTCTATGGTACAGTGTATACATTTGTGTCTACCTCAAGGCACTCGATCAACCATTTCTTGTGTTCTACATGTAACTCAACTTTTATAAATGTAAAAACACTTTAAATGGTGAACTTAGGATTTTTCAGGTTTTGAAAGAGTTTGTTTGAAAAATTATGAAATCAGGAAAAATGCTTGCAAATCTCACACCTGAATAACTCATTGATAAAATGAACAATTCCTAAAGAAAAAAACCTCTGTTTTACTTTTTAAGGTCAAACTTGGAGATCCTGTTGCCCACAGGACTGATGATGCAATCCCCATCAGAGCTAAAGTTAAGGTTGCCACGGCGATACACTGCTCCAAGCAGATTGGAAAACTGAAAAAGTCAATGGGAAATTAAATTTATCTGACCAAAAATATGCGTAAATGCCGCATAACCACAATCTGAAAATTATTCAACTCAAGCAAATGGCATTCAGAACACACATGCACACGTATTAAAGGTTAACATGCAGTCTCCTGTAGATTTTGATGCTGCTGATCATTTATACATGCAAAAGACAGCCTTCCATCCTCTACAGAGGATTTTCAGTCATGTGATTTTTGACAGCCAGTATTCAATTTACACAGATGTGCATGGAAATAAGCCTTCCGTTAAAGTCTCTATCCATGTACAATCTGGCGAACATGAAGCTGAAAATGGAAACGCAGTGACTTGAAAATGCACACACCTCCATGGGCATGGTATGCTTCCTGAAATGCCTTTGCCCGTCGTATCACATCTGATCTTGCAAAAAACCTCTATTCTCAGTGACAACATACGTGTCCATGTCCAGATACAGTACCTTGTATGAAAACCTCATTCTGCATGAGCTGCTCTTCCGTTGACCAATTCTTCAGTAGAGTCACAGCTGACATAAGACAAATTTGATATCAGTTTCATATTAGCTGCACATTAAAAATCCAGCCCACAAAAGACAAAAACATTTGAGAAATTCTTTTAAATGCTATACATGTACATGTAACTGCCTGTAGATCAATATGTCATCATGATTTGTAAAATCAACAGTGACATGTGAAACACGTTTCAAATTTTTTCATTTGTAAGAAGAGACAATGATATTGACAATGACAATGCCTTATTTCCCATACAGTATATTGTGACAAAAATGACCTACGTTCTTACAGATTGGAGTTCAGATTCTGTCCTGAAAGGATGGAAGGACAAACCTTTCCATTCAGGCATTGTCAGGCCAGAGTTAAAATGAACAATCAACCTGTAATCACTGGCGTTGACACTAATTAATGATTCCTCAAAAATGTAAGCAGACATTGGCTTTTCAATGTCTGTTTACCTACATACATGTGCATGACCGGTACATGTCCAGGCACATGTATGATATGTAGTACCTAATAGGATTGATATGTAGTACCTCGTAGGATTGATATGTAGTGCCTCGTAGGATTGATACGTAGTACCTAATAGGATTGACATGGAGTACCGAATAGGATTTATATGGAGTACCTACATGTACATTAATAGGATTGATATGTAGCACCTAATAGGATCGATATGTAGTACCTCGTAGGATTGATATGTAGTACCTCGTAGGATTGATATGTAGCACCTAATAGGATCGATATGTAGTACCTCGTAGGATTGATATGTAGCACCTAATAGGATCGATATGTAGTACCTCGTAGGATTGATATGTAGTACCTACATTGCAATAGGATTGACATGGAGTACCTACATTAATAGAATTGATATGTAGTACCTAATAGAATCGATATGTAGTACCTAATAGGATTGATGTGTAGAACCTAATAGGATTGATATGGTGGGTGCTCACTCTACGCTGTGCTATATTGCTGTGTGAAGAGATATATGTCTACAGGTTCATCCACACACTTGGAAATGTTGCAATAATACATGAAACATGAAAGCCGACTTAGCACCTGACATTGTTTACAGTCACACAGGACAGTCGCGCAATGAAAATAAGATCCCATCCCCTTCCCTGCCTCCAAAAATGGTTAAACTGATAGATGTATACAGAGTGTCAATCACCAACCCAATGCAAGTGCAGTGCGATGCATACAATGTGTATTTAGATTGTTATGGTCAGGAGAATGAGAAAAGGTGAGCAAAGGTCTCCAGTAAAAAAAAAAAAAGTCCAATAAAAAATATCAGGAACACGGTCTTAAAACCACAGGCTGACAGTGTTGGGCAAAGTTTTATGGATCGGTTTGAATGGCATCTTTGGTGAAAATTTAATTGAGATATGTGAGAAAGTGGGATTTTTGATTACAGTAAATTCACCTTGATAAGCATTGATTTGATCTAACCGGGCTGCATTCAAAAACCCAGTGCTACAAAGTCATAAAAAGTCGTAGGGCTGTCATACGGAGTTGTGACTTACAGCATGGAGGAACTTGGAAGTAGGCACGGCTGACAGGCCTAGACTTGACGAATTCCAAGTCACTACTCCGTGTAACTTGGAGGACTTGTTATTTTCATGGGGTCGTAGCACTATGTGTGTTTTGAATCGACTTTTACAGTAACGCAGTCCAGCAATGCAAACTCCGCTTTTTCAATCATATTTTCCCATGAGACCAACCATGAGGTACATGTACCTATAGCTCTTGACAATGCTGTAACGAGGTTTCAGACCATAAGACTGTCGCAGAGCAAACCCTAGTGCCGCTCCACTCAGACTAAAAATCAAGGAATAACTCAGACGAACAGAAGACCAAACACAAGATCTGCAACACATAAAAATGAACAATTTATTTCAAGTAAGAAATGAACTAAACTAGAATATTTACAGTCCCTTATCGGTCAGTCTAATGGCCCAGTGAGAAAACATTACGAGATTATCCCATAATCAGGGAAAATGCCTCAAGATACTACACAGCACAGAAATTAATACAATATAAATAAGCCACAGCTCTTTTAAGTTAAATTAAATTAAAACAGCCAAAATGTGTTTACGTGAGTTAGTACATAGCTGTCTGCAAGGTTTGTATAAACCTGATACAGTTCTGGAAGTGAAAGCGGAGTTGCATAACTATTGGATCAGTCACCACAAAAGCTTGATTCAAAAAACACACACTGACACAGTGGTATGACCCCGTGAAATTAACAACTCCTCCAAGACACACGTCTGCCTGAAGAAACCTAGACTAAACAGGTTTCTTCAGGCTTGCGAGCTACGTGTACAGTGCTTAGGGCACTTTTGAGGAATCCTTGGTATCATTACAAGAGATACCTGTTTGTATTAAAGTTGGTGTGATGCTTGCTGATGGATGCCTTTCCAAACTATATGATTCAGATTCAGATTACTTCCATTAGTACTGCCCTACCGACGGGGATTGTACATGGGACCCCATTCCTACATGCATAATAAAAGGGAGACCTACATTTTAACTTTTGGATTCACCGAGGTAGATGACTATGACATCATGCTCAATAAAGGTTCATGTTTTGAAAAGAGGGCAGAGTTTTGAGGGAAATTACATGTGTGAGAGTTTCTACACATAACACATTGTGCATGTGGAGTTAAGTCTGCATGGCTGGTTTATCAATAAGAAAGTCACATTTTTTCTCAAAAAGCCTTTTTGCAAATACATGTACTGCATGGTTGATTTTGCACAATTGTAGAAAGGTACTGTTGGAAGGAAAACGGAGCAATGTTTGCACCGTTTTCCTTCACACATCCTTTCTACATGTTCTACAACATGTAATGATGTATCATGCAAAATCTAGCAGTATTTGTGATAAGCATAGGGCTTAGCCTATGTACACTTCAAATTTCCAAAAATAGGGTTAGTAAAGTAAAGAGAGCGTTGCCTTTAATTCTGTGGGAGACAGACCAGTTTTACAAGATTAAAATGACAAAAATGGGGTCCCCATATGGGGCCCGGGCCCACAATCCCCCTATACTGGCTCATATATCTATCCCCCTCCTTTATGATTTTTATCGTTAAAATTTCAGGAATTTTGTCTCTATTTTTGTCGTCCAAGCACTGCCATTCTTTTAGGCCTACTACACTTACTTACTCCCGACTGTTGAATGATGTTTAACTCACCTAATTCCTGATACCTATGCAGATATTCCAACTTTTAAAAAGTTTCTTGACTTCGCTCATGGAGGTAGATGCCTGCAGCAGATACAGAACAGGTCATGCATGTACGTGTACAGAGTACATGTACATGTACATGATGTAGGTTACGTGTACACCCACTACTGAGCGGTCATACTAATTTACTGTCAACACGCAACGGACCATCAACACAGTGTCAACACCTCCAAAACACGTTAAAAATCAAAAGAAGCGGTACTCGACTGTAAAGTGTTTGCCCAAAGGATACTTTAGCTAAACGTCAACAGGTTAGCGTAGTACTGCCTGGTCTACCTTCGAGTTAAAAAAATACGTGTGTGCACATTAAGCGCGCATGTGCTTTCTCACGTGGCTTTCTTCGGGGAGCACGACCAAAAATGTCCGTCTATTTCCATACGTGAACAGTGCCCTCTACGTTCTCAACGCAAACTCGGGTTTTCAACCGTGGCATGGGCCGTTTTCTAATACTCGACTTGGAGTCCATTTTAAGGCTTCAACTGTTTTTTTTTACTTCCTGACTTTGAGGTTGTATGCCCAAAAGTAAGTCTGATAGTTCCACAAAAGATCAAATAAGATGCAAAAGAACCAAACACCACAGTATTTCAATTTAAGTTATACGCTTCCGGCCCGCAATCTGGGATTGGTGTCCTATACGAAGCTGAGACGGAGACGAATTGACTATTGGAAAACGGCCATGGCTAGACTTGAATCAAGTCGGACTTACGTTGCTCTTCCAAGTCAGTCATCCGTCCGCAGGCTATCGTCGCGCTCTGCCGGCAACTGCTCGCATAAGTTATAAGGCGCCCTCATTTGATAGCCTTTATTGTACAACGTGTGTCATAGTACGTCACTAGTGAGTCAGACTTGACGGATAAGCTAATCAGACCCCTCGTCGGTGATATGTAGCTATTCATAAAAATGCATGATCTTGCATGATGCATACGGAATTTCCATCAATCAAAGTAGTCAGACTTGTAGACTCGTTCATTATAATGCAGGTATGAACGACGCAAAAACAAGTTCAGCAATGTATTGGCTGCTTACCACTTGTGAGCCCATTCGCTGCAGTTTAAAAACAGTTGGCAGATTTGTCAAGTCAGGATCGAACTTAACTCATAGCAATAAGTGGACACCATTAGGGCGCGAAGCAAGTGACGGCGCACAGTCTCAATATGTATCCAAAGTAAAAACGAAGACATCACAGGGATCCCGACTTGAGTCAACTCTATGGTATGGCACGTGTCGTGGGCGAAAGTGAACTTAAGGGTACTTATCAAGTTCTCTGAGAGGCACTGAAAGCAAGTGAACTGCGGCTTATACATAAGTTTCAAACATTTCACACACCGTCCCATCGCATTTTTACTCTCATGTCACTCAATGATAGCTGTATGTATAGGTCTCAACTCGTAACGTATCATAAAACTATAGGCCTAGGCCTTGGGAAAAGCTCCAACGGTAGATCACAGATTCATTTTCCACTGAACTGTTGATCAGCAAAACCTTCAACAGAAATTCAGATTACCCAAGTAAAGCTCTCAGGACATATTTGCATAGGTAAATGTGACAAAGGAGGTGAAGTCTTGAGGGACTGTGCCCTAGCATTTTATAAGCAAAACAAAACCGTAGGCTTTTCCTTTAAATCGGAGAGTTCTGTTTACTTATTTCTTCTGCGTCAATTCAAGTGTTTGTCAAGTATTTTATTATTATTATTATTATGACGCCAGGCACAGGCCTATTTAATGAGTTTTTCGTATCCTAAATATCATGAGTGTTATCTCATTATCATGTGACATCATGATCAGACCGTAAGGGTGGTTCTACCATTTTACAAGAACAACCCCCTCGCCCTTTCTTGCACACACCTCACACCACACACCATAAATTTTGTACTCTGGCCACGAGACACAGAATTTGCCCTAAACTAACAGGAGGCTTTCAACGCAGTCCTGAGTACAACTGGGGAATGGTCGATGTATAGACTACGTGAGCTGATTTATTACAATTCACAAGGGCTAATCTACTGGCGGCTTTTCACTGGGAAGAAATGGAAATGCCCATACTTTGTGAAAAAGCCCCATATTTCTCATATTGCTTCACTCAACCAAGCTGTCTGTTATTTCATTTAAACTGCAATTCGTCAACAGTCATTTCCCCATAACGTAATAAGAGCCATCAGAGTAATGGGGAACACAGTCCTTAAAAGTAGGAATAATGGCTGTACAAACTGGAGCTCATCAGTTACAATGTTTATTAACCGACTTGCTTGACAAAGAGATAATAAAGGACCATTATCGAAGTGTGTCAGTCGACTCGTGCACAGTCCTGTCCACGGATCAATTACTGTGATTTATTAGGGACCTTAATTTTACTTTCTACTGATTTTGAATATTCTCTTCATTCTGTTGATGAACGATAATAGAATGGGTGATTTGAAGAACACATCATCGGATGGATGTGGGCAACACTTGAGCGGGACACAAGCGCATATGCATGAAGAAATTTAAGGTATAAGCTATAGGACCAGAGTAGCATAGTTGCACAAAATTTAATATTCGAAAACATGTTCTTTTTTCATGAAAAAAAGGACAAGATTGCACGATAAACAAATCAATAAGACGACAGAAAATCTTAACCATAAAATTAAAGATGAAGCGTATCAGACATTATATACAATAGGTATAAGGAGGTTACATTGCACCAAAGGACAAAATATATGACGTCAACACTAGAATCGAGAACGTTCAACATGCAAAAGCTTCGATTTCTTCAATGGTTGGTCATTCTGTGTACAGTTCTAGTCATGAACTATAACTCCATTGCGAAACGGCAAAACTCAAACAGCGTCCACAGTGAGACTCTACCCTTAGGTATAATGGGTAATTTAAAGATTAGTCTAACATTTATTAAACCTTAACAGTTATTAACTACCTAAAATTATTGTAACAGCGCTTTTCTAGAGAGTTTCTATGCTTGAAAGGTGCACTATTTCGACGTCAATTCGAACGGCAAGTTGCACGTATCGTTTGATCTGTAATTATTTTACCCCGAAGCACTTAATGTTTGTGGCGAAAGGAATATTTTACGGATACATTATTTCTAAAGATGTTTTTAAACAGATTTCGGTATTTTTATCTGCACGCGACACAAAGTAGCTAAAATACCGGCAAGGATAGGCATTTTCACAAAGGAATAAAATGTGCTTGGCCGGTGTTAACCGAGCGTTTAAGACCGGCTCAGGATTTTGTTCTAAATTGTTTTCCCAACACCCCGTCCATTCTATGGTATAAAGAAAGTTATCCAATAGAGTACCGAAGTGTGACGTCACTGTGAACCAGAAAGTGCAGTGCAAACAAATGGAGTACGCGCGTGTGTTGGTTCACGCGCTTGTTCTCGCGCTAATGCCTTTAACATATAATATCGACGAGAAAATAATATCAAATCAGTGATCTGAAATATGTGATTGCCGAGCTTTCGGTAACCGAGTACCTTCTTCATGGCAAGCAGAGTTCATGCGTGCGCGTGACGTATTTAAATCGGTACTCTATAGAATCCCCTTCAATGAACATGGTGCGCGCGTGGCACGTTGCGTGCACTCAGGCTCCTGATCAGATCCGATCATAAAGGGTGCGTTCGATTAGCTTACACGTGTAAGTCTAACTTACAAAAGAGCGTTCGTTTAGCCATCACGTGATCTTTGTGACTGTCCTGGTGTCAGCCACCGCTACCCCAGCTGGCGGGCGGGTCTCTGGAGGCTGCCCAGGTGTAATGACGTCACGGATGGACCGTTCGAGCATGGACATCAAAGAATGAACGTGGCGGGGACTTGACCGTTTTCCCAGCATGCCTTGGAGAATACGCTGCAGCGTTCGATTAGCCTCATTTCGAGGCTTCCCTTGGTGTAACACTGGTGTATTCAGGGAAGCTAATCGAACGCACCCAAACGAAGCGTAACCAAGTGCCAGTGTGTGATTGCACGTAGCGGGTATTATCTTTTCTCGGCGGACATTATCCGATGTTATCCGCTCCAAGCGGAACAAAAGAGGGCTTTTTTTTGCTACTCACCGCATAGGCGCGCCATTAGGCGTGCAAGTATATGGCGCTATTGACCCGGAGCACGCGTAACTAATCAACCTCGTTCCCGTGGGAACGATCTTGCCGCGCCATGTTGGTTCCCAACATACCTTGAGCGATCTAACCCCTGGTTTTGTGTAATTTAAATATCATACAATGGGTGCGTTCGATTAGTTCCCCTGAATACACCAGTGTTACATACACGCAAGGGAAGCCTCAGAATAAGGCTAACCGAACGCTGCAGCGTATTCGCAAAGGCATTCTGGGAAGAAGGTCAAGTCCCCGCCACGTTCCATCATGCCCATGCACGAACAGTCCATCCGTGACGTCATTACACTTGGGCAGCCTCCAGAGACCCGTTCGCTAGCCGGGGTAGTTTTGGCTGACACCAGGGTACGCGCGAGGATCACGTGATGGCTAAACGAACGCTCTCGTGCAAGTTTAACTTACACGTGTAAGCTAATCGAACGCACCCTATTTGGGATATTTAAATTGAGACTTCAGTCAACGTGTTTACGAGCGTCGCAGATTTATGCGTGCGTGACGTGCAAGAGAATACGTGGGCACGAGTGCGCAACTTTTGAAATACGCACGCGTCTGAATTTACATTCATGTACATTCATCCTAAACAGCCAATCAGCGTCATTTTCGTATTCTACGCGCGCACGCAGCCCATGGAGTCGAGGATAATCCGGCATGTATGGTCTTACTGTCTTTCTTTCGCCGATTGGGGGTGCACTTCAGCTCGGGGCGAATAACGTGACGCGTTTTGAGGAATAGGAATAGAAAAACTGTCCCAATATAATGTTGAAGTCGTGATTTAGGAATATAAACACTGCCGTCCCTTGACAGCCTTAGCTTGTATAGTTGGCCGTATTCCCATTAACCAAGTATATGTATTGGTTTCTCTGGTGGCAACACATGCTCTTCTTCAAGCACTATAAACATTATCTGTTCACCATTGAACGGTTACATTGCAGGCTATAACCACAAAGTTTTGACATCGGCTTTTTTGTCGTCAATTCTTTTGACAAAATGAATTCACCCGACAATTTCAAAACAAATAAACAAAAGAGTTAGGAATCAAAAAAAGAAAAATGCCCAGAAATTATAGCCTAATGTAGAGTAACTTTGAAGAGATGGACAACAGGTTGGGTTTAGGAGCTTACGAAAGTCCAAACAAATAGCAATCATCAGGTATGACAAGGAATTCTTTCCATTCTTTTGTGCCTGCGAGGGAAGCATGTTTAGCCGACCACACTTTTTCCGTTGATTGTGAGTGCTAGTTTTGTTGGTGGTTTTTTACAAGACAACAGGATCTACTTTATTTGAATGGCAACTGGGACAAGTGAGCCGAAGGAGTTCTTTTGCGGTTCTCTGGAAAACTTTGTTTCTGAAATAATACACTAAACAGTTGATCCAACTATTTGAAAAACTGGTGAGCTGTATTAGAATTACGATAGCAACGTGAGGGCTGCGGTTATTGATCATACGATAGAACCAACTTATGACAAACGGGGTCCAAGAAATACCAAAAGTCACAGTTAATGCGAAAAAGGTGACGGCTGATTTGGTGTTACGCCGAAAACGCCTCCGATGAATGCTGGAATCTGACAGCTGGGAGGCAATGCAACGTTGATGATGACGAGCTAGGAGGAAGAGTTTTACATAGATAATACATGATGCAACAAATGGTAGAATAATATATATCAATAAGAAGACGCCGTAAGTGAAACTACTGGGATCGCCTGGCGCCAACCAGCACATGTCACTGTCTTCACGGAAAACCACTTCGTAGCCGGTCTGGTACGGTGTAAGACAAGCGCGGGTAATGGGCGGTAAAGCCCAGACCAGAAGGGTCAGTAAAAGCGCGACCCTTTTTGTTACGAGAACCTCATATCGAAGCGGTCTTGATACCGAAAGGTACCTGTCAATGCTCACTACAAACAGACACAGGACTGTGATGGAACCAAACATCGATGCCAATATTTCATGGATATAGCAAAACGGCTTGCTCAGAATCGGCCATGTGTTCAGTGCCGATGAAACGCAGACTGGAGCCACTACAAAGGCCCCGTTCAGCAGGTCAGCTGTGGTAAGAGAAGCCATAAATATCCTGGAGACAGCTGGAACATCTTTGGTACGACGAAGTACCACCAAACAGAAGGAGTTACCAACGATAATCAATAACGCTGTGGTACCAATCAGAGATGCCTTGATAACGTCAAGGGCCCGCTGTATTTGTCCCTCAGGGGCAGTAGTGCTGTTACCATTCCAGTCATGGAATAATTCGGTCGTTACGTTGTCTACCACAGAAAGAGCCATTCTAACATCTGTTTTTCTTACAAAGATATGTTTCGCTTTAAATCGGCCAGAATCCTTGTCCAGAAGCTCACGTACCAATGATAATCAGTTTGTATAGTTTGATGATGCATGTAATCGTAGAGACACACGACAGGTTTGCGAACGCATCACTTCCCCCTAGGAAGTATAAAGCTACAGGTGTGTCTCCTCCATATAAATGTCTGTACAAAAGGTCTATTATTTTCAGTGTTAATAGAGCTTTTGTCAATGAGATAACATGCCGCCCGCTTATGAATGTTTTGATGTTTGCTTCGAAGGACCCCACTTCGATGGTGTTGCGCGTTTCTGAGGGAAAGCGTTTTTCCGCATCGAAGTTGCCTTGACTTACCACAGAAGAATATACCGTTTTGTTCTCAATCAACATTGTTCGAGCACTTCATACGTTTCTCTAACTGTACTGCATGGAGCTGATGGAAAGTCGACATGTTCTCATGGCGATGCAGAGCAGTACTCTGTATCGAGTATGTAAATAAAATCAGGAAGACGTTCATCAGATCCTGAAGTTTGATATTAGCCATCAGTGTTAATGCAATAATTCTGTTGCTTAGTGACTGTCATCGACCTTTAACAAATTGCTCTTCTTGTCACGTTGGCGGGGAGGTGGTTGTTGACACTAACCAATGACAACGGTTTATATCAACAATGTCTTCCCGGATTGGAGTAGATAAAATGCAGAGTATTCTTGGTTTTTCAGTGTTTCCTTTACTGAAATTAAGCATGTACATCAACACCAGGATAAAGCAATTAAACTTAAGAATGGTGTTCATTATGATGTTATTAGTGCTGTCAAAAAGACATGTCACGTTACTTTTTGAGTACAAAGTGTGAGCATCTAGTACTGTACCTGTTCCTACTCACGTTAAATCTCTTTTATGCAAATGTTCTTGTTTTGCGTCAAACGAATTGAAGAAATTATTACCGGTATTGGATGTTTAAAACCACATGGTATTCATAAACTGAGACGCACCATGCATTAGATCTAATTTGGTGAAAATGACTAAAAACCTGTGTAGTATGCATACGGTAATATTTTTCAAAACAAAATGGCAGGCTACGCAGTGCTATAATAATATCTATAGCAAAAAAATTCCCTTTTCTAATTTCAATCTTCTATTTAATCTATAATCAAATTGTCATTATAAGCATTTAATGTATTTAACCAAGCAAACTAAACGAAGACAAGTAAACTATTCGAGATAGGGCCTATCAGTCTTAAGATTGTTTTTTTTGTAAGTTTACAAGTTCTTCAAAAGCATATTTAGCCCATGCGAACAATGTTATCTATCTACAAAAAAATAACCGTAACTGCCTTTACCTGGCAAGACTATATACCCATGCTGACAACAAATTTTTGTTGCCCGTATCAGTCAGTTCTATGATTGACTTGGATGTCTCTCAAAGTGGAAACGTATACCGATCTGTTGCCGGCACTCTTACTTTGACTTAACACTGTTACGCTGCCAAATCATATCATCAACAAAGAACAATATGTACAACTCTCAAAGTCAGGTTTTTAGATAAAAAGGAAATCTAACACGAAAAGTCATGCAAACTAATCATGTAGATTAAAGAAGAAAAATTAAACACATAATCTCAAATACACAGCATTTAAAGGTTGAGGTAATTTAAGGAGAAGGAAAAAATACACTCAAATGCGTATTTCTTCGAGATTACATAACCAACCCCCCCCCACAATTCATTTGCAATGACGTGGTTTCTTAGGTTTCATTAAGTTCAGCATATTCAAAAATGATGCTGGGGAACAAACAAAATGATATCAAAAGCCTTACTCGCGGTCCCAATATCCTCACTTTTATTTCGTGATCTTGTCTTCTTAGGGTTTTGGTGCTAATATTTGATAAGTAAATCTACTGATTACTTTCTTTCCCATCCCATGAAGCATAAAGTAAAATCAGGGGACAAGTTGGCCCCCTGCTGGATACGCCAGTGATTGGATCCATCCATTGGATCCATCGGGGAAACAACTGGGCGTGTAAAAGCATGCTAAATTTGACTTTCAATCGGAAAGGCCCAAAACTTTACAGACGGAAATTCTGAAACAACCCTCCTTCCAAAAACAAAACAAATCAAACAAACCAAAAATCAATCCATACACAAATTTTGGTTGGGATACTCCCCCTGATCCATCATTGCCACTAAACTGGTCCATTTGCACCCTAACTTAAGGGGAAGTCTTTATGAATAATCGTTGCAACGGGAGTTGACATACACTTCAGATCTCCAGACTTACAGTCTATAGTCAAAGATCGCCATCATTTCATCCATCAATGTGTCAAGCTCTCTCGCGTTTCTTCGCTCGTTGGCCTAGTACACAGCATAAGGATAGGCTGCTTTCTTCCAGCCTGTGAGACACAGTTTCTTTTCACTTTTTACTGGACAGATTTAATTTGAAAAACAGCAAGGGTAAACGTTTACGCGTTATGAAACTTACGCACAAAACTTACATGCCATAGTTAACGTAGTAAGTTCCCATGGCTTTCCGACGCCAGCACGTACCCGCTTTACAAAATTCTGCGCGAAATTGCATTTATCCATCTCAGATCGATGGTAAGAACGAGCCTCTTGCTGTTCAGCTGAAACCTAACTTACACAGACATAATTTCGTTGGTACCTAACAAGTATTTACAATCAGATTCATTGCCAGGAGAAGGTTGGATGTCAGGTATCATGTCCAACCTTTAATCGAGTAGCGTACTTTTATTTTTAGAAACTGGTCTCCTCACGACAATAGGGCACTCATTCGAACCCGAGGTCCGTACATCCTTTCCCGTCTTTTAGCAAGAACCTGGAGAAAATGACGATGGGAAAGAATAAACAGAGCCAGTAAGTTGACAAAAAACACTTGCAGCTCCTGGTATAACTATATGCATGTGAATTGCTAATCTGTCCAGTCATTGTGCATTGGGGGTGGGGTGAAGGGGCAGGGGTGCTAAAACATTCGACCAATCTTTCTTGTAGCGACTTTTCTGTCCTAATGTTTAATTTACCTTGACAACCACCAGCACAATGATGAGTAGGATGCAACAGGCTGCCAAGACAGCTACAGCGACGGTCAATCCAGATTCTGCCGCAGAAACCAAAACAAAATTATTAGCTTCACGATTGCAGGCGCTTGCTAAGATTCATATGTGATTGGCCATAACAGAAATAATACATGTAATTATATCGAGCTCTGTACTTGGGGGCCAGTTCCAATTTGAAATGGTCAGCTGGGCCAGGTCCGACAACCACAATTTCTTACCAGAATTGCTGCCTGTTGTATTGTCCGACACTTCTTTGGAGGCTTGTCATTGATGAGAAAAAGAACAAAAGTGTTACTTCATATTGCTTTGGTACTTTTCTTTGATTGAGACACATTAAACCAAACAAATTTGGTCTTTCCGGGCTGCGTAGTCAGTGTTTGAGACACATTGAACACGTTGTAAAGATGAACAAGCAAACTGACCAAAGCAGGATTTTAACCCGTAACCTCTGTAATATCGTACAGGGGCTTTTCCATCTCAGAGAAGCAGCCCCGTGTTGGAGATTCTTCCATTTGTCAGTTTAATTTTACTGGGGATAACAATAAATGTTGTAAACTTTATTTAAATTGAAGATGGAGGTGTATCTGTTGTCTTACATTTATTGGATCTTGGCTTGGAAGCAGGTGGGGCATTTGCTGTAAAATAATACACAGACAAAACATTTGGAATTATGCAGAGCACACGTGGGAGACTACCGCAATTCACCGGCCTATATAGTTTTTTTTAACTTGTTGGTATAAGATGCGTAGTTATACGATCGATACTTACATTTGACCTTGACGTGGGTGCTGTCCATTCTTGTTAATGGTTCTATACCAGCAGATGTTGAAACAACGCAAATATAGTTTCCTGTGTCGTTGATAGTGGCATTGGATATTACAACCTTGAAATGATACCAGATGAAATTGAAGACATTAAAAATAAATCACGCTGAACATCAAGTCGATGAAAATAGCTTGAGCTTTCAAGTGTTTTTTCATAAAGTAATGGGTCCAAAAGCTGTCATAGTCCTACAGTCAACTCAATTAAGAGACCTGCATATACTCTTTAAATGCGAAAGAGTGAAAAACTCACTGTCAAAAAGGATGAGTCCCTCATAAAAACTCTCAAAAAGAGTAAAAAAGTGTACAAAGCACTATAAAGGAGTGACATTTCCATTGTTCTAAGGAGCAAAATAAAGGACAACTCAAAAAAATTGCCATTTACATGGCTCCTCTTTCTGAGTGATTTTCACTCTTTTGGAGTGGTTTTTACTTTTTTAGAGTGGCTTTAACTCTTTGGTGGATTTACAAGGGATGCATTCTTTTGGTGAGTGGTTGGTCACTCTTTTGCCTTCTAGATGCACTGAGGTACCAGTAATGAACCGTGTTAAAAGTGACATTTGGCAGACCTACCCTGTGGTAACCAGTCTCCTCGTTATCCAAATAAAAGCGAGTCCTGTCTTCTGGAAGGGGGTCTGTGAGAGGAGTGTGTAATCAGGTGTTGAATTTGAAGAGAATAGTCACTCTTAGGGATGTTCACGTGACATTTGAACTCGATTGATTCACCCTCCATCACATGACTCGCGGTGCGCAGTCTCACCCTGACATCAGCTACGTATGACAAATTAGGAGAAATAACATGAAAAGAAATTAAATTACTAATCACCGTTTTTGTCGGAGATTATATGCACTGTACGTATCAATGAACAAATGAGTTATTAGGTTAGCTAATTCGTCATACTATAATGATTCCTTTTCGTTTATTGACCACATTTCTGTCTTAACTTGCGGCAGAAAATGAAGTTTCAACTGCCAGTTGGCTGCGTTTTAGGTGATAAGTTTGACAACTGACTGTGGATTAGATGATTCAATAACGAACTAACCTTTGTCACACACCATGCCGTGGAATCGCTCCAAGCAGTGACATCTGCCAACGTCTGAGCAGTAACCTCCTGATACGCACGAACACTGCTCACTGCTATCAAGGCACGGTCCAGAATCGCCAGATCCTTCATCATTACATGCTGTGAAAAAAGCAGAAACACAAGTGGCAACATAAACTTCTTGCAGGTGGGCCTTTAAGTAACTATTATTTTTCTCTATTTTATTTCCATCATTCAAGAACTATTAAGTTCTGCAAAGAGTGGAAAATTTTTCAGCCGTATTTTGTAGACATTTCTAGCGGAAACTAAATTCCTCCAAGAAATGTTTTCAGTAAGTTAATTTTTGAATTCACAATTTTAACAGAAAACCTATGCCTTCCCCAGATTACATCACAGCAACAGCGCCCTCCGTTGTCCAGGAAAGCATGGATAATTGTTAGTGTTTAAAAAAGAAGTTTTTCAAAGAGTTTACTTACAATGAAGAGTAAAAAGTTGTAGAAAAATTGTCTTTAAGAAAAATTCATTGCAGCTCCACTTAAAGTCAGTCCACACATTTTCTAGCCAAGACTTACAAGGTAAAGCACAGATCACAGAGTAAAAATGACCATGACAGGGGACGTCGTTCCAGCCGCCTGTATTGTAGTCCAATGTTACGCAATCCTCACCCCTGCCGTAATCGTTGGGCTCCTTTGGCAGCCAATTCCTTCCAAAAATCCAAATAAATGCAACGCAGTTAATAAATTGTTACTGCATATCTCTGTTCACAAATATAACAGTTCAAGGCGTTAGAGCATGTTGGACTTTTGACAAGTCATTTCATAAACTGATTAATATACATGTATTTATTTCGAATTAGGTTTCGTTTGCAGGCAACCAGTCCTGCAAGATAGACTACGGATGGGATTCCGAGTCACAGGTTGAAGTATGACGACACTGCTCTTTCTGTTTTTGATGTTCTGGGGTTTGGAGTCAATTTAATTAGTATAAATAGATTGACTAATATGATTTTACAACTTAACAAAATAAACTTTTAAGTTACATTTTTGAATTAGTTAAAATCAATACTATTCCTTTGAAAAGTTACAAAACATTCTGAATGTTTTTGCCATCTTCGACAATTACGATCGTGCCCATACACATACGAATGCAGTCTCAAGATTAATCTTTTCGTTCTATAATGTTTAGCTGACTGCGATCATGGGTGATTCTGAGAGTTACAGTCTTTATGTCGTATATCAATCCTGTTTTGGCAGTTGTAAAGATTGTTGTTGTGGGTCATGTCTAGATTAAAGACAGCAATGCGAGAAAACCCAACTTAGCACTTTACATAAAAGACTGTTATTAACTTGAAATTCTTTGGAATTTATTTTGAGAAATAATGCATCTTGCCTGCATGCTTCGTAGACATTTTACGGTATTACAAAAAAGAAAGAAAAACACGAATACAAAAATTTGAAAATGTCGAAAATTCGAATTAAACCATACCTGAATGTTAGTCTGCTTCCATCAATCCATGTAAAGTGCCCTTCATTCCGAGAGTCAGTAAGACCAATCCATATTTTTGGATATACTAACTTGGATAAGAAAGTCTGCAATGAAATCAACAGTGACAAAAATCGCTACGATTAGCAGAAAATCACACAACCGAACCAAATTCAGTTATCGATATAAACTTAAGAAAACACAAACTTATCTGCTATTAAAAACAATCAATAAACCTGAACCTATCAAGCACGCAGAAGATCACCGCATCCCAATCAGCCGCTTTTACCACTCGCCCAGCAGGAACAAATAGTCTGTTTTTAATCGGACGAACGCTATTTTAATCTGGATATTGTGGAGTTTTTTTTTCATCATTTTGCTTTTGATCGCTCATCATCCAAATGGCCTTTGAAGCCATTTTAAGAAGTTTGCTTTGTGACCTGATTTAGTCGACACAACCGGCACTCTGTGGGCTGTGTTAACCCACCTAAGGTATGTAAACACCTTCATCTAACCTCGCACAGTAGGCCTATAACCCAAGCCAATCTAACAAGTTTTACTCGACCCAACCGCACTACATCACTTGCACATTTCTGAAAGGCTTAAAATGTCGCGATTATCCATCATGACATACATTGAGTTCCCCATCATGGATGACAACCAATTGTGCTCCCTCCTCAATCTTTCCACACGCTGCCTTGGCATCCTGCAAGGATCTCCTGACTCCCTCTGCTTTCCAGTAACAGCGATCACGGAAAAATATACCTCCGCTGTGGCAAATGGGATAATTGGCTGCAACAAAGAAGAGCTGTTAATTTTTTAATTTTGCTACCAGGGATCGTACCAATGTATTATAAGGGAAAGTAAGTATAAGCAATTACAGCAAGTCCCATGGGCAATGAACTGCGCGGGGAGGGGCGGGGGGAGGTGCATGGACAATTGAAGAGCCCTTCGATGGGATACCATCAAATCGCTGTTGCGACCCGACCTGAGCTGAAGCGCACCCTCACAATGAACTAAGTTTTCCAACCGGGGTCTTGCTCGGACTCAGCGTGCATGCGAAGATCATTACATTCCAGACTAAAGTCGTAGCGCGTACTTAGCGTCAAATGCGCATAACTCGCGCGCCTATGCGGTGCGAGTGCGTACTAATAAAAGACTGTCAATTCCATTTCAAAACACGTCGTCCTTTGTTCCAGCTCGGAGCAGAAAGACCACTCTCATTTTACTTACAACTTGTATGGGCGGACAAACTTTGCAGAGATATCACCTTTTGGTTGGTCTTGGATTTTATCTTCAATTCCTTCAAAATGGACATTTGTCTCATTGATTTTAAATAGTTTCACTTAGTATTTATTAGTATGTATAATTATTATTATCTGGAGTTCTGATAGCTGCGTGGGCCCTTCTTTAATTTTAAACTTTGTGAATTATTCGTTTCCTTTTGTACCGACGGCAAACCATAGTTTTAGCAGTCACATTTAGGAAAAAAACTTGACTGTGACGTAAACACTGCCCAGACCCTATAACAGCAACTTCCAGTAAACAACGCGACCTAAACAGCTGCTCTACTGACAGGCCTAGACTCAAAAAGTACATTGAATTTATGTTTAGACATGAATTACGGTACCTACTAACTGCCGCAACGTTTGAAGTGCGTCTTGAAAATGCAGCGACTTTTCTCGTTTTCCCGACGAAGAGAGCACAGCCGTGCAAACAAAACCCATTCCATATAAATTTTCCTGGTCGCATATGTTCCTGCCTCAGAGTTGAACATTTAGGACTTCAGCAATTTAAAAGGAAATAAACCTATCTTTGCTGGGCGTACATTTTATGCATACCACAAAACACATTAAAATGTCACTTACGTGTTGACGAACATGCGTAGTGGTGTGTGGATTCACAAGTCTTATCCACCCAAACGCCTCCAACACGAGACATAATCGCACAGTTATGATCAGAAGAGTTCGACGGATGAGGAGCAGCCCAATTACTATGACAAAAATAACACACAAAGTTACTCTTTTCTGTTTGTGTTAAAATAACTTGTCAGTTGAATCCACAGACCCACCACAGAGTTACAATGGCGATTGAGCACTGCAAGTCAAAGCAGCCGCTCTCAACGTTCCATATATCATTGAGGCGCACTATGTCTTTCATGTTGCTTTTTGAAATTGTACACTGGGCTTCGCAAGTCAACCTTAAGTTTTTAAGGTAGCTAGCGATCTATATTACTGATTTTGACTTCACGGGTGGTATAGCTATCTGGTCAGTGAAGATATGCAAAACACCAAGGAAATACTATTGGCCCTTGGGCGGACAGTTGTCTTCAAATCAGTCCGAAGAGGACAAAGTAGCGATTTCTAAACAAGAATGTTTACTATGTATAGGCCCTATCTTAATTTGAAGTAAATTATCACTACACAATTTTCACTGTAACTTATTATGAACTTATTATTGCCAGTATTAGTCTTAATTGCAAGTTCCGCGATGCATTGCTTGATCCGTTTCCTTCTACATGTGCACACCTATGCTTAGAACAACAAGCCAAAGGTTCGAGTCTACATGTTGCAATTTTTTTTTTGGTGGGGAATTTGTAGGTATAGGTTTCTGTAATAGGATAGTAAAGCCCGACATTTACCATTGTTCCTAAGTTCTAAGTGTCCTTAACCTGACTGAGCTTGCAGTTCACCACAACCGTATATGATAATTACCCCTAACCCTCCTAGGAAAAGAAATTACGCTATCCGCCTTGAGCAGAAGCACCCCCTCATCGGTTGAAAAGAGCTGTGTTGCTGGGGAGTATTCATTTTGTTGGTGGCGCGTGACAGCAGCGCGTGCATTTCATACGGAAACCAGCGAAGTGAAGTTCCCGTCAAGGAGCCATCATTGCTGGGAAACTGCGCCCTCTCTTACCCCAGTTCGGCGCTCATTATGACCGCAAAACGTGAACCATGACCAAAAAACATAGACGACGGGACCTTCAAGCGTTTGTTCCTCGTAGCCCACAACATGGACTGGACAGCCAGAGTTTGTAACACTCAAATACATTTATATTGCAATGGTTTCGATCATCAAGTCAGCCGCATTATTGCCAAGAGGACCCGTACCCTGGTGTTTACTTTCCAAACTTTTCGAACCACTGAGCAGCCAATTTCAGACCCTTTTTGTGCCAAGAACTCTGCGAATTTGTCTAATGTTACGACACTTTGCCATTTCCGGCGCAACAAAGCACGAGCCAAGGGTTTTTTTCTATGTAGAATCGGCAGCAAGGGCGACACATTTGGGAAATGATTGACGGGAAGAATATACTTCCAGACGACTAGTCTTGGTTTCAAGACGTTACTGCTTGTTAGCGGACACCGTGCATACTGCACCCCCTAACTACTCATAATAAGACTGTGCACTAGCTCTTAGTGACAGTAAGTAAAAACTAGTTGTGCGAGGGCGCTCTTCAACAGAAATAAAAACAACTATCGATCACTGACGTCTTGGGCTAAGACTACCAGATGACACGATCAATGATACAGTGAGTTAGTAGCTACAATCAGCTTATCAGCTGGATCGTAATCCACTGCCAATCTTCAGTAAGAATGGCATTGGTTGATTGAACGTGACAACCAGGAGAAAATAAATACTCTTCCGTGCTTAAATCAAACAACTTACGTGTAGTTTGGGTACGTGCCATCGACCCAGGACCACTGTCCATCTTCATGGATATCATGTAGACCAATCCACATATCACGATAGGGCAGTGTCGCATGCAACCAGTCCTGAAAGAGGCCAAAAATCCACGTAACATCAACGCAAACAATTTATCTACTTAGACCTACTGATCTCATTTTTGTGTGTGTAGAATAAAGAAATGGGAAATGCTAAAAGATTTCTGTCAAACATCTATTTGGGCCATATGTAACTTAATATGTGCTTGCACTTTTTTCAACTCAAAAGATAGACTAAAATCGGCAGAAGATTAAATGGAAGTGTCCAAGACTATCAGCTCTCCTGAGTTGTAATTCCTCGAGTCAATGACTCGATTCGAGTCACGATTTCTGGAGACTCTACTTGACCCGAGTCCTGAAGGGCGAACTGACTCGGCTCAACTCGAATCCCTCATCAGAAGTGAAAGGTAATAGGACCCGAGTCCTGATAAAGAAAACAGTTTTGCGAGAAATATTTGCACTTCCATGGTGCAGCGTTTTTGTGTTCACATCGTGTTGCCAAATACCGCAGCCTAGACGCATTGTCCTGCCTCCATAGTGGTTCTGTAGCATGTAATGCTAACCTGGACCTGGACTTAAAATGCATTTCTCAATTTGTGGTTTCATAATCGTCTTAGCGATTCATGTTAGCCATACAAATTCAAATACAAGTAGACGAAATTCCACATTACATAACAAGAAACAGATTTGTGTAACGCAATCGGATTTAGGAGTTGTTATGGATTAAATTTTGCCTCCTTCATCAACAACTACTGGCACCATTTTTTGTTTTATGAAGAGTAAGATGAAATATCACCAAACGTAGCAGCCAAGATATGAGTTAGAAAAGGCTAAGGAATCGCCTTTTCTTTTCTGTGTTCAATTATTTGTGACTCAAATGGACTCAAGCTAAATACTTAACTCTGCTCGACGTCTTAGTCGAGTCACAAAATTTAGTGACTCACTGCAACTCTTTCAAACGTCACAATCTATTATCATGAGTTGGTAGCAAATGTGTGTGCAAGTATTTGTAATTGGCGAAGACCTCGACCTAATGACCCTTTACATGATTTTGAGGAGTGGCCAATGTCTCAGTCACCAGTCACTTTGACTGATTTGTTGCATGTATAACAGGAGTGCTCATAACTTTACCATGCATAAGTTTAACGAAAAAAAAATGCCGACCAAAATATTTAATGTTTGCTTTTTGGGAGGGGGGTCAAACCTTTTGACTCAGACCAATCAGATGTCTACTTCTTACCTGTTGTTCTTGATTGGTAATCACAGGCAAATGAACTTCAGAGCCATATTGAAGGCACTGTCTATTTGCGTCCAGCCATTTAGCTGGTTCTGTGCTAAACCAGTAACAATGATCCCGGAACTGGAAACCACCAGGGCAAAATTGGGGATGACTGTCATCTGAGAAAGAGGTTGATCAATAGATAATAGGACAGAAAGTCAGCTGCGTAGGAGGAAGTGGGGCCATGCTGCCCACACATTCCATTGGATGCAATTCAAACAATTTGGAAAAACTAGCACTTAGGTCCTCTCACCTTCCATAAACTTTTGTAGATGCAAACAATTGATTATTGGCTTTTTTGATGAACATGGTTATGTGACAAAGATTGAAAAATTTGCGGTTGAATCATGTGAAATCTCTTTTGTGAACAAGTCAGGTTCTGACGAGAACCTTTTGTCTGGGCGTATCGGAAAGTATGATCTGCTCATTGGCAGGTGATAGAGTGGAAAACATACTCTCCAAAAGAATGAGACCCTGAAACGCACCCAAAAGAGTGAAAACAACTCTAAAATGACTGAAAACAATTCTTGAAGATTGAAAATAACTCCAAGAGATGAGCCATTTAGTAACAGCTCTCTTTCGAATTGTTAATAGGGTTCCCTGTAGGAGTGGAAATTGCACTCATTTGAAGTATAATTCAGAGAGTAATGTCTGTCATAGTCTCCAATCTTGCAGGCTGATTGGTTCTGAGGGACTCGGTTGACGTCCTGCAGATTTGACTTTGAATTTGTCACGCAAGGAATACCAAAAATGAAGCTGGTTCAGTCTCTTTCTTTGTACTTACTGTGGGCGTTTCAAACTGTTTGATACTGCAAGTAATCCAGGCATTTTCCTCATCATTGCCTTGGTAGGAGGCTTGGGGAAAATTGTGACGACATGCATAATCATTTACTATCCATTTTATTTTAATAAATAACAACTGAACCAGCCAGTTTATCAGTTATAAAAAGGGGTCGTATTTGATGGACTTACCAGACTGGCAGTAAACCTCCAGAATACAGGAAGCTAGCAAAGCTAAGAAGATCCATGAACTTAACGCAGTCATGCTTCAGGTCAACAGCTACCAGGGAAAGAGGACCAATGGAACGGAAGGAAAAACCTCATTTGTAAGACCGGATACAAAATTGTAAAGATCTGAATAATTATAAATAAACTACAGAAACATCGGTGAGAGTGAGAACCGAAAGTGATTTTATGATTAATGTCGACTGAGAAAATCCTTTCTCGTTAGAGTTTCAATTAGAGTGTATTTTGAAACTTGGTTTGAGCTCATGGTGGGCACAACCACTTTGCATTGATGTCATTTCGGCGAGAATGTTCCCTCATGCTTTGTGAAAAGCCAGAAATCATTTGGAGTCAGCTATCAATTGAAGATTGAGATTGTACATAATCATGTGACAGGTCAATTCCACTCTTGATTGGCAACGTTTTTTTCAAGCAGAGATATTTAATTTTCTGTAGAATGACAGGACGAGCAACGAATAATAAAAACGATGCTCGAAATAAATGTGTGCACCTGTCTACATTTTGTTCAAAATATTCACGTGGTAGGTACTGACTAAATTTTCAAAGAGAAAAATGAGAAAAACAAAGCAAAAAATGCAAAGAACGTTTGGTCAATTAGGACCTAAACCCTTTTTCAGAAATATCCTGCCCTTTGCATTCTGTACATGTATATTGTTACTATTAATCCAGGGTATGAAGAGGATACTTGTTTCCTTAATGGACCAAACAGGAAATGCCATCCACACTACGAACCCTAGCAATATGTCGACACCCGTACAATACGGGCGTTTCACAATAGTGCGCCACCAAGTGTTTGCAACGCGTTGGTTAATCACAATGCGCGAAATCTGTCTACCCAATACGCGGTTGCAAAGGGTCGACAAATTTCGCGCTTTGTGATTGGCCAACGCGTTGTAAACTCTTGGTGGCGCACTATTGTGAATCGCCCATGTTGCCCGAGTTCAAGCAAAATCTCGGGCAAAGGTTGGACTATTTCATGATTTAGCCGCTGTGTTCTGAATTTGTACAGATAATTGTGGCTGGTTTATTTGTGTACATGGAAGAGGAGTCCAGAGTAGTTAGGGTCTATTTCTATGTGCAGTGATAAAGATTCTACTTATGAAGAAAATACTTTTTCTGACGTTTAATTAACAATTATTTTGTCATATAGTAGATACACTGTTATTACAAACAGGACTGCGTCGACACAAAATGTTCGTCATAGCGATCGTTTGGTATAGGTTTTCAGTCACGGATGCACTCTGCCATTCAAACGTGTGCCGCCGCCAACCATTTTGGGTCAACACTTACACGCAAGAAATAAAGTAAAAAGTATAAATAGTTGAAATTGTAAAATGTATGCTCATTTCCTTTCATGTTCCACCTCTCGGGTAGCCCTCACTGAGAGTAACTCGCGAAACGAAATCAAGTTTTCCTTGGGTCATGCATCTCTTAAAATTTGCATGTGATATGCAGCACGAACGGTTACATTGGTTTCTGTTTTTTAGGTCACCCCCGGCTTTACAGGGATTATTATTCAAGGTTTTCTGCACCCGAGTCGCTAGTGTTGCATATACATATACATACTCCATGACCGGTCTACGTTAATTTACCGAACAAGGGTGGGCATGAATAAAGGTCCTCTCGGATGCTAGATGGAGCTAATGTACCGATTAATGGCCAGGGACATAAAATGCAGCCCAAATTCTGTAAAACACACCTCAGATAGGTTTAAAGTCACCGATTCGTGCCAAAACCATTGTTTTAGGTTTGTCGTTTTTAGAATATTACTTTGTCTTGTTTTGGTTAATTGTGTGTTGATGTTGTAACTCTTGTAATCTTAAAATGTGTAAAACTCTCAGTAATTCAGCCTCTGGCTGCTATTGAGTTTTTAATAATAAACCAAACCAAAACCACGAGGGGAGAGGAAGTAAGGAGAAACCGTAAGGTAGACATTTGAATACTTGTAATTAAGTTAAGAAGCTCAGGAGAAGTTCCAGATTATCATTAACGGCATGCTGACTAATGGTGTTGTAGGTTCTTCATCAACTGTGTGTTAGAGGTTGATGGAAAAAGGACTGGCCAGCAGAGTAACAGCTGACAAACCATTGTTGAGGTAGACCAACAAAGTGAAACATCTGAATTTTACGAAGAAACACAAGCATTGGACAAAGATGGATCAGTATAAAGTCTCCTTGACTGATGAATCCAAGTTATTACAGTTTGGAACCAAACAGCGAGTGTGAGTGCTCAGACGGAAGGGTGAAAGGTACAGTAATGAATATCTTGTAGCAACTGTAAAGCACAGTATACTAATATATTATTCGGCGCTCTGCCAACAATCACCTTTTAAAAAATTAATAAAGGTGAAAAATGTAAGCCAGAGCATTGAATATCAATTTCTTCAGGAATGTCAAGTGTCCCAATAATTTTGCTCATGTATTCAAGCGCTAACGTTGAAAATAAAAACGTTTCGTGGATATATACCGTATTGATTGCCATTTCATCACAAAGAACCAAAGTACCTAAAATAAACCGTATTCATATAATTTTGCACATGCACCACTCGAAAATTCTCTATTTCTAGACATGCAAAGTTAACACTAATTTAATTGTGTAATAGAGATATCTGTACTTCGGAATAAGATGTCAAATTTTCATGCCACACACGTGCTCAGTTGTCGCCCTTCCACGTGGTCGCTCTGGACAAATCATGGCGTCTTACAATGTGACTTCACCGCTCCATACAAACCACGTGTTGCAGGTCTAGCACGTTCAACAGTTTCACATGAAGCCTATTGTTATTATTACGTTTTCCATAAAATAATGCTTAGGCCTAGGACTAGAATTCCTCGTACAGTATTTCGAATTTGACGAAAACAGATTCTATATCAGATTCTGAAAACAACAAATCGAGATCAGTTGTATGTTTTTGCCCGGCTGATCGGTCTCGAGGCTCTAGACAGTCTGAATCTAGCTCGAAAGGAGTTCAGTAAGTCTGAACACGCTGTTAACCGGCACTTTAACTGAGCTATCACGGTAAGTCTACCCGAAACTCATTTAGGTCTGAACTTCTTCATTTCCATAAGCCTACATGCATTCTAATGTAGAATCAGAAGAGTGGGTAGCCATCCTACATTAATAATCTCTGTTCCTGAGGAAAGTGTAACAAAATATAAATCCTGGACTTAGTAGTGCTGCAACATACCAGTACCTTGGCTTGAACTGGAGCCACTCTGTGATGTCAGCATACGTCGTTCGTTGTCTACTGGCTTACAACTAATGATTTCAAGGAAGTGCTATTGCTTTTGTAACCTTGGTGGAGACTCGTGCCTGAAATCTGTACCAGTCAATTACGGATATCCCCGAGTGACACCGGATGCTTGGCATAAATGGCGAACTTCCAGTGTAAGCCATTTTGGCAGTGTTTACGTGGTGTACCAGGCAACTATGGTCTCAGTCAGACTCCAACAATGATGATCACTATCACTTCCTACTGAAGGCATCGCTGTCAGAATAAAACACTCAAGTACTGTCACAGAACGCTCTTAAACTCTTGACACCATGATATCTGACCGCCAAACTCGATTTCACAACTGTATCTCTTGTCGAGTAAACGTACACTCTATTATTTCCTGATAATCTTGTATTTAAGCTGCGGCAACTGAACTGGGACCCGTCCAACACCACGCGTATACAAAACCAACCTGTCTAGAAGCTTTTACTAGACCAGACTATAAACATATAGTATATGAGCAAGGGGTCAAAAAAGGAGTTCATATAAAAACATACAAAATTATACAAATACAGTATGGTTTGCGGGGAAATAGTGAATTCGCCGAGGGAGATCATCCAACACCGAGGGATCATTAGTTTCAACTATTTCCCGAAAAAACATGTTGTATTTGTTTTATTATATCTCATAAACATTCATGAGGAAGCGCCAGTATTTCGTTAGTCCATTCCAGCATATTTTTGTGTGATCCCTCAGTGTTTTGTATATTTACAAAACAGAAATTTTTATCAAAGAAAACAACACAACAAAAATTAGCCTGATGCCATTTTAACTTCAATATTCAAATGAAAACTGAATTTATTTTTTCAAGTTGAAAATGTATCAACTTAAAATAAAACAAATGCTTGCTACATTTAATTGTGGTAAATGTTTACATTACAGTTGTGGAATGTCAAATTAGTACCGGGTAGTTGAGGCAGTCGTTTAATTGTCGCGAGAGGCCAATATTTTGTCAAAATTTGACTGGTTGCAGTATTTCCGGTAGGCAAGTCTGCCAGGTTTTCTTTCTCCTGCAAGTTTGTCCAGAGTTCAAAATTTGCAGAATGTTCTTTGGAGAACTTGGCCGCAGAACTCTAGAAGTAGGACCATCACAGGAGCTTGTTGACGGCTGGTCATGTCCTGATCGAGATGGCAAGTCAGGCTGCCCGTCTGTGTTTTCTCCATATGTGTTGTTTCAAATGGTGTGACTCATTTTTTCTTCTTTTTGTCCTTTCCTGTGCGGCTGTAATTGCGGATGCTGGATTCCGACCTGTGACCTGTATAACGCTCATGATGTGTCGAGCCTCAAATCCTGCGTGATCAAGCACCACCGGACGCCATTTTGACAGACTGGTGACACTGTCCTCACTTTTCCGAGTACACACGTTGCGCGCATGAGTTGGTGGCAAAAAGATCGTGCTGCACTTGGACATCGCTAAGGAGTGTGATTGTTCCCTCCGTCAGTTCCCTGCTTTTTGTGCGCCACGCGCGCGTATGAGACGAGAGGAGATAGTAACACTATCACATCGGTGAGTTCCTGGAAGGGACCAATGAAATGTCGCAGCTGCCTCATGAATATTTACGAGGTATAGCAAAAACTACTCGGTACTCAGTTACCAATCTCACTGGTACGGAAGTGAATGCGTCAAGCGCATAATAACGTGTGTAAAAGGTATTGGTGTGAAAACCAGAGCATGATCCAACACGCGCACGTTCCATTCGTCTGCACTACGCCTCCTGGTTCGAAAAGACGTCGCACTTCGGTACTCTATCCGCCCTGAGTTAAAGTGCATTCTCATCGGCAAAAGAAAGACAGGCTGGTACAAAGTTTTCTAACCTGGCTCTTACATGTCTTGAGGCCGGTTCATACTTCAGGCAAATGCGAAAGCGAAGCGAATTTGACGTCACGACAACTATCCGGAAATTTCGCTTGATTTGAAATGTGTTCGGCTTTTGCGATGCGAATATTTGAATTGACATTACAAATTTGCGTTCACCAAAAGTATGAACCGGCCCCTAGGCGTGCACAAGAAGACCATGCATACCAGAATAAATTCAGTGCTCGTACTCAGCGTGCTCCACGTCGAACGCGCATAAACTCGCGCGCATAAACTCGCGCGCCTATGTGGTGAGTTCTTACCAAAGGACTCTCAATTTCATTTAAAGACACGCCCGTTCCGAGCGGATACCATCCCAACCTGGAAAGTACGTCGACTGTAGTGTTGGACACGGGGAGGTTTGACGTGATTGGCCCAAAGCTTCTTGACGTAACCCAGACAGTGTATGACTTGAAACAAACTGCCTTTGGACGCCTGACTTATGAACAACATACTGATAGCTGGTTTATGTAACGTTCCGTCACCCTTAAAAAGAATCAATACACTAGCGGTACCAGAGGGTTGTGTTGACGAGAGGACTGTGTGACTAGACTTCGCCCGCAGTAGTTAGTCCCACAATAGAGTCTGAAAGTAAAAGTCACGCAGCGAACTTCAGGAACCCTCACGCGGTCCATCTATGGAGCCTTTACAAGGGGCCGTCATATCACGTTCAGTCATTTTGGGAAGAACCGTTACTAACTGAAACCCCATAAAACACTCATGTTGGAATTTGTATCTTTTTTTCTTCTTCAAGCAATATTTAGAAAAAGTCACCTGGTGATGGGTAAAAAAATGAATTTCATTAACGACCTTTTACTTCCGGCAATATCGTTCGTATAGGTCTCCTTATTCATGCACGTTTATGTTTCACTCTCTGTGCTTTACGTGAAACAAGACCGCAACGTTGCAAAGATTTCCCTACCTGCACTCGATAGGTTCCATGTGTAGTTGAGTTGACTGGACTGGTCCCTGTTCCTATTATATAAGGACCGGTAGCTAGCTGCGGTTTAACGTGTCCAATTAACCCTGGCAATTTGGATGCTGAATATTTAAGTTTTTGTCAGACCAATTACGTTGCAGCGAGAAACAAAAAACACAAGGACCTATCCTTGGTACGCCTCTGTCGGTCAGAGTATGGCAATATATTTTTCAATGATTTTCATCGATAAATCATTTTACGGCAACTTATGTCAAATCAGTGGTTATCGTGTTAAATTTTGGTTATGTAAACAATTTATGATGAATTTTTTTCGGTGACAAAGATGAAAAGGCAAAATATTACATTAGCTCCTGTTTCATTTGTGTTTGAGCGGACATCGTTTCCTCCTTTACATACACTCTGCAGGGTTCTGCCGGATCAATTACCCTCTACCAATCCCTACGTTCAAGGGTCCAGTCCACTAATTCAAGCCCCATTGAAAAC